>CM068831.1:83207394-83547394 GCA_028554795.2 Sinohyriopsis cumingii
CCCCAGCTTTGTCATGTTTCAGTCTACTCAATGCTAGTAATACCTCCTCTTCCGTAATTATCCTATCTAAAGTCTCATGAATTAGTTGAATGTTTTCAGTTTGTTGTATTTATCCAATAGAACTGGAAACATTAAATAATTCTGAAAAATATTTATTTTTTTTAAATATTCAAACCAAATTGCAGACCTGATACTATTTTGCATACCAGTACGTGGGTTCTTTACAACGCGCCAGAAAAGCTGTGTATTTTTAGAGTGCTTTTAGATCTATTAGATTTATTAAAACACATATGTCGGCTAAGACATTATGTATTATTGAGGCAGAGTTACCATGGATGCATGTAAATTTCCCTATCCCTAATATACTGAACTTCAGAAATAATAATAATAATAATAATAATAATAATAATAATAATAATAATAATAATTTTATTATTATTATTATTATTATTACTATTATTATTATTTATTTATTTATTTATTTATTTATTTATTTATTTATTTATTTATTTATTTATTTATTTATTTATTAAATCATGCAGTTTTAAGTATCGTTAATCATATTATTATGTTTAATTAGTAATCTGTGAATATAAATTCCCTGACTTCTAGCCTCGGTGAATTTAGTGGATTTTAATAATCTAATACATTTCGACATACTCAAGGTTTTCGTTGGCATAGCGGTTAGAGCGTCCGTCTCGGATGCAAGAGATCGCGGGTTCGAACCCCGGTCAAGTCATGCCAAAGACATAAAAATGGTACTAACAGCTGCCTCGCTAAGCGCTCAGCAGAAAGAGGTTAGTGTTAGGACTGGTCGGCCTGGTGTCATGATAATATGACTGGGTGGGACATCATGCTACATGTCTGCGGCATGATGTCCCAGTGTTAGACATCAGTATAAACTGCCACACGAGACATCGTAGCGATATGGCCGAAAAATTTTAAAGCTACGTTAAAAATTCAAATCACACACGCGCGCGCTCGCACATACCAAAATCAGTATAGAGTTGATATACTTCGTTTTGAGCGACAAATAACATTGGCATTCTAAAACAGAGTAATACTCTCCTTCCAGCACGTTGCAAAAACGTGGGGTACATTGTGGTCTTCTCCATCTCACTGATCCAGAACGTAAAATATGGTCCGACAGCCTTATTCATAAAAGGCATTTCTAAATATTATTCCTGTTACTATATCCAAATTCTCCTTATAGCCAAAATGTGATGACAAATTTCTGTATAATTTAGTTTTTCAATATTCTCCGATTCTTGATTGCCAATTTTGGATACACTTGTCAGCTAGCAGGTGTTTGACTAAAGATATGAAAACCTTTTACGTTCCCGACAGTTTGATTTATCCACACTTCCATTATACCAAGAATGTTTAATAAATTTCTGACTTCCGATGTCTAATTTTACTTTCAAGGAAATAAATGTTTCAAACATTTTACATTTCGAGGCACATTTCTAAACTTACGTAAGTATTTATCCATGGCAAATAATACCTTTGAAACTCGTGCGTTTAAAGTTTGTTGAGCAATGTGAGTGAACCCACTGTTATAAATACAATTTCCCAAAACACATTTATTAACAGCCTATAAATCTAAGCCTTTATAAAATGATAAATAATCATCACTTTATGTCGCCACTTGTCACAATATGTTCCCTCTCTCTCTCTCTCTCTCTCTCTCTCTCTCCACACCTGTTCACTACGGCCATTTTCTAAAGAAAATGATACACGAGTCCGATAAATCAGACCCCAAAATCTGTGTTGACACTGATGGATGATATGTGGGTGTGATATCACGTGTTTAACAATATTGGCCCAGCAATCATAATTTATCCTCCATCTTAGCTGTCAATTTTAACATTGTTTAGGATATCTGTCTTCTGATATTTTTTAGAATCCTAAGCCAACATTTCAAAATAAGTTTATGTCTTACACGTGGCGTACTAATTCTTCCTAATTCATTACATACGAATGCAGTTGGAGTAGACTTTGATGTACCAAGAGCATGCTCACAAAATGACAAATGAACTTTTTCAATATAATTGGCGTCATAAAACACCCAGACCTCTGTCCCATAATTAAGAATGGGGAGCTATCTTTGAGTTAAACAGACGAAGCAATGCAGTTACAGTCACTTTGCCAAAGTTTTAAAGGCTTTGCTTCAAACTATGCATAGCTTAGAGTAAGATAGAGTTTTCTGGGATATCTACAAGAAAGTTTAATATAAAAAATGAAAATGTGCATCCTCGATACTTGTAATATGATTCAGTCTTTATTTCTGTGTAACCATAGTACCACGTTTCATAACTTCTGAGATAGCCACCTCTGTAAAATGTGATCGTTGTTGTTTTCCATATTCACTTTAATTTCCACTTTAAGCAAATTATACACAGTCTGTTGAGCATATTTTGCAAGTGGTGGGCAGTAGCCAGCAAGGACCGCTCAGGTGGTCTAGTGGTTAGAGCGTCCGCCTCAGATGCGGGAGGTCGTGGGTTCGATCCCCAGCCGAATCATACCAGAGACTTACAAAAATGGTACTAGCAGCTGCCTCGCTTGGCGTTCAACATTAAGAGGTTAGTGTTAGGACTGGTCGGCCTGGTGTCAGGATAATGTGACTGTGTAGGACATCATTCTACATGTCTGCGGAATGATGGCCCAGTGCTAGATATCACTATCAACTGCCACATTGTAGACATTGTACCGATATGACTGAATTTTTTTAAAGCTACGTTAAAATTTCAAATCGCTTCACAACACGAAGTGCCAGCAAAGACAATCAAATCGTCTGCATACAACAGTAAAAAATAGTTCTACGGTTTCTACTGAGACTCCCCTGGAGTTTCAGATCGTTCGAAAATAAAGAAAAGAATAAAGGCGACAAAACACAACATTGGCGTATGCCACAGGACAGTTAAACGCATCGTTAAAAAAAATATTGTACTTAATACGTGCTATAACATGACTATAAATTGCCTTAATAATTCGTACAATTTTTCCTCTACTATTTTTAATAACTTGCTTTTGGTACAATAAAGTTATCTCAACCCTATCAAAAGTTTTCCGTAGTCTGTAAATATCGCATAGAATCAACCGCTATGTTTTTTTTATATTATAAATATTTACTTATTAATGTATATCATATATACATATTATATATTGTGCTATAAAACTGGCCAGCTCTTCGCCATGTAATTTATTTTCCTACACAGATTCTTTTATTTTGTTATTTAAAGTCGGTGTGAATACTTTGCTTCATCGAGGGAGTAAGTTATTGCCTCTGTGGCTGTGGGCTTCATTGCACTCCATTTCTACAGAATTGGTATAATGATAACCATTGACCAATATTGTGGATAACATCCAATATCGAATAGTTCATTAAATAATATTGTTAATATTGGTGCATTTATGTTTGCTCGTACATATCAAGAAATCGCTGGATAACTCAGTGCTTGCCGAACCTCCTCTTCGTTGATTATTCTATATAGAGTATCCTGAACTATTTCAATATTTTCATTTTCCTGTATCGGGTCAACAGAACTGGAAAAATTAAATAGTTCTGAAACATATTCATAAGTTGCAGATGTGATACTGCTTTTGTGCACAACAACACCAACAGCTACTACTAATGCTGCTGCTGCTACTACTACTACTACTATTACCAACAACAACAACCCCCATAAGGAAATATATAGCATGCAATAGAACATTTCCCACAAAAGAGACATGTACGACATATATTAGAACAATCCCCCAATGCAGACTTGTATGGCATGTACTACAACAATCCCCCAATACAACCCTGTATGACATGTACTAGAACAATCACCCAATATAGACTTGTATGGCATGTACTACAACAATCCCCAAATACGGACTTGTATGACATATAGTACAACAATCCCCTAATACGGACTTTGTATGGCATGAACTACAACAATCTCCTAATACGGACATGTATAGCATGTATTAGAACAATCCCCCAATACGGAATTGTATGGCATGTACTACAACGAGCCCCCAATATGGACTTGTATGGCATATACTACAACACTCCCCTAATACGGACTTGTATGGCATGTACTACAACAATCCCTTAATACGGACTTGTAAGGCATGTACTACAACAATCCCCCAATACGGACTTGTATGGCATGTAGTACAACAATTCCCTAATACGCACTTTGTATGGCATATACTACAACAATCTCCTAATACGGACATGTATGGCATTTATTAAAACAATCCCCCAATACGGAATTGTATGACATGTAGTACAACGATCCCCCAATATGGACTTGTATGGTATGTACTACAACAATCCCACAATACGGACTTGTATGGCATATACTACAACAATCCCCAATAAGGACTTGTATGGCATGTACTACAACAATCCCCCAATACGGACTTATATGGCATGTACCACAACAAGCCCCTAATACAAATATATATGGCATGCAATAGAACATTTCCCACAATACGGACTTGTATGACATGTACTACAAGAATCCTCTAATACAGACATATATGGTATGTACTACAACAATCCCCCAATACGGACTTGTATGGCAGGCACTATAACAATCCCTTAATACAGACATATACGATATATACTACAACAATCCCCTAATACAGACATATATGGTATATACTACAACAATCCCCTAATACAGACATATTAGTATGTACATCAACAATTTCCCATTATGGACTTGTATGGCATGTACTACAACAATTCCCCAATACGGTCTTGTATGGCATGTGCTAGAACAATCTCCTAATACAGACATATATGGCATGTACTGCAACAATCCCCCAATACGGACTTGTATGGCAAGTACTACAACAATCCCCCAGTACGGACTTGTATGTCATGTCTTCAACAATCACCCAAAACGGACCTGTATGGCATGTACTACAACAATCCCCCAATACAGACATATATGGCATGCAATAAAACATTTAACCCAATACGGACATATAATGTTATGTGATAGAGCATTAAAAGTGTGTAAATGTGTTTGCTGTACAGATCAGTGAAAGAGACTGTGATAATAACATAGATGGATTGAATGACTATGTATGCAGTTTTGCTCTCCTGTGTCATCGTCCCAGCAAACAGCTACATTTGAAGTATTGGCTGCTTTATTCGGCTAGTGAATCAGGTACAGCTGAGTTCACGACAATGATTATTCCCGACCGAAACTATGTGGGTTTGAATCGTCCCATCGGAACAGTCCTGTGTGACACCTTGGAGTGTCCATGAACAATGCATGTCCCTGGTCACGGCATATATTCCATTTCTGTCAGTACCAGATAGTCGTTCTAAATTAATATAGTGTAAAACACCACACCACATATAAGTGATTTGATAACTAACCACATGTTGGTCGTATTTGGAACGCATTTAAGGTAAAACACCCCATATAGGTCGTAGTTGCAACCACTTTACGGTAAAACACCTCACTGAGGTCGTAGCTGCAACCACTGTACGATTAAAAAAAAAACACCCCATAAAGGTTGTATATGGAACGAATGTACGGTAAAAGGCTCAAAATAGGTCGTATCTGGAACGACTGTACGGTTAAACACCGTATGTATTTGGAACGAACGTACCTCGCTAAATAATCGCATAAATTTGACGTCATTTAAAACTTTTTGTATAATAAATAAACGAGGACACATTAACAAGATTATGGAAAATGGGATTATCCTGGAAAAAATATAGAAGCAGTACAGTTTTAAAAATATATATGGTTACTTACGATAGCCAAGCGAAAATGGAAAGGACTGAAACCGGAATAGCGCTACAGGATAAAAATACAATTTTATCCGTTCTACAGCTTCAGCGTGAACTAGGAAATGTCGCCATTCCACAAAATGTTCAAAAAGGACGATGTTACGGTAAAACCACAATGATACGGTACTTAAGCTATCTTTATCTGGAAATTCTGACACAATAGAAAATGTTGATGCAAAGTAAGCATTATGTGAATATTGTGACAGTAGAAAGTGTTGATGCAAAGTTAGCATTATGTGGATATTGTGACAGTAGAAAGTGTTGATGCAAAGTTAGCATTATGTGGATATTGTGGCAGTAGAAAGTGTTGATGCAAAGTTAGCATTATGTGAATATTCTGACAGTGGAAAGTGTTGATGCAAAGTTAACATTATGTGAATATTCTGACAAAGTGAAAATTGCTGAGGCAAATTTAACATTATATGAATATTCTGACACAGTGGAAAGTGTTGATGCAAAGTTAGTATTATGTGAATATTCTGACAGTGGAAAGTGTTGATGCAAAGTTAGCATTATGTGAATATTCTGACAGTGGAAAATGTTGATGCAAAGTTAACATTATGTGAATATTCTGACAGTGGAAAATGTTGATGCAAAGTTAACATTATGTGAATATTCTGACAAAGTGGAAATTGCTGAGGCAAATTTAACATTATATGAATATTCTGACACAGTGGAAAGTGTTGATGCAAAGTTAGCACTATGTGAATATTCTGACAGTAGAAATTGTCGGTGTAAAGTTAATCGTTATATGAATATTCTGGCACAGCAGAAAGTATTGCAGTGTTATGTCTTGTTCTTGGTAATAAACCGCTCCGGTGGCCTAGTGGTTAGAGCGTCCGCCTCGGATGCGGGAGGTCGTGGGATCGATCCCCGGCCGAGTCATACCAAAGACTTACAAAAATGGTACTAACAGCTGCCTCGCTTGACGCTCAGCATTAAGAGGTTAGTGTTAGGACTGGTCGGCCTGGTGTCAGGATAATGTGACTGGGTGGGACATCATGCTACATGTCTGCGGCATGATGCCCCAGTGCTAGACATCACTATAAGCTGTCACACTGCAGACATCGTAGCGATATGACTGAAAAATTGTTAAAGCTACGTAAAAAATCCAAATCACACACAAACGCTCTTGGTAATGTTGTAGACTTTCTATATGTTTTATATATAATGTTAAATGATATTGTTGCAGACTTTCTGTATGTGCTATATTTCGTTTTAAATGGTAATGTGGTAGACTTCCTAAATGTGTTATACGCTGCGTAGAAATTCATCAATCTTGATACATAGACTGTCCATTTTGGTGACCATTTGCAAAAGGGGTATGTTTTTGGGGCACATCCCCTGGGATCCCTGGTAGGGTGGTGGGTAGGGTGGAGAAATCAAAGGTCCAATATACAAAATTGCCATTTTAGTGACATTCTAAAATATGATTAATAAACATTTGATCATGCATTATTAGAAAATGACACATTTTATATTTAACGGGTTTGGGATTACTTTCCCAGTTATTGTGTGCATGTGTGCGCCCGCGCGCGCGCGCGTGTGTGTGTGTGTGTGTGTGTGTGTGTGTGTTGGAGGGGGTGTAGAGTGGTAAAGATGGAAGGCGGCCATAGGTCAGATGTTCAGAAATTTCAATTACAATGACAAAAATATTTACTGACTGAACTTTATACATGGAACCATAACAAAAAGAACTTGCATCATATATGTGATAGCTCTGCATTCTAAACCTTGGGTTACATTTGTGGGAAGAGGGGATCCGGGGTGAGTATGGGGGGGGGGGGGTATTTGAACATGCAATAAATGGGATTTGCGATGTCGTGCTGCGAAGTTTTTCAAGTTGTCCTCGCTATGAGCTACAACAGGAAGTTATGAATACTTTCCAATATAATATCTCTTAACCGTATAAGAGGAACTTCCAACATTGTGAATTAAATCCACTAAACTGATATAAGGACCCTTTTGATATATGTGTACGCATCAAACATTATCACCACACCTATGGAATGGAAAGCAAATTAACACTTTTTATCCTGTCCATCTGTTCCAATATACATGCGTAGGTGCATGACTACATCTATCCAATCTCTTCCGCTATGCAGTCAGAGACCAATTTGAACACGATTTTGATGACAATTCAATTTTGATGACAATGCAATTCGTATTGCAGACTAAAGTGGGGTATGTATAGAACATGACAAAATCCAGACTATAGATATTTCTCGACGAAGTCACAAGCAGTCGAAGTTCTGCCCATTTTACCTGGACGATGGGCAACCTGGTAGTTTCTCCATTTTGCGACCACCAAAACTGACCATTTTTTACAAGGCACACTGAAACAAAATTAGCTTATAAATTACAAATATAGATGCTAACAGAAAGCCCGATTTGCGTTCTGTTTATGTATGTAATTTGGTAACAGTGTATTGAGATTCAATGAATTTATTTCAACTTCCAAACACCATATAAACTCAACAGCTTACCACAAATATGGATGGTGATGACGTCATTCGTGAACTATGTTGATTGATAATTTCTGCCTGACATCATCACTGGCATTTCACCAATCAAACACCGCTATCCGACTCACTCGAATAGATGATTTAATCTGTTTTTATCCTTTTTACACTTTGTCTTTGATAGCGAACAAAATCCTTCTAGCCTGCTAGTTTTGTTTTAAAACTAAGTATTTGTAACCATGAACATGTTTAAATGTATTCCCAAAATTTTCCCAGATTCATTTTGAGAAATTGTGTGATGACCAAATTTGAACTGTTCAATGCTAGATGAAGGATAAAACACGAATAAACCAAATGTATTGACCTATCGATACGAACCTCAAGCCAGCTATAGCCCTTATGTAAAATTGTAGATATGAAATATGCACAGAGGCGTTTATTTAGAATTACTTTTAATACATTATATAAATCTGAACTTCTTCACAAATACTTGTACGTGTACTTTTTAATCATAGAAATATAATGAACCATCCCATTGCTAGACTAGTGTGCAATACGATCACATTCAAGAGCATAGCCCATGTATGAGTGCTAACATGCATTGATGTATGGGGGTGGGGGCAGGACATGTTCTGTTCTGGTATATGGGGGCGTGACGGTTTCGACCCGTGCAGACTAAAGCGGCTTATAGAATTTATCGAGAATTTTGCAACTGTCAGCCTGGTATTAATTCTACCAAATCGGTAACTCCATGAGGAATATTTGACAAAGTCTTCTCCAGCTGATGTTGGGGTGAAATGAGTGCGTCACCTGGAGAACATATGATTGTTTACATCAAACAGACACGACGTTGATCCAGTTCTGTATGTAAGGTTTGACAACAACAAGATCATGAGATTATGACATCACAATGTCTATGATATCAAAACCTGGCATTAGGCGAATTAACAAATTAAGTGATTTTACGACGTTCTTTCTTTCGAACACTTGCTGGCATGGGAATGAAGATTCGGCTCGATGTGCTTTCCAGCATCTTGTAAGAGGAGACCATGGAGGCAGGAGACATAGTGGCTCAGAAGATAGCATGCTGGGGTCGAGACCGTAAGTGTGCGGGTTTCGAATTATTCTGTCGGTCGGCTATCGTGGTGTGTCCTTGTGTAAGGAACTTTACAGCACTAAGTAACCATGTATTGACCTTAGATCAAACCAAAAGGAATTCTTCTCTTTGAGCCAGTCTTAGTATAGATTTTATTAATCCCAACCGATTCAGGCCTTGATACAACTGTTTACTCTCTCTCTCTCTCTCTCTCTCTCTCTCTCTCTCTCTCTCTCTCTCTCTCTCTCTCTCTCAGATCGCTCCGGTGGCCTAGTGGTTAAAGCATTCGCCTCGGATGCGGGAGGTCGCGGGTCTGAGCTCCTGTCGAGTCATACTAAAGACATAAAAATGGTACCAACAACTGCCTCTTTAGGCTCTCAACAATAAGAGGCTAGTGTTAGGACTGGTCGGCCTGGTGTCAGGATAATGTGACTGGATGGGACATGACGCTACATGTCTGCGGCATTATGCCCAGTGCTAAACAGCACCACAAACTGCCACACTGCAGACATCGTAGCGATATGACTGAATTTGTCTTAAAGCTACGTTAAAAATCCAAATATCTCTCTCTCTCTCTCTCTCTCTCTCTCTCTGATGCCAATCTAGTTTTCTATATGTAACTATTTACTTTGTGGAAGAAATAAGACTATTTTCTCGTGCCTCTCAATGAGACAGTTCATTTACCTCAGCATGATAAATTACATCCGCGTCTGTTGCTTGGTGAATTTTCACTCGTCCATCTCGAAATGGCGTAAGAATTAACTAATTCGCTTCGCGCACAAGTGATTTCAACACCATTTGTATAGACATACAGAGCAATACCACTGATAGATACAGGCAGAACGTGATTTGTGTACATGCAATCTGATATATTGGTCCTCGAGTTACGGAAGAGTCCATTTTAAAAAGAATAAAAGACTGGAATGTTTTAGGATCCTTTGCATGCCATAACGGATCTCAAAGGGTAGTGATTTATGACTGTATGAACGAGTTGAAACTTTCGAGCTCTCGCGAGCCTTATCAAGCAGAGCTAGACATTATTCAACAAGCTTCATCAATTTAATATTAAATTATTAACATTTGAGATTTTATTTATCACATATTTTTTATTTTAATGGAACTAGTTTAGACAGAAAAAAGAAATAATTTCGTTCATTCTGAACACAGATGTTGCACCTTTAATTTGTTTTGCACGTAAAACAATAGTTGAAATAATGATGTGCAGTTCTATAACTACTAACTTTTTGAATAACAGTGGAAAAACAGTAAAATATTAAACTGCACACACTATATGTAAAGTTTACCAACAATTTGATAAACAGACGTAAAGTTGAAATTTAAAATAGTTTAAAGCAGACCAGATGACGCACACGAAACTTGTTTACTTCTGGCACGTGACGGCTTCCATGACCGCCCAGTCCTGTATAAAACATGGACTCCTGTATAAATCCGAGGTAATGTTTGTGCATGTCAAGACTCTCACTTGAAAATTCAACGATCCGTGGATTCGGATATCATACGCGAAGCTGTGCTAAACGAAATATAGTATGTACCTCACGAAATATAGTATGTACCTCCTCCCCAGCCATCCCAAACAGCAAACAGATCAGTAAACAACAAGAGGTAGATTGATTGTAACATTTAAATCTTCGATTGCACCTTCCAGTCGTAGTCGATGTAAATAAAAATCAACTAAATGTTGGCGCAGGTATTGCACTTAACATGCATGCGTAAGTGACACACCACTTGAGCAAGGAAGTTGTTCGCGCAGAGCATATAGTGTACAGAATTTGCGATAAGTCGTAAAATGAACAGTTGATATTGTGGAAATTTCTGAAATGAACAGTGATATCGTAGAAAGTTATGAGATGAACAGTAATCTTGACGACAGTTATGTAGTGAGCATTGATCTTGTGGAATTTTATGGAAAGTTATGAAGTGAAGAGTGACCTTGTGGAAAGATATGAAATCAAGCAGTGATCTGGTTTGTTATGAAGTGAACAGTGACCTTGTGGAAAGATATGAAATCAAGCAACTGATCTGGTATGTTATGAAGGGAACAGTGATCTTGTGGAAGGATATGAAATTAAGCAGTGATCTGGTACGTTATGAAGTGAACAGTGATCTTGTGGAAAGATATGAAATTAAGTAGTGATCTGGTATGTTATAGAGTGAACAGTGATCTTGTGGAAAGATATGAAATTAAGCAGTGATCTGGTATGTTATGAAGTGAACAGTGATCTTGTGGAAAATAATGAAACGAACAGTGATCTTGTGGAAAGTTATGAAATGAACAGCGATCTTGTGGAAGGTTATGAAACGAACAGTGATCTTGTGGAAAGTTATGAAATGAACAGCGATCTTATGGAAGGTTATGAAACGAACATAGATCTTGAAGAAAGTTATGAAATTAACATTGATCTTGTGGGAAGTTATGAAATTTACAATGATCTTGTGGAATTTTATCGAAAGTTATGAAATTAACAGTCATCTTGTGAAACGTTATGAAATGAGCAGTGATCTTTTGAAATGTTATGAAATGAACAGTGATCTTGTGGAAAGTTATGAAATGAACAGTGATCTTGTGGAATTTTATGAAAATGTATGTATGTATGTATGTATGTATGTATGTATGTATGTATGTATGCATGCATGTATTTATGTATTCCCAACCGTAAATTCATCAATACCCAGTAACAATATTAATGTGCACATAACACCGCTCAGCGACCTTTGAACTTCGTCGCGCGCTCAACATTAGCTTAAATAAAGTTCGTTTTGTTACACATAAAATTAAAATTTAGAGTCATATTGTGAATTAATTTGCTTTGAAACAACTTTTGAGTTGGTCTGGAATTGATGGATTTTGTTTTTCTATCGAACCAACTAAATTCTTCTTTTCTGCTTATGATGGACTGACATTATTTTCGTGGGTAAATTCCGTAAGAAGTACATGTGACTTGAGTAGTGTAGGGAGCCGCCTTGTAACAACTGCACCTCTGTTTGATTGTTTGGAGTTATAATGTGGGAAAAATATTAGTTCTTTTAATTGAAATTATCTAAAAGACGCTATGGAATATCGCATTCATTTCGTTTTGAGTGAAGTAAGAAGAAAGTGATTTCGGTCGAAAATGTAATGGAAATTACAGTACAGTTTCCCGGTGTGTATCAAGTTTCTGAACCCATGACGTGGGTAATTTAATTCGGATTTGCAGAACTAAAAATAAAATACATTTTGAGGAAATTCAAGATGCAAAAATGGACGTATACTTATTGCCATTCTTTTTACTATCTAAAGAAATAATGTGCCTATGCCCTGTCATTTGCTCTTTGTTGAAGGGACCCCCGGGGAAAAGTGCAAAGTAGCTGCTATGCACTATTCCATTTAGACAGCGGAAAAAAGACTTCTTCGTCCTCTTGGCTTTTTGGTTCTGGGGCTCATAGTTACTACCAGAACCTACAGTTCCATTTTTTTTTTTTTCTCATTTTGGGTTTTGACTAACTTGTAAAGGTATGTTGAGAACTCGCCCCATTGAGAACTCGCCCTGGGATAACTAGCCCCAACGTATTTGGGGAAGTAGCCCCAGAGTGGTTGTTGAAGTCGCCCCGGAGTGGTTGGAGAAGTCGCCCCAAAAGGTTGGAGAAGTCACCCCAAAACTTGTCATCCAGCATACCTATTTAATATTTATCTTTGAAATAAATAAACTATTTAAACGATAGAAATGTGTACTTTATAACCAATGTTCCCACAAAGCTGCGCGCGCGCAGCTTGTTTGATGTCTTAGCGCAGCTAACTGTATTCTGCGCGCAAAGATAATTCTTTTGATTTCTTGTGAACACAATTTCTTCTAATTGATTACAGTTGTTCGTTGTTCAAAATATTTTCAGTCTTGACATGGTTGAGATTAAAATTCCAGATGTTTGTTTTAATGGCATTAAATCTATAATGATACTCCGGCCCTCTCAGCAGGAAGATTTTTGATCTTGATAATGGATGTTTAGGAGAACACAAACAAAATGTCAGCCTGTGAGGTTGTGTCTCTAAATCGACAGTATTTTGGTCTGTTTCAAATCCTCATGGTAATGATGCATGGCTTGTCGCTGGGACTACTACTTTATTTAATTTTTTATTAAAATAATTTCAAGTTTTCTAGTAATGGCATAATACTTTTAGTTTAATTTAATAATTATCAGTGAGTTAGCTCTACTACTACTAGTCTACTACTACTGCTAGTCTGCTACTACTACTAGTACTACTCCCCCTACTATTTCTACTACTACTACTACTACTACTCCCCCTACTACTTCTACTACTACTACTAACCGTTTAAAGTCTATCTGTAGGAATGTTAAGGTTATCTTGGTTAGACCCCCTTTTTTGGGGGGGGGTGACCCCCCGGGGGTCGTGACTCGTGACCCCCCACCCACTTTGACGCACCCTGCCTGAGGATACAATTTCCGTATAAAAAAAATTTGCTCAGTAGGTTTTGAAGTCTGCTTAGTGGCCTTTGCTCGGCGCTCACTAGTGTACATGCCTTAGAGGGAACGTTGTTTATAACAATACTGTTAGCAAAAAAGATGTCGCCACCTGGTGGTTTCCGCATTATTTGAATACACGAATGATGTATCTTATTATCTGGTATTGAACCCTGTACAAGGAAGCAAACTCCATACATATGCAACTCAAGATGGTTACGGAAGGGAAACTGAAAAGAAGTCAGACCAGGAAAACAAAAGAAAAACAAGGAAGAATATTTAACTTGTGGAATATGTTCAAAAACGAAGAGCTAAGTGTCAGTGCATTGTTGAATCAATTAGATTAGATCATATGCTGCACCTGTATCCTGTATCTGTTTTATTATGATTGTCATCCCAACGTAATGGTGCAAATGTCATTGTGGCAAAGTGTATATTCCTTTTTGGTCATTTGCTAAATTTTGGTAAGTTCATAAATATATGCAGTGATATCACAATCATTTTCAAATTTGCTCAGATCCTACTTTTCATCGGACATCTACTAAAACAACAGGAACACTTGTTTAAAAATACAAAAAACACGTGTCGTTATTGTTTTTAATTCGAATATAAACACTTTTGTTCTTAACCCATTTTCACAAAATATGTGTAAGTGCCGTGCGCAACTTATTTAATTTCATTGGTATTCAAATAAATGAAATTATTTTATCAAACGTACTATTAAATAGTCACAGTCATTTTTGTAGAGGGTTCAGATTGTTAAATTGATCGTTGAATACCTTTTCCTTGAATGAATTTGTTCAGCGCTTATCCGAATACTTTTTTTTTTTTTCGTTCTCTTAGACGATCCTACGCTTGGTACTGAATAATATTGGAAATATTGTTGTTTTCCATCAGTGCTCATCTCTGACAGTTATACGGCAAAACTGTTTCAATACAGATAGCAAAAAGTATTCGTTTTGAAATCCTTACTTTATATCGTTGCTGAACTCTGATATTTATTTTGTAAAATTATATTAACATGGGTACTGGAACAATCCTCAGTTTTTTTTACTCTTTTTTATTTTCTTCTCCATTTTTTAAAAGAAAAAATTTAATTGAGGATCTCAAATGGGTAACGATTTAATATTGAATATATGAAACGAGTTGAATAACGTCCAGCTTTTGCGAGCCTTGGCGAACTAAAGCTGGACATTATTAAACGAATTTCATAAATTTAATATTAAGTCATTACCCATTTGATATTCTTTTTATCACATAGTTTTTAGTTCAGTGGAAATTATTTAGATAGGAAGAAGAACGAATAGTTTAGTTCATTCTGACAGACGGTGCACCTTTCATTTGTTGTGCATAAAATATAGTCCCAAAAAAGGTTGAACTAGTAAAAGTAGATTGTACATTTTTTACAAACTATAAATCAAAGAAAAAGCTTCCATCCGAATAAACAGAACATTTTATAACGACAGAATCATTTATTTCAAAACAGAATGATCAATGCGATGTGATGCCACATTGTTAGATACGGTACACAGTAGGCGTTCATGTTTACCCTAAAATGTCACTTTCAGAACTAAACATTACATTGTTGCGATTTTTT
The DNA here is from genome assembly GCA_028554795.2 of Sinohyriopsis cumingii. Taxonomy (NCBI): domain Eukaryota; kingdom Metazoa; phylum Mollusca; class Bivalvia; order Unionida; family Unionidae; genus Sinohyriopsis; species Sinohyriopsis cumingii. The sequence goes on from CM068831.1 coordinate 83,222,835, forward strand.
GTGGCAATAGGATTACTGGATGCAGAAATTCCCACATTTACTGCAATGCATTTGTGACCCGATATTTGCGGTATTTGACTGGAGCAACAGACTGTTGTTGTTGTTGTTGTGGGCTTTAACGCCATTTTTCAGCACGGCTATACATGGCGGCCAGTAGTAATGGTGGAGGAAGAACCCGGGAAAACCTCGAAAAGAACCACCGACCAACGAGAAGCTACTGGCAAGCTTTCTCACATACCCACATTGGCTGAATCCGAGACTCGAACCGGCGCACACAGAGGTGAGATGGCAGTGATCCGTAACGGAGAGCGCTTTAGACCACTCGGCCACTCGGGGCCCCGCAACAGACTGTACAGAAGACGTAAAGAAATTTCTTTTTCTTTTTTGAGTCGGATTTGCATCCCATATAAACTTCGTAAAGATGCTGTGGTTGGATAAAGTTCTGTCAGTTAGGAGACCCATTTATGTCCAAATTCTTCTGTGAACAGGGGTAAGTTTATTTACTTCTGTACGTTTACATTTAAACCACGCTTTTATATACGGTGGAATCTATATGTTACATATATACCGCTCCCTCCCCACCCCACCCCGTCATCAAATAAGCAATACCCTTAGTTTTACTTCTTATTGTTGTTCTTGTCTTGTAGTTTTACGCCATTTTTCTCATTATGATATTGTTATACATGACATCACAAACCCCTTTGGGGATAACATATCCATATTCAGACAGCCGAGATAATTTTTCCTCAATTTCTTTTCGCGAGTCGAGTTAAAAAATGGCCGCCAAAGATGTTCATTTAAAACGAAACATTCCAGAAGGCAGGGTTAAAAACGTTTTCCCACGATCCCAGCCAATCAGTAAAGAGGATATTGCACAATAATTTCATGGGCTTATTTGGACCAATCAGAATCACATAAAGTGATATTTTAACGTGTTGTAATATCAAAAATATGAAACTGCACATACTATAGGAAAACTATATCTACTATGTGATAATCTACCAAATGAAATAACATGAAAGAAATGTTTACGCTTTTTCATTAAATGTTTCCAACATCAATTTATTATGCACCCTTATTTTGTATGTAAATGCATCGGATGGATATGCATTTTTCTTCCATCCTTACGTTCAAGACTGTTTTCCACTCATTGTATAATAAACCCTTCCTTCCCACTCTGCATTCATCTTGTTTGTGTAATGTCGATAATAGATACAAAAATCACTTATAATTGAAAGTCTGTGTGTTCATATAAACTCGTTAGATTTCTTGTAACAACACAAACCGGAACACCATGAGAAAACTTTTAAAACAAATGTTACTGTAAACTCTCTTGATTGATACATCTATTATTCTAGCATTATTCATTAATGTGGTAATTACTCTCAAACTCGGACCAGGCTGAATCGGTACAAATTACTGACTGATTCGGCCCAGATTTCTGGCTGATTCTCCAAACTTCCAAGCTGATTCGGACTATGTGAAATATTATTTAGTTTAGTCCAGGATTTAAATGTGACATTTAAATTTGTATTTAAAGATGATCTTCTCAACATGTCCCAAGTACCTCGAGCAGTTCCGTTGGTACGCGTGATAATGGTGTTGTTATATATAATAAAATAACGTAATCCTGTTTATTTTTCATCGGCAATTTAGTAGTGAAATATTTTTTAAACTTCTCGTTCAACTTTCAATTGTTTGTTTTATTGAGAAATAATAAAATTACGAACACTGACAAAAAAAAGAAAAAAGAAATTAAATGATGAGCGTAGTACAAGTGAGATTTCAGAAACCGTCCGAATTCTGCGCATGATCAGTAGCGACCGCATTTCCTGAGTAGGCGTCAATGAGGCTTTTTATCGAGTTCAGTTATCAGTCGTCAGTGGTTACAAATGTCAATGAAAAATCAGATTAAATTGTTCAGTTAGAGAGATGATACTATAACCCTTTGACTCATTGACGGTCAGCACCAATTCAGTCGATTTCGGATTATAGAGGTCCATGCCGTAAAGTCGTCTCAGGATGACTTTGATTATTAGGTTGGAACCCTTTCATATATAAAACTGCAGACATCACATCATGCTTACACTCGCTCTATTTTTTAAAAAAAAACAACAACACGCATCTGATCATTTGAAGAGAGAAGCAAAAGAGACAGATAACATTTCTTTTTCGTTAAGTACAGAAGCGGAGTTGATCAGATGGACAAGTTGAAAAGTTGCAGATTTTGTAGATTTGATAAGTTATTAAGTTGAAGAAAAGCAACAATAAATAAAGCCTTAACAACCTTGTGGCGACATCTCAGAATTAGTATGTATGATCCTTGATGCGACTTCTCCAGGCGCAGTGTGGTGACTTCTCTGACCACCATGGGGCGACTTCTCCTGTCACCTGGTATGAGTTCTCCCAGGGCGAGTTCTCCACAGGGCAAGTTCTCCCAGGGCGAGTTCTCCATAATTCACTTATAAAACGGTACGTCTCCGATAGATATGCGATATACCTTGGCTTCAATATGCTTTTCGATGGTCATAGTCTGAATAATTTTATTTGCGAAAATCTTTGAACATTTCTCCGAAATAACTGTTTTATATGATCAGAATGGTAATTTCAATACTGCGTGTTTCACGTTTGTTGTGGACATTGCGTTCATTTGTTTGCTTGGTTGAAAGTTTCTTTTGTGACCCACTGAACTCATCCACATTGTTAACCTTACAATTTCTACTTTCAAAAGGACGGAACATATTGTTTACTTCATCCACAAACGAATCTAATACACCAAAAGCGTCTGATACATGAGCGTACATTGTTTATTTACAATCAATGTAGTTCGCACTACATTATACTCTTTTTAGATACACGTGTCGTGCAATATGAAGCCGTGAAGCATGGAAAATACTGCACGTATCTGACAATGTAAAGTTAATTGAGAATTAATTAGCATATAATTAATTTATGTACAGAATAATGTGATACTTTTTGTAATATACCATAATTAAAAATATCATTTGAAATATTAAACTTATGTGTTTTTCTACAATAACTCGGCAGTAATATCTGTCCAATATTAAACTTTGCGTTATAATATTGTACAATATTCGTATTATGATATGATTTCGTACGCCTTGGGTCAAGGGTTAAAACATTATGAAGTTTCATGTCTAATCGTAACTGTTAAATTATTCGACCAAACCGCAAACAGACTTATAACTGTTATAGATTTGTTTATATTGTTGTAAAGCCATCACATAAAGGGAATCGTTGCATTAATGGTCACCGGCTATACTCCAACATTTGTCTTTTTACATCAGATTTGCATTTCGTGATTAAAAGTAGTTATACTCGCACAAAGAGAACAAAAATTATAAAGTGTAAAGAACAAATAATAATTTAATTACTCGAAATAGAAGTATACAACGCTGTTACTTCCCCTTAGCTAGGATTTCCTACCTATAGAGGATGCCAACGGGAAATGATGTACATTTATCCCCACAATACGAACTACATGCTTCTTCTTGTCGAAAAATAAAACACTATAAACTATGGGTAGGGAACATTTAGATGATACTACTGAAAACTAATTTACTGTTTAGCCTTATTTCGATATGCGTGCACGACGTACTAGATTGTGTCGCTTTAAAAACTGTTCCATTGTTTCAATTTATTTTGAAAATTCCCGTTAATACAGGTAAAAAGGAATCAATGCTGGCTTCCCTTTATAAAAATAAGAAAGAAATCGGCACACTTAAAAGAATCCAAAAGAACCAAACTTGACTTCTTTACGTCGGCCGACTTCGTTAGAAACAAATCGGCATACTTAAAAAAATACCAAAGTCAGTTTCCGGGGTTGGTTTGCTTTGTAATAAAATAACCTTTTTATTTAATATCCTGTCGGTAAGTTTAAGCAAGGAGTTTACTGCTCGCTGCCGGTTGTGTTTAATCACCCGGACTTCTATTTGTTTGCCATAATGTAATCATAATTGATGTTTGCAGGGCAAATAGTATACACAACAATACATTGCTTTAATAATATTTTTGTAACCCATGCTAGCGAAAAGATTATCATTTGCACTCATAGTGAATGTATTTTAAAATAATGATTTTTTTATTTGCATGATACCGTCGTATAGTTAATCTGGAAACAATACGATATTGGTCAGTTTGCACATTGTAACTTATCATGCGTGAATGGCAGTTGCCTTCAAGCAGTCGAGTGATATTTTCGTCTCTTTTGCGATTTTGTTATCTGACATAAGCGATACAAACTACAGTAAGGATGTAAATAAGACCTTTTTCAGGAAGTCGAATTTGGGTTTTTCCACTCCAATACTTAACGCATGCGCAATCAACGTATGGCAACTTAGGCGATTGTCATTAACATAGTGTATGTTCGTGAAGAAAGTTTCAAACAAATTTGTAACGGTTTGACATCTGTACACCCTTCAGAAAAATAGTGTGTTTAAAATTCATGAGTGAATAGTTCAGTAATCTACCTAATACAGAAAAGTAGATGTGAGCACAAAAAGCACCAGAGAGGACCAGAACAGCGGACATGATTTGTGGGCCCTAGAACAGATTATGCAGTAGGCCCCATTGACTCACAAATTGAGACAACGGTGGACCCTCTGACCGTTGTGGTCCCCCGTAATTTATCCTACCCTGTCTGCGTTCCTGGATAGGACTTACAAAGTTGGATAATCCATTTCTGAAAGGAAAGGGGTGGGTGGACGATTTTCCTATGTGACCAGAATTACAACTTGTACAAATCTACGTGTATTTAGATGACTCTTCAAGACTACATGCTCGCGAAAACATGAGGACTTACAAATCTCTTTGTTGCATATAATTAATTTCACAATGGATGGATGTATACAGGTGAACACAGCATTATCAATGCCAGCGTAATCAGATTCCAAGCCCAATCCAAGAAGCCACACGAGTTACACATAGCTGATAGTACTGTTGCAACTGGCCGTTGCAAATGTATCGCATGGTCAGTTAACTCATCATTATTATCCATATTTGTTCAAGGAGGTAGCAAACTAGAGAGAGAGAGAGTAAATTCCATAGCCAATCCCAGGGCCGGCGCTACCATATAGGCAAACTAGGCAGCCGCCTAGGGCGCTGATTTGAGGGGGCGCATTTCTCCAAATCAACAACAGTTTTGAAAAATAAATAAATAAATTTCAGTTTTATTGAGGGTCGTTTTCTTTATCCTGGTTTATTTCATACAGGGACAAATAATCGGGTAGATTCAGTCTGACCGAAACACCAGGCTGACCGAAACAAGCAAAATGATTGAGTGAAAATCGCGCGTATACGAAACTTTCAGGACGTAATTACGTTCGCGTGTTTTTATAGGCCACGAGTTTTTCCGTGGAATCACGCGTATACGAAACCTTCAGTTTTCCGCGGGGGGGGGGGGGGGGGGGGGGGGGCGCCAGAATCTAACCTTGCCTAGGGCGCCATATAGTCTAGCGCCGGCCGTGGCCAATCCAATGTATCATAAGCAGTTTTGGGATTCACATTCATTCCCATTTAATTAGTTAACTAAATGGCAAATCTTTGAGGAATCTGCATAATATGTGTTGCGCAGCCTTTGGTGTTCATTGTTTGCTGCTAATTAGACAAGTTAACTCGTTTATTTTCGGAGTATTCATTACCATGCAGTCATGGGGGAGGGGGTAAAATGAGATTCACGATGCAGTAACATAAAGCAATATATACTCATTTGTTGTTAAAAATACTTGATGAAAACGTACAGTTCAACTCTTATACTTGTGGGCTGGCATAATACTGTATACTACTATCTGCAGCGATCTATAATGACAGATGTTCTATTCATGTAAGAAGTGAAGGTCATTCGAATTGCCCTACGTCAAATGCGCATGACCGTACCGGATGCGGCTATGGGATAGGTTTGGCCAGCTAAAAATAGTATCTGAAAATGATCTATACTCAAGCCGGCATCCGCTACATATACGGAGTTCGTGGATATATTTTTTTCTTTAATAAATTCTGCATGATGAAAAAAGAAGGAATAAATGATGACATTACAATGTTAGTTTATTTCATTTTATTTTCAAAGAAGTGTTTGTTTATCAGTTTTATTGGGGGGGGGGGGCACAAATTCAACACAAAATGATTTCCTTTCTTATTTTTATGGAATAATGGAGCAAATATGATTGACGATATTGACCAGTAATGACAAGCTTTCAATTTACGCGCGCACACAATAAGACAACTTGAAAAATAAAAACAAACAATGAAATTAACTAATAAGAGCTTCATATTGCAGCAACTAAATACTGACAAAATGCTCAACATTATTCTCTCTCTCTTTCATGTAAAATACAGTGTGTATTATATGCAGCAGTATCTCATGTTCACTACCCTTAGAAAAATGTGTACATATTCTCTAGAATATTATCTGTTAAGTATTTTTGTTTTATAAATCAATATTGATAATCTGACCGGAAGACTTAAATTGAGAATGCCGATGTGCAGATGCATATATTTGAATTGCTAGGTTGAATAGAAGGGATAAATGTACGTCATATCCGTTTTTGACACTCGGAAACTGCCGATTATTTACGGAGATTGCCGAATAATTTGTGTTATTTAAAAAAGCAGATCTTTAAGTCTAATTAAACATTTTTATGGTGTGCATACATCACAAATGCGTTTTGTTTGTGGCTGTAATAATAGCACATGTTTGTACAATATAGGTGGCCAGTTACCTTTAAGCTAGCCCATATATAGCGGGCTATATATAAAGTGTGTTGTTGGTCCTTCGAGTTTAGTCAGTTCTGAGCCAAGTTGGAGCCTCCGGCATTGTAGACATCTGCTGCAAAATTATCTGCTCCTGGGTCTTTTCCATTTGACGTCAGGTCAATTGCTTTCTCAGTTTCAGGTAGTGCTCGATGATCGGCAAGTGATACGTTGATTTCCGCTTAGGGCAGTCAGTTAAAAATGCTTTCATACTAATCGATGATTGATGATTGAGGATGTGCTTGAAATATTATGACGATCTTTGTAGTAACCATTACTTTATCCATGAACAATGTCGTGCCATCAGCACACGGTATTGGAGGTATTCCTGATCAATGGCCGGTAGATTGCATTCCAAGCATAATAGAAGTTCTTCGTGCTATTCCTGTCTGAGAAGAACTAAATCTTAGCAGCCTTGTTACAGAGCCACGAGTCGTGCAACTCTGTGAGCTTGGATTGGGTGTCATGTTGATATTGTTGAAGAATGCTTTCTTAGATAATGATGTACTATCTTCTACGACAGCTCCGGTTGCCTATGTAGTTCGATCGTCCACTTCGGATGCGAGAGGTCGCAGGATCGAACCCTGGCCGAGTCATACCAAAGGCATATGAAAATGACAATAATCCCTCAGCATTATGAGGTTAATGTTCGGACTGATCGGCCTGGTGTCAAAATAATGTGACTGGGTGGGACATGATGCTACGTGTCTGCGGCATTATGCCCCAGTGCTAGACATCTCTATCAACTGCTTCAATGCAGACATTATAGCGACATGACTGACAGAATGCTACTTTACAAATCCAAATCACACACACACACACACACACACACACACACACACACACACTGTCATCTAAACCGGTCCTTTAGAGTCAACCTTTCCTAGCCAGAGGCCTTCATATGTCAACATTGTTCTCATCAAGCCGGTGTTGATGTTTAAGTGCGTTATGACCTAGGGTTTTGAATATATATAAGTACAGAGAGGCTCCGAAGCATGCCTTGACGTCCTCCGGGTTTTGCAAGAATTGTTACTAGTTGGGTGCATGGTACATCAACAAACGCCTGTTTCACATTCTCCTGTTTCAGTCTGGAGACATAGAGCTTTATGGCGATTTTTGAATTTTAGTTGTCTGCTGCGCCGAAGCCGGATATTGAGCTTGTAGACAATGAGTCTTTGGCCAGTCCACTACTCTGGACTTTTCAAGGCCTTCGTCAGTCGGACAACCTGTCGGTCTCTTCTCCTTACGACGAAGTAGCGATGAAATGCACGTGCTTGTTGCGTCGGTGCATCAAAGACGTTTTGCTGAGGTTTGGCAGCCTGAATACTGTTTTTGATTATCAGGCTGCATTCAGGGCATTTCATCTTTAGAAGTTCGTTGCTGTTGTATTTTACAAAGCCATATTTGCCAATGACACCGCGCCATGTCTGGTGATCTGTGCCAACTCTAGCATTGAAGTCACCAAGGACGATGAGCTTGTCTGCTTTCTGTACTTCAGCAATAGGATACACCGGGTCTTCATAAACTTTGTCCTTAAGCTCATCTGAGATGGTCATGGAGGGTGCAATAGCGCTGATGATAATTGCTTTTCTTAGCCAGACAGTGGGAGTCTCATTTGCACGAGTCTGTCATTCACGTACTATTATTTTTTTTTTATTTTTTTTTTTGGGGGGGGGTGAGGTGGTTGATTTGTGAGCTTGTTGACCAGCTGTTATTTGATGGCAAACCCAACACCAGCCTCATGTCGCTCTTCTTTACTTCGTCACGACCATACGCTGATGTAGTGTCCGTTAGCGTGTGTACGTTCCAAGCATTGATAGTAACTGGTATCGCCTTTGTCTTCTCGTGTGAATTTCGACCACTAAGGTAGGATCCCCACCAGCTGCATTAGGCTGAACAGGGTTAAGGTGAAGCAGATAATGTTAAGGACACCTTTTGTACCCCTTTCCTCGTGCTGTGAATGCGAGCTGTGTGATCCAAAATAAGGAGCTCATTCGTCCAGGGGACAATTGAACTCTGCTGATGCATCAATTCAGTACAAAAGCAACCATATACCCGAGTCACCTATGTACAGGTCTGCAGCTACAGTTCCCATTGTATCCACATTTGGTGCTTAGTCGCTCACCCATCGCCACATGACTTTATGGTATCTGGTATCAGATTGTTGTGTATGTGTGTGATGGTGGGTGAGTGGGTAATAACATGGCTTGCTTGTCAATTTGATTGAAGCGAGTGAATGTTGCACGGAGTTACTGTCTCTTTTCCAAGCCTAACTTAATCGAGTGGCTCAACGAAAATGTTGATACGTCTACAGGCAAGTCTGGTTGCAGTTGCTGGCCATTACGCCCAACTATCATCTGTCTTAATATCGGAGGTTGGGGGTTGGGAATTGGTGGGAGGGTAATGGACATATCTGCTCGCAAAACATTCACCAGAAATGACATTCCAGAGAGTGAGAGGTTTAACTGATCATTCTGGTTCAACAGTTGCAGGTAGTACCGTTAACAGTTACTATCGAAAACACGCCTAGCCAGACCTGGCCTGACAACGAGTGTAAACTAAATTAGGTGTTAATGGATTGCGAATGGCTTAAGATTACGGCTTTTGTAAGGAGGTTTGGAGTAGAAAGTAATTATTTTCAACTGGAATTCAACAAAATACTGGCAGAATGAATATATGATGGATGGTAAACATTTCAATCACAATTACATTTTAATGTGTTTTCTTCTTTAATTTAAACTTGCGGCATCGTAGAACGGAAAGCGTGCAAAAGCAAACCACCGAACGTCTTAGTTATTTTATTTTCAGTACGATTATTTTTTCAGTTCAGTAGTTTATTCTCATAAGATAGTACATACAATAATTATTGCGTTAGCGTCAAATGCGATACATACATCTTTAAACAGAAACATCAAGAAACGTCATCTGTCAAATGCTATTCACGCGTCTCTAAACAGAAACTCACGAAAAGTCATCAATAAATGTTGGAAAGGGGAGGATAGACACATATAATCAGTCTTTATAACAAGTTACTGAAAAAATAAGTTATCTCATCAAACAAATTTAGATAAAGTACATACTGTCTTATTATTACTACAAGTTACCTAAATGACTACTATGATACATGGATGTTTTGCTCCAGGAATGCATTTTCTAATTAAATTCACTGGTAAGTTAGTAGATACTAGACACACTAAAAGAAATGATGGTCATATTGCGTATTAGGGTTGTCACATAAAATGCAAAAAGATGTTCATATTCCGTATCATAATTGTCACATAAGATACAAAACGAGGTTCCTCTTCCGTATCATGGTTGTCACATAACATACAAAACGAGGTTCCACTTCCGTATCATGGTTCTCATATAACATACAAAATTATATTCATATTCCGTATCATGGTTGTCATATAACATACAAAATGATGTTCATACTCCGTATCATGGTTGTCATATAACATACAAAATGATGTTCATACTCCGTATCACGGCTGTCACATATCATACAAAATGTGGTTCATATTCCGTATCATTGTTGTCATATAACATACAAAATGTGGTTCATATTCCGTATCACGGCTGTCACATATCATACAAAATGTGGTTCATATTCCGTATCATTGTTGTCATATAACATACAAAATGATGATCATACTCCGTATCATGGTTGTCACATAACATACAAAATGATGATCATACTCCGTATCATGGTTGTCACATAACATACAGTATCTTTCACTTCAATTGATTTTCCAAGTTCAATTCTCATATTTTGAGAAAACACTCGAGTGTTTTTCCTTGCTGATCAATATTTATGATTGCATTAGAATTTGCAATACTTCTCGAGGCGAAACTCAGTTTGTATGTTTATATAGAGATTGTTTATCTTCATTTTCTAATTCTATTTAAAGTATAGTTTAGCAGTATAACCGAATGAATTATCTTGTTTGATTCGATTTCAATCAATTCATTATTTGCAATTTTAAGCTAATACGTAACTAACTGAACTAAACATAAGTATTTGAGTGAGATTATTCCAAGTTCACTGTATACACTGAGGCCAGAAGTAGATAATTTTAGATTTAACAAATTTGTTAAGTAGTTCTGTTGTACATGTTCAACGTCAATACAGATGTTATTATGTAAGATTTATAAAATTGGAGAGCAAGTAATGCGTGAACTGAGTACCAAACTGTTAGATAGCAAGCAATGTGTGAATTGAGTATCAGACTATTGGATAGTAAATAATATGTGAATTGAGTACCAGACTATTAGATATCAAGAAATATGTGAATTGTGTGCGAGACTATATGTGTACTGGCATGCTTCTCAATATTATACTCGTTACCAACTTAATCAGCATCTTTAAATTTCTTCTCAACAGATTTCATGACATGGCACTTTAATGATAACTAATATGTGTGTGTGTGTGTGTGTGTGTGTGTGTGTGTGTGTGCATGTATGTAGAGGAGTTAATTTCATTTTATGCAGACAGTGTGCATGGTTATTTGCTTTCACATGATACTAAATTAATTTCAGATTCAAGCAAAGAAAAGGCCAATGGACAAAAAGAAAATCAAAGAGGTTAGTCCAGATCTTTGAAATAATGTAGCACATTCTTTCAGCATACCGTATCCAAATGTACCTCCTAGATGGAAGACACTTCTAAAGATCACTATGTAGAACCTTTGCAGTCCGCTATAATACCATACAATATGCATTAAATTACAGTACAGTATGCCTTATCTTACCGTACAGCATGCCTTATCATACCGACCGTACAATATGCCTTATCATACAGTACAGTATGCCTTATCTTACCGTACAGCATGCCTTATCATACCGACCGTACAATATGCCTTATCATACCGACCGTACAATATGCCTTATCATACCGACCGTACAATATGCCTTATCATACTGACCGTACAATATACTTTATCTTACCGTACAGTATGCCTTATCTTACCGTACAATATGCCTTATCATACCGTACAATATGCCTTATCTTACCGTACAGTATGCTTTATCATACAGACCGTACAGTATGCCTTATAATACCGACCGTACAATATGCCTTATCATACCGTACAATATGCCTTATCTTACCATACAGTATACCTTATCATACCGTACAATATGTCTTAAATGACCTTTGAATTAATTTTGTCAAAATGTTCATGTCTAGACAGTGATAACCCCAGTCAATATTTTAGTTATTCTTTGACATAGTTCAGTTAAATCTTTCCGTATTTGCTTAAGGTGTTTATACAGTTGTTATCCCCACCCCACCCCCATTTGCTTAAAGTTTAGATCTCCCACATAAGATGAACGGACAAACACAAATACGATGTTATGTTCTGTTGACCATGACATTCTCAAATCATATTACAGCTTTCACATATATAAAAGTATTTTTAAAAAAAGACTTTATTCGGAACATAACGTTTCTGTCGATAACACTTCCCAACACCAAAAACACCGAGTGGCCGAGTGGTCTAAAGCGCTCTCTGTTACGGATCACTGCCATCTCACCTCTGTCTGCGTGGGTTCGAGTCTAGGATTCGGCCAATGTGGGTATGTGAGAAAGCTTGCCGGTTGCTTCTCGTGGGTCGGTGGTTCTTCTCGGGGTTTTCCCGGGTTCTTCCTCCACCATTAATACTGGCCGCCATGCATAGCCTATCGTGTGCTAAAAAATGGCGTTAAACCCCACAACAACAACAACAACAACCAAATACATCGCTTTGTGGGGCCCCGAGTGGCCGAGTGGTCTAAAGCGCTCTCCGTTACGGATCACTGCCATCTCACCTCTGTCTGCGTTGGTTCGAGTCTCGGATTCGGCTAATGTGGGTATGTGAGAAAGCTTGCCAGTAGCTTCTCGTGGGTCTGTGGTTCTATCCGGGGTTTTCCCGGGTTCTTCCTCCACCATTAATACTGGCAGCCTATCGTGTGCTGAAAAATGGCGTTAAACCCTACGACAACAACAACAACAACATCGCTTTGTCTGCAATTCCGAATGTTTTCACAACATGTACTCTTATCATTGGCTGTCAGATCTACATCTTATAAGTAGATCTCGATTTTAATCAGCTTAGTGCTAATCCATACTTCAACAATTTACATACAAACACTTAGGTGGAACTGCCACACAACAGGACTGCCACAAAATGGGACTGGCACACGGTGGAACTACCTAACGGTGTGACTGTACAGCTAAGATGTCATTAGCTGACAGCTGATGTTAGGCTGTAATATCGTGCATGGGACAGTACAGCTGGTCTTAGTACTAACTAAATTCACCCACAGAAGCACGTGTTTGCTATTAATAGACTGCGCAATTACATAATCCCTGTTATTGGCTCCCTCTTCCATATGGATAAACAGTTGTGATAGATGTTCATAAAGATGATGACAAAAGTAGACTGGATATTTAGCATCTGTAATATGCATATGCACAATTATGTAGTTTTCATTCGTCTCAAATAAACTAAAGAATTCTTAAATTTGTTATGCATATTTTCAGTTTATAGACAGACGAGGAACTGCAAACTGGTTATATTTAATTTTGATATTCGTAACTTGAGTTTTACATTTTTAGGCTGTACAGACAGACAGACAGACAAACGCAAATACATATATACATAATCTTATTGTTCATATCACTTGTATAATGCCATAGCTGATATATTCAGGCGAATGACTGTTATAAAAGATTGACTTCGGATATGATAAATTTCCTATCTCTACCTTCATACAAAATGTTTATTTTAATAACAGTAATACATTACCTGTTACTAGATTATAGCTTCCACTTAGTCCACAGTCCAAAGTAAATTTTCTCCTCTAGAAAAAAAATAAATACGGTCTCAGTCTGATGCCTTAGTGCTTTTCGTCATTCCGAATATCGTCCTTCTTTTCTTTGGACTTATTGTTGTTATCATTTCTCCTAAGTCATCGCGTGTTTTACATTTATATCTGAACTATTTAGTTAATATTAGCGGCTTTGATGCATACGCTAGCTAACGGGACAACGAACATTCCATACTAGTTAACAACGAATGAGTTCTTTGAGAACCCGGTTGCGTCATTTCGTTCTCTCTGTCTAGTGACTCCATCTCCATCCCATCCTCGTAGTCAGGAGACTAGAGATAAGGAAATATAGACTTTTTCTAACACTTAAAACTACATTTACCGACTTCTTCCCCTCATCTGTGTCTTTCTGGTCTTTGGACATTGTAATTGTCTTCAGTTTATGCTCGGAATGCATCTGATTTTCTGCTGATGTCCCAACGGCTTTAACAAAGAGCTTGATACAGAAGTTAGCATAGGGTCAAGGGTCAAGAGGCAGCCAAACAGGAGAAATGCTGATCAGTCTCATCTTTCACGATGCAGTCCCTTGTTTCATCGTCTGACCATAAAGTGAATCCGCTTTCTTGGCCACACAAGCCTCCTGCTCTAGATTTAGGAGTGTCCTAGGTGTAAATATCGACGGCGAGCTGGACCGGCCTCTCCTTAAGATCGTTGAAGCCATGGAGCTTAAACCTCGAACCTATTTGCCATAACTTCACGCGCAGATTTCTTTGTCACGGCCTTCTTCAGCCTTTCGAAGAAGGAGTCTCTGGCAGCAAGATACTAGATCTTCGTATCGATAGCACTTTTGTTGACCTTTTCCACCTCGTAGACTTGGACACGTCAAAGGTTTTGTTTGAACACGGCAAGGATCTGTAGTGATCGTCTCCGCTTGAAGCGGAGTCTTTATTCTGCTTTTTTTTTTTTTGTTGTTGTTGTTGTAGGGTTTAACGCCATTTTTCAGCACGCGATAGGCTATACATGGCGGCCAGTATTAATGGTGGAGGAAGAACCCAGGAAAACCCCGGAAAGAACCACCGACCCACGAGACTTTATTCTGCGGTTTAGTCAGTATAATGGCCTTCAGAGATGGCATGGACCAACAACACTGGTTGTTTGCCGCAGTCATAAATCCGGCTAAGCCGGATAAGAAGCGTCCCTAACCCGGGAGGTCTATGTGACCACGCCTAAACCCTTTAAGCATGGGTATTAGCAGAATTGCCATACTCCTCTGAAACTACATTTTGCCCTTGTTTCATTAAAGGGGCGACGAGAAGAGCCAGGATATGAAGAGATAGGGAATCGGCCCTGCGAAAAAGACGCACACTCTTCTGCCAAATCCCCATCTTTCCGAATCCCAGTATGTGCTATACTATGCATTTTTTTCAGTGGCCTCGGAAAATATGAGAGTCTTCGTTGCCAGTACCCTCCACCCCTGTAAAGACCTCCATTTGGGTTCACCAGACCAGTGTTCCGCTATACAGGTATTATGTGCACTGGTGGTGGGAGCCTTCATTCTGAGGTGGAGTCTCCTGTGCGCTTACGCCTTCTTACCTTTCAAAATAATCCATAAGTTTCTTCACAGACTAAGGACTTCTATGTCACGGCTCATCCTCTGACATAATACTTCTGTGGCCCCAACGGCTGTGGTTTAATAATATTCTCTACTTGTTTTTAGACACATCCAGGGAGTTCACTCTGAGGAGGGAACTACTATCGCAGTACAGTACATAGGGTCTTCCCTGCATAACAACCACTAGATTCTCCACCTTCACATCTGACTCATATGAAGCCATCTATTGGTCATGATCGGTCTTCGAATATGGTTGCGTACGATGCCAAGTGAACAGTATTCAGTAATAAGGTGTAGTAGGTAACGCATTAATATGATCTGTTTTCTTTGGCCGCAGTTGTGGATTTTCTTCTCTTTCCTTTCGAAACAAAAACAAACTACGCAGTCTCTACCTTTTAAGGATACAAAACAACGATATATAGTACCTATAGGCTCCTGCATACGGTAAGGCCCTCATTTTTCAGAACTGATCAAGTACATCGTGCTTCTAAGACCAGTCATTCGTTTTTTAACGGCGAGCTGAAACATTTGTGTATTTATTTTCGTTGTTTAAACAACCTTATGAACAATTGAGTGAGGCTTCATTCGGGAGCTTTTCTTAAAGAGAGGGGAGGGGGTCTTTCTTTCCCAGCGTCAGGAGGAGGAGGAGGCAAAGGGTTGCTTGCAATTCATTGGCAGGTACGATTCAGTCTCACGTCTTTGCATGAACGGCTTTATGGCTTAGAGTCAGAAACCCTCATTAGTGTTAGAAGCAATTAAACTCCATTGTCTCAATCGCATGTGGGCTTGTGATCGTTACGACTTATTTGCTCAATTAGAGCTTTACGTTTCTTTTTGGCTAAATCAAAAGGGAAAATAAATGGTCGACATCATCTCTCTCCCTTCGAAGGGTGCGTACAATATTTCGTCAGCCTCCATCTCGAGGTCAGTTATTCATACTGTCAATAGAGTCTCTCTCTCTCTCTCTCTCTCTCTCTCTCTCTCTCAGATAAATCTTTTCTCGCGAAAACCAAAGCCAATGTGGTCAGGGCTGTTGATGCATATTGGACCTATCTTGATCACTGTACTCTAGATAATGTCATGAAAGCCGTTTTCTGGTTGTCTCCCTTCCCTTCATTCTACTTACATTGCGTCAGAGAGAAGGCATATGCTCATTAGCCTGGCAAGTTGTCAAAAATGATCCTCCAGTCTGCAGTAGAGCACCATACTTACAACAGATGGTTTGTTCAATCTGCCAGCTAGTCATGGTTCCATCAGCTTGTCTGTGAGATGGAAAACGTGCGCAGTGTACAATAGTATATACATTATTGCTATTAAAATGTGCTTCTCATCAGTAAAACTAAGTTTAGTACATACCTATTATTATTATTATTATTACCAAACTTCTCTCCTCACCCACCCACCCCCGCTCTGGTGATCTTTCTGACTCATTCCAGGTCAAAGAAGGATGATATTCGGAATGACGGAAGTAACTAAGGCATCAAACTAATCGCTATGTTTATTTTTGTTCTAGATCTCCTATTACTACCTTGTAACTAAGGCATCAGACTAATCAATATGTTTATTTAGAATTCTCCTTGGAGTAGGGCATAGCACCATGAAAAGTGAAAACAATGTAATAATAACAGGTACGTATTACATAATTAAAATTTATTTTGCCACTCAAAACAACGTTTACGTTATGCTATCTGCATCTCTACTTGTCTCAAATTATTTTCTGTTCAGTACAGAGAAAACACATGTATGATGAAATAGACATCAAGGAAAATGATCAAGCTGGATCAAGCAATGGTGAGTTGACAAAATTATTATTCTTTCATGTTTTTGAACCAGTCAAAAATAGACGCATTTTGCTGTCCAGTATCAAAGAAAGAGTATAGATGTTGTAAAGACACATATCAGAGGCCATTGCAAGGAGGAGGGCGTGAGGGTAATTCTCGCCCGCCTTATAAAAGTACGACCCCAATGGGGCGGACCAAATATATTTACATTTCAACTAAATGTACTGGAAAACAGATTTTGAATTGATGATAAACAACCCATCATTTGGGAGTTTTGGAATAAAATATAGGGAGTAGATCTCAAGCAGAAAAAAGTGGAGAGAGGACTACCAATCCGATATATATATATATATAGCATGTAGTGCCAATGAACATGATAAATATAACACATAGTGCCACTGAACATGATAAATATAACACATAGTGCCACTGAACATGATAAATATAACACATAGTGCCACTGAACATGATAAATAAAACGCATAGTGCCAATGCACATGATAAATATAACACATAGTGCCTATGAACATAATAAGTATAACACACAATACCAGTGAACATGACAAAAAAATACATAGTTTCAATGAACACGATAAATATAAACATAGTACCAATGAACATGATAAATATAAACATAGTACCAACGAACATGATAATATAAACAGTGCCATTGAACATGATAAATATTGTGCCTATGAACATGATAAATATAACACATAGTACCAATGAACATGATAAAAATAACACATTGTGCCAATGAACGTGATAAATATAAACACAGTCCCAATGAGCATGATAAATATAACACATAGTACCAAAGAACATGATAAAAATAACACATAGCACCAATGAACATGATAAATATAAACATGGTGCCAATGAACATGATAAATATAACACATAGTACCAATGAACACGAGAAAAATAACACATAGTACCAATTAACATGATAAATATTAGTTATAGTACCAATGAACATGATAAATATAACATACAGGACCAGTGAACATGATAAATATAACACATAGTGCCAATGAACATGATAAATATAACACACAGTACCAGTGAACATGATAAATATAACACATAGTGCCAATGCACACCTGCATAGAACTTGTAATGGTTGTTTTTATGCTCCTCAGCTCGACATGGAATGTACATGGTGCAACACATAGCACGCAGAAATAAATTGACTTGTTCACAGGCAGATCTGTTTGTTATTACTGAGCATTCGTTTTGTACAGAGAATCTAACTCATTTAGATAAATGACGTGATAATTTCAAAGTAGTAGCGCTTCCTACTGAACGCATAACATGGTCTTATAGAGGTAATGGCGGGTATGCGTTGTTTTAAAGGTCATCACTATGCAAAGGAAGTAACATTCATACTGATTGGCCAAACATGATGGTGGTGAAAGTCATGAGACAGATGGAATCCAAACTTTTGATTGCAATATTTTTTCTCTCTCTCTCTACAACCAGAACTTACGAAATATATGAAATTTTTGTGATAATAGTTTTCATGTACATGATATATTTTTTTATTTGCTCATTATTTCTCCATTAGCTTTACAGTGTCACAATCATGCAGTATTTTCCATATTGCATGGTTCATATTGCATGACACTTAAGTCTATAAACGGTATAGTATATTAGGAACTACTTTGTAAACAAATCATGTGCACTCATGTAGTAGACGTTTTAGGTTTTAGTTTATTAGATTTGTTTGTAGATGAACTAAAGAAGCTGTTTCGTCTATCTGAAAATAGAGATGATACAGTGAATGATGTGGACGAGTTTACTGGGTCACAAATGAAACTTTCAAAAAAGTAAAATAATGAACGTGATATTCGCAATGTCCACAACAAACGTGCGAGACGCAGTATTGAAAATACCATTCGGATCATTTAAACAGTTATTTAGGAGAAATGTTCGTAACTTTTGGTAAATGGAACGGTACAGACTATGACCAGTGCTCACTGTGGTATATAAAAATAGCATAGAAAAACATATTAATGCAAGTGCATATCTATCAGAGACGTATAATTCAAAGTGCTAAATTCGAGAAAAACGATGCAACTGAAGGTTTTGGTAGAAAAATAAGGGCCTCAGAGCCAATAAGCCAAGATGACGAAGGATTCTTATTTCCTCTGCCTGAATAGGCTGTCACACACCGGCTGCTTTGCAATTTTCCACGTTAAAATTTTTTATACAATGTTATAGATTTAGGCTAGTGATAGGGTCCATACAAATAGCATACAAGTAACAATGCAAATATTTGTCTTCTATAGCTGGCAATAAGAATGACAAAAAGATTTGCTTATATTTTTGCATGTTAAATTTCCTCAAAATGTATTTTCTTAGTTAGTTCCGCAAAATCGAAAGTACATGAGCTATGTCATGTGTTTTAAAACTTGATTACACACCGCGAAATAGTAATGAAATTTCGACCACCTTCTTAACTGCAATAAAAATTCTCCTTACTACACTCAAAATTCAATGAACGTGATATTCCAAAGCGTCTTTTGATAATTTCAATTAAGAGTTCATATTTTTTCCCACATTATTTTCCAAACAATTCATGACAGAACACAAACACACATGCAGCAGATTACTGCTCAAATCACGTGTGCTTCCTGCGGAACTGACACAGCTAATAAATCCAGTCTATCACAAGGATACTTGAGTAGAATCAAACATAAAAATAAAAAACCCAAAACCCGAACAAATTCATCCATTCCAGTCCAACTGGAAATGTTGTTGCAATCCGTATTCATTCACAAAATGACTAAATTTCAGTTTTAACTAGACTAAAATGACAATTCTTTTCGAAACTAATGTCGAGCGCGCGACGAAGTTCACATTTCGCCGGGCGGTGCTATGTGTACATTAATATTGTTATTGTGCATTGATGAATTTACAGTTGTGTATTTATTTTGGAATATAGCGTAAATTCAATTACTTTGTTTCTTGTGTATTTGTTGTAATTAAACCTTAGGTAGAACAACAAAATGAGTATATAATAAAAGGTTTCTACATTTGTATATGAAAATATTAACTCGTTTTTTTCGGACTAATACTCTACTCCTAAGGTTCTCCAGTATTACTCAGAAAAACTCGTTCATATTTTGCCATACAAGTGCCGTAACCTAAACATATTCTGAGAAAATGTATGCTTCAGAAGTTAAATAGTTTTGTAAATTAGCGAGTTAGAACTGAAAACAGATTCAATTTTCTGATGGATAATTCAAGATTTAACAGAATTTTTTTTATCTCAGTTGATACTTAGAAACTAAAACAACTTGGCTGTATAAAAAAAAAATCTTTGCACAATGCATATATTTGGAAAGCCAACGCAAAGTATTTGTATTAATTTATTTATAATTTTGCTATCTCAAGATTTATAATAACCGATTAATAATTAATTAACTAACTATATCATACGGCCATATAAGTTTTGAATTTTCAGTTTTATACATTGCATTGCATTGCCTAAGTTATCTTAAAATCTTCAGAAATAGAGGAAATAAGAGAATATTAATCTATCAGTCAATCAGTCAGTCAATCAATCAATCAATCAATCAGTCACACAACCTAAAGGAAATTTTATTGAGAAGCTGAATTAGAGTGATTGTTATTTTTCTAATTTACACTCTGTACTAACTTGTTTACCACTGACGTATCATATACTTGTGTTTGTTATACTCAAGAAGCCGCTGAATTGGTTGGAATGTGTAGCAGATGTTACATTATCACCTTCGTCTTGGTCATCGGATTTTTTTAAAATGTATTTGCATTTATTCTAATTTTGTTCTTGTTGACGTATTCATTGTAGTATTTTATTTAATTTTTTAGCCATCAGAGTACATCCGTATGACAGTATAGACGTCGACGAAGGAAAGGTTTCCGTGCGAGCAGGAAGTTCTGAAAGTGAGCAGTGTTATTTCTTCCTTCCTTGCTTTTTTCCTTCTTTCCTTCTTTCCTTTATTCATTTCATGTGAATTGGCAATAAAGGCTGAAAACACACAAGAGTCTTAAGGTTCCGACTCTTGTGTCAGTAAGACGGGTTTGGACGTCGAATTTTTTTCAGAAAGATTAAGCAAAATCCGATCTCTTCGTTACTGGTACAATAATTTTGCTGCCTTAATAGAATAAACCCGATGCGCCCTCCGGTATATCATGAGAGAAGACTAATAAAACAGGAGCTACGATGGCGTAATGGGTAGCATGACAAATTCACGATCGAAAGGGTGCAAGTTCGATTCCTACAATCGACTAGCAAGACTCGTTTACAGAAGTGTGTTTTGGCAAGGCAGTTTTTTTTTCCAATTGCATCGGCACTAAATAATCTGCTTGTGTTGCGGAACACAAAACTTAGACTAGATAGTATATTCATGTGACTAGTTTCATCACGTGATAGTTTTCTGTCCCGAATTAGGTAAGACAACATCCGACTTGAAGGTTTGGGGTTTTCTGAGTACGGGAGAGCGCATCGGGCCAAATCTATATTCGCGAGCCTGTAGATGGTTAGCTTAAAGGACTCCGCCGTTTCCTTAAAACACAAGTACATACTGATTTCATGCAGCGAAAAGTATTCCGTTTAATGTGACATTTTATTTTTATTGGCATTACACAATGTAAACGTTGTGAATGTTGTCCAAATCAAAGACACCTGTCTTAGTCAAAATTTAGTGTTATTTGAGTATAGACTGGTGCACTTTTGTGAGAAAGAATGTATCTCTTTCTATCAAGATTTGTATACACACAGTCTGTTTTATACCTCTATTCTGGATCACAAGTACCTACGTTATAGCATGGTTTGAAATAATAAGCTGACTGCAGTTTATTTATATTTCAACAGCTGGTTCGGTTTTTCACATGTATTGTATCCACAGTATTTATTTTTATCTGCTTTTGCTTAATCATCTCATATCGCATTTCCATTTGTAATCTTTGGCAAATGTTTCACTGTTATTATTTTACACAATTTCACCATTTATCGCCGAAAACAACGAAAACTTGCATTATCTCAATTTGATATTTGTGAGAAAGCTGTACATGTTGCTTTGGAAAAGAATAATAGGCCTTTTGTGACCCTATGACCCTGAGTGTGTGATGACGTGGCGATCCTGTAAGTGAATTGCTAGTATTTCTCTCTTGCTTTCTCTCGTACCTATGTAAAGTATCGGATATACTTTTACAAGTCTAGGAAAGCAGAAAAGCTCTTTGGAATACACATGTGCCTTAGAAATGTTACATTGTTTGTCCATGTGAGAAAGTCATGGGGGACAGATGGTAGCAATATGCAGTTTCGTATTTTGCATTAGATTTTTAAAACAAAAACTATATCGCAGGTTTTCCTCACTGATAATCCTGTCTATATCTAGCAGACCTTGTATATTTTAGAAGTTGTTAAAAGAACTTCTAATTTCCTTTGTTGCTTGGTGTATGTTGCCTGAGTGTAATTTGACTTGGATTTCTTCAGATTGCATATTTTTTTTAAATTACTGCTAACTTCGCCCGGTCTATATATATATATATATATATATATATATATATATATATATATATATATATATATATATATATATATATATATATATATATATATATATATATAGAGAGAGAGAGAGAGAGAGAGAGAGAGAGAGAGAGAGAGAGAGATTAAATGTATTCGTTGCAATTTCAGAAACTGGTATTGTCTACTTTGGCAAAAATCGTTTTCCTATGTTAATAACTACTAAAATTAGTTTGCTTTGGGCTATTCGGGCTATTATTTGATCACATGGGGGCAGCCATTTTGGTCATATGTGTGCTCAGATCATATACAGTTTCCACAAGTATAATGTGTAAAGAAATTTCAGGCACAGTACGTAAAGGTAGGATAGCGGTATGCCAACATTCTCTCCAATGTGCATAGTGCAAATTCAAAGAACTTCACCTTAAACCCGTTACTGTCTCAGAAGTGCGTAATTTTTGTCGAACGCCATCTATATCACATTGAAATGAACCCGATGACCTGGAAGTGACATCATTTTTCCTTTCACTCAGTGGATGTCCATTTCATTTGCAGCATTTTGCAGTCTATCGACTAATGCGAATCCAATTTGCTTGGTAAGGAATGAGAGCACAATGATTAGTCACATATGTACTGGTTCGTGGTAGGGAAATTCCATTTACATAGTCACAAGTTGTAGAGCAAGAAATCCACAAAGCTAAGTTCCACCCCGAAAAATGTGAACGTCGGGTGTGATTTTTCTGTCCCAAACTTAAGGTTCTCTGGGTACATAAAAATAACACCATTTTACATGTGACCCAGGCGATATCTATAGAACGTCATAGCTGTCTTAATTGGTCCGTTTTAAATACATGCGCTTGAAACTAGCTTTATGCTGCGCATTCCTAAATATGTGCTGTGCAGTATCACATGTTGTGTATATATTAGTTCATTGTATGCATACAGTATTATATGTTGTGTATATATTACTAGATTGTATGCATAGTTTTATATGTTATGTAACTAGATTATGTGCATATCGTATTATATCTTGTGAATTTGTTACTGTAGTAGGTTAATTTGTTACATATTGTGTATTTATTACTATATTATGTACATTTCTTATTATATGTTGTCCATATTTTAATATGATATTATTGGATGAGCAATGTTAAATATATGATACGGTTGTTTCATTATAATGTTGCATTCCATTTCATATAATTTCATGTTCTGTTGTTACTATGTGATGTCCATTCTTTATTATACGATGTTATATGTTCTGTATTTCTAATTATATAATAATAATAATAATAATAATAATAATGAGGACTATAGCGCCTAATATTTAGAAGCTCTAAGCGCTTTATAACATTAGACAACATCTATAAGATAAAAAACATATATAATGATATGATTACAAACACAAACACCATGAAATTAGAAAACATAAAATACATGCTGAAAATTTTGAAGGTAGGGAACATTATTGGGTCTTTAAGTTTGTTCTTGCAGTCGAAATAAGTGAGTTTTAAGAGCACTCTTGAATGGGATCAAGGTGTATTTGTGTCTAAGTTCAGCAGGCAATTCATTCCACGTTGCTGGGCCCTGGTATGCAAAAGAACATTGTCCATTTGACTTCGTTTTCGTAGTGCGAATAATGAGTATACGATTGTCATAAGAGGAGCGTAAGTATCTTGCTGGTGTGTACACATAAGTGAGGTCGGAGAGGTATGTTGGACTAGAGTCCGTCAGTGAAACGTAGTACACAGAACAAATTTTGTGTTTGATTCTGGATCGAATGGATACCCAGTGTAGGGTACAGAGCAGCGGGGAGGTGTGCTCTGATCGTGGTACTCTAAGTATGATCCGAGCAGCTGTGTTTTGAACTTTTTTAAGTTTCTGAATTAGATATTAAGATGAACCAGACAGAATTGAGTTACAATAATCCAGTCTTGAAAGTACTAATAAACATACAAGTGTTTTAGTGGCATCAACTAAAAGATATTTGCGAATGGAGCTGATGCGTCTTAGCTCAGGATTTGCAGCCTTGCATATGTTCATGACATGTTGGTGCAAAGTGAGAGTACTGTCCAGAGTGACACCTAGGTTTCGTACTGACTGTGAATTTAATGTTGGTGTTACTGATATCTATTGTTTGAGGTAAAGGATGTGACTGAGAAAGTGTTTTTGTTGTGATCAGAATGGCCTCAGTGTTATCATCATTCATCTGCAGCTTGTTACATGTCATCCATGATTTCACATCAGAAATGCACCTCCCTATGCCTTGGATGGTAGCATCAACTTCAGTTGGGTGGCTAGATTTGTATATTTGGGTGTCGTCAGCGTACAATTGGTGAGACACTGGATGATGATCTATGACACTTGAGAGTGGCTGAGTGTACAGAATGAAGAGAACAGTTCCAAAAACAAACCCCTGTGGAACACCACAACATATATTAACTGGGCTGGATTGTATCCCATTTGCAGACACAATTTGTGTCCTGTTGACCAAGTAGGACTTGAACCACAGTAAGGCTGTATCATGAATGCCAAATACATGCTGGAGACTGTGAAGTAATATATCATGGTTTATTGTGTCATATGCTGCAGACAAATCAAGGAGGGTGAGGACTGTAATCTTTCCACTATCCAAAGCAGAGAGAATGTAATTAACTACTTTTGGAAGAGTAGTTTCCGTACTGTGGCAAGGGCAATATGCAGATTGTACATTGCTAAAAAGACTGTTTGAATTTAGATGAGATACAAGCTGGGATGGAACAACCTTTTCTAAGATTTTTTATATGAATGGGAGATTAGAAACTGGGCACTAGTTCTATAAATCGTTATGGTCGAGTGTTGGTTTCTTCAGCAGAGGTTTTACAATGGCAGTTTTGAAAAATAACGAGTATTCCCCGGATGAGAGAGAGGTATTAATAACATCAGTTAGTGAAGGCAATACTGGATCTAAGCACTCGAGCAGCAGTGATGTTGAAATTGGATCAAGTTCACACGACTTTGGTGCACTTTTCATCACGATTGTACATACTAAGTCGATAAAGACAGGTTCAAATGCTGCTAATGGTTGCCGCTCAAATTCTGTATCCCAACTGTATGGTGACGAGTCAATTGAAATTGTGTTGTCAAGCGTATCTCTAATTTGTTTGTACTTTGTCACGGAAGAAATTTGCAAACAGGTCCGGAAGGTCTACTAGAGAGAAGGTAGTTGGAAGTGGTGTACATTTGTTCCTTGACATTAGCTTGTTAGTAATCTCGAAGAACTCTTTGCAGCTGGAACTTTCCATGATCTTAGTACTGTAGTGGGCTGATTTCGCTGCATTGACTATGTTTGTGACGTTCTTCTTAGCGGCTTCATAGATTTGCTTATGAATAGTGAGTCTGGTGGAAAGCCAAAGCCTCTCAGCTTTACGGCGGTCTCTTTTCGCAGTGGGAAGCTGGTCCTTAACACTGCTATACCATGGAGAACACCTTTGAACTGATATTCTGCATTTGGTAGCTGGTGCATGTTTGTCGACCAATGAACACCGACAGTTATCTAGTTGTTCTGCTGTAGGAGGTAGGCAAGTTGTTAGGTTTGCTTGGATGTCATGCATTAGTTTGGTTCTATTTATCATACGGAGGTTTCTCTTAGTAGCAAATAAAGGTGGTTGGTTATGAAGAATCCAGTCTAAAATGTGACCATGTTTATGGGTGGGTTGGTTAACTGACTGTTTGAGGTTGAAAACATTAATGGAATCTAGGAGTTTTTATGTGTTTGGGTTTCCAGGACAGTCAAAGTGAAAGTTGAAATCTCCAAGAATAATCAGGTTGCCACCTGTCGAATTTCCATACTCCATGAGATTCGGAAACTGCTCCAAAAAGAGACATTCATGCAGCTTGTTTTTTCTACTAGGAGGAGGGTGATATAGGCAGAAAAAATGGACTGACCTTTGTTCCAGTGTAAGTGTGGTTTGGACTAGTTCAAACGATGTGTGGTAGAAATGGAAAGATGTGGTGTAAGTTAAAACGCTTGATCATGGAGTTCTTTGTGATGACAGCAATTCCACCTCCGCGAGAGTGGCGGGGGAACGACCTGATGGAGTAACCGGTTGGTGTTAGATCCGCGCACTTGGGCCCATCGCCTGATGTTTTTACCCTTGTTTCTGTCAGGAAAAAAACGTCGATATTCTGATTGTTGATAAAAATTACCTATTTCTGTGCGCTTTTCTGGTGATCCTTCTGCTTGGGCATTGAATAATGCAATAAGCAGAGGTATCTCTTGGATAGTTGACACAAATGTTGACGATTTAATAGGGATTTGAATTAGGTTATCTAAATTAACGGTCGAATTTTTTAATTGTTGAGCCGGAAAGGGCATAAGGGAGATAACTGGGATTTTTCGTCCTGTTCTACGCCGGCCAGCTTTGAAACGTTTCTTTTTTCGCTTCTGTTAACATTTAAGTAATGATAATTGTAGTCCCAGTTCGTTTAGTCTAGAGCACAATGTAGTGTGGAGAGCCAAGGAGTGGTTATTTAAAGCAATTAATGAGGGTCCGTCATAGCATAAAAGGGTTGACTGGCAAGTATCACGTGATGGGGGTTTGTTCAACAACAAAGGAAGTTGTAGCAGTGGAGCAAGACAGCTGAGAAAAAGTCTAATTAATTGTTCTGATTTCCAAACCAAGGAGATGAAGAAACACATACGAACTGAACAGCCAATGCATGATGAACACAATAACGTAGACGAAGACAGGCAACAAGCACATCTGTCATGAAAAACGGCACAAAAAAAAAACAGAACAACTGCTAAGCGATAGCGGCCATCTTGTAATCAATGCGCATTTCTAAATATATGATGTGCTTTTCTAATTACATGATATTCAGTTCTAATTATATGATGTTTGGTTCTAATTGCATGATATGTGGTTCCGATTATATGATGTGTGGTTCTAATTATGATGTGTGTGTGTGTGTGGTTCTAATTATATAATGTGTGGTTTTAATTATATGATGTGTAGTTTTGATTGTATGATGTGCATCTATTCAAAAGGTCGTCAGTACACAAGTCTGTATCAGTGCCTGTCAGATCTACTTGTTATAAGTAAATCTACGCTTGAATCAGATTCACATATTGACGGGGGGGGGGGGCCGAGTAGACAAGCGCTCTCCGTTACGGATCACTGCCATCTCACCTTGTCTGCGTGGGTTCGAGTGTGGGATGCGCCCAATGTGGGTATGTGAGAAAGCTTGCCAGTAGCTTCTCGTGGGTCGGTGGTTCTTCCCGGGGTTTTCCCGGGTTTTTCCTCCACCATTAATACTGGACGCCATGCATAGCCTATCGTGTACTGAAAAATGGCGTTAAAACGAACAACAACAACAACATATTGACATGCAGCGACTTTGATCATATTGTGACTAACTAGGATTTAAGGTTAATTTCGACTCGTCCCTTTGTTGTTTGTTTGTTTTTTCAGCAAAGCAGGTTTTCTAAATAGCACGAAAAATTATTATTTGTTTCTTTTGTTTGAACCACGAATGAAAAGTGGCTTCATATTATAAATACCTTGGGTTAGTATCCTCATCACGTGTTGGTATAAACACTAACAAATTGTTTTTAAACAATCATTTAATGTATTACTCACAGTCAAAGGTTAGTTCCATATGTTTGGAAAACTAAAGATAGTCGTGCTGTTTAACATTTGTTACACTAAGATACTACCTGCTCTGCCATATGAAACTGAAATTTTCTGTAATGCAGGGAGTATATACAAACTAATGAAAATACATATTGAAACACGTTATTGAAACACATTATTATCACATATTGAAACCTCGACAATCTACTGCAAACAAATTTGCTCTGTGAATTAGGAAGAAAGTCTTAAATTGGCCTACGTTGTGAAAACAATAAAAATACAATGTCTGACAGTAAAATTCATATATATGTTTCAATATACAACTAATACTTTGGTCGTACTCATTCAGTTGGAAGGTACGGCCTAATAAAAAAATATACATACTCATTTTTGTATGGTATTAGAAAAGCTTGATTTATCCAAGATAAAGTTCTAAAAATAACACTAATGAAATCGTTCAGGCGAAAATATTTTGATATCAACAAATAAACATGGAATATAAACTTTAATGAATTAGATAGATTCTGAGTTTAAAATTTAATTAATTAGACTTATAATAATAATAATAATAACAATGTCTTTATTTTATGAAGGTGACACAGTACAAACACTAATCTCCTTATGGCCCTCAGTTATCTACATCTGTACAGGAAAATCTATAAAATATTGTTGGGAAACAAACATCCTAAAAAAAGGTATAATGGACTGGTGTACATACAAGCAACTAAATTTATATTCAGTACAAAGAGCACTGTGTTAACCAACATGTATGATTGTTAACATTTTCACACACACACACACACACATTTTGTATGATATATACATATACAAATATTCAACAAAGTTGGCCATAACCGATTATGGATATTATGTGGATTGCATCCATTTCAGACATCTGCGATGAGAGAAAGCTTCCGATTATGCTTCTGTAACATCTTTAGGTAGACATTTCCAAACAGTTGGACCGAGAAAGCCAAACTATTTTTATATAATTCAGTTTTAGGGCTTAAGAAGAAGAAAGTTGGATGACATAGAGCGTAGCATCAACAGACTACAAACTGTATTTGTATGACATTAGTAGAGAAACAGATCCAGATATTATTGAAAATTCATTGTACCTTATTTTACAGCTTTTATAGGCAGTTACTAAAATGTTCGGGTCACTATACATAGATAAGATCAGATTCCATAATAATATTTCTCTTTTATGAAACGCACTTTAACATAAAGCTGCATGTATCGTTTGATGCACAATCTGATGGATAATGATTTTTTTTTTTAAAGTCACTCACTTGTTTATTATTGTTAATCTTGCATGTATTGTGTAATCTGAGTCATATACCTCCACAAAGACAGCATATTTACTGATGTACCAGTTACAAAGGAAAATGCTTTGCAACCAGAAGTAGATATTGTGGCCCGGTGATTGAATTACATAAAGCATAGTGACAGTAGCTAACATAAGCTAATAGCTAAAAGTCTCTTGCTGTTTTTTCTTACACCATGAGATGACGTCATCGATTGCCCTACTGGAATACAGCTGTTTCGTTTTAGTAAGGATTATATAGGGACCATGACAATTCAATTAACTTTGTTTTCATCTCAGTACAAAATTTGAAAACAGACATTAATAATACGGACAGAAAATGGATTTCTGTGGGTGTCGTATGTGTACTGATTTGGTCTCAGTGTCACGGGTCTAAAATGTTAAGTCTCGTTTGGGCTCAAGGCATGTAAAAAACTTTTACCATGAAGGATTAAATTCGTAAGTAAATATCCTCTATTGTTCATGCTCCCTGTCCGTCAGTATGTTTTCACATAAGCCCCCTAAACCGCTGAGTGGAAATTTACCAAATTGTTCATCACTCAGTCACTGCATCCTCTCCTTGGGTCCAGGGAAAGGATGGTGTTTGGGTGGTGGTTATAATTATCCAAAAGTTGCTTTGTATGTTATGAACCTTGGTTCACTGTCTGGGTGGCTGTTGGTGTAGATGAACACTTGAGACGGGGGGGGGGGGGGGGGGGGGCGGGGCATGAAGTATGTGGTGAAAAGGAGAGAAATTTGCATTGATAATCCTTTAGACTTGCTCTAGTTTTTGTCGATCCCACGTCATTTGATTCGAGACGTTTATTATAAATTTTGGCTAAGATTTTTTTATTTAATTACACTTCCTTAACACGCTGATGTATTATGTTCATAATTTATATGATTTTTTTTATAAAGCAAAGACGTTTCATTCTGTAGCACACGTACTCCATCTTCTAATTACTGGGTCAAGGACACTCCATTCAACGATTTCCTATTAGTTGATTTTTAAATTAAGTTTTTCATTTCCTTATTGTTATTTTGAATGATTCTTTGGGTGTGTTTTTATAAATCAAAGACAGTTTATCGTATAACCACCTTTTGTTGTTGTTGAGTTTAATTATAGTGGCGTGCGCACATTTGTGCATGTGCCACTTTTTTCTGACTGCACCGCAGCCTGCTAGTTGTTCCTGGGGAAGGGGATGGTGCCACCTCCCCCAGGCTTTTATGGATTCAAGGAACCCTGATAGTTTGACCTCAATCTGTGGGTCCATAAAGGTCCCTACAGTTGAATGGTTGGCTGTCATTAGTGGGAAGGAGAGTTCGGGAACGGTCCTGCTTGCTTTACATCGCTGGTTTCTTGTTGCATTTGCCTGGTGTTTCTTGCAATTTTTTTTTTTTCGATTTTTTTTTTCTTTTTTTTTTTTTTCTTCAAAATGTTATAAAAGGAGGGGGGATAACCACCTGCCCACGGCTTTAACTTTGATGTCAAGGTCACACTCATATAATGTAAGACAGGAATGTGGTTTCAACATGCAAACTGCAGCCTTTTTGTTAAATTAATTTTGTTATGTATGTCATTGTTGATCATAGATACATGATTGATCAGACAGATTTTTGGATTTGATACATTCAAGGGAAACAACCCATGCTGTATTGGTGATGGACACGCATATAATATAATTAGAAATGCGCAGTATGTAATAAGCGATGGACAACATATAATAAGCAATGAACAACATAATAAGTGATGGACAACATATAATAAGCGATGGACAACATATAATAAGCAATGAACAACATAATAAGCGATGGACAACATATAATAAGCAATGGACAACATATAATAAGCGATCGACATACAATAAGCAATGGACAACATAATAAGCAATGAACAACGTATTATAAGCAATAGACAACATATAATAAGCGATGGACGACATATAATAAGTGATGGACAACATATAATAAGCAATGGACAACATATATGGTAATATTGGACAATATTTAATAAGGAATGCACATCATTTAACGTAATTTCAAACCAATCAAAACAGCTCTGGCGTTTGATATGCCTTAGATGGCACTGGCGTTATATTGACATTCATTACAATTACAGTGCATACAGAACTGAGATACAGTAATGAATTATATACGTAGTTGAACGACATAGTCTCGTTAATGATTTCAAAGTTTGACTGTTGATGGGATTTTCTTATTCTAACACCAGCATATATGATCGACCATCTCTCTTCGTTAATTTAATGCTGTAATTATTTCTGAAATATTGCATTTATTTTGGTACAGGCATCATGGGTAGAAAACATAAATTGACAATAAACTTGCGAACCTTATTTACAGAGAGAGAGAGAGAGAGAGAGATTCGTAGGATCGGTGTCATTCATGCTCATAAAACTAAACAAAAACAAAATATCAACCACCAGTACTGCAGTATGATTTATACAGGACATTCGTGCTTTCAAAATTTGTATCCTGAATATAAATAAGAACTACCCTGGCCATTGATATTTGCCTGATAAAATTAATACCAAATAATTTTTGTTATTAAAATAGGACTCGGTATCAAATCTTACTGTATAATTTAAACAAATACATTTCTTATTTAATTGTACACTTTTGTCATGCAAGTAATCATACGATTGTACTATATATACAATCAGTTATCAGCAACTTTTCAGTGTCTGTTGCTAAAATCGACATTAATGTTTTAGAAATTATACGCTAACATTAATTATTAGAACTTATATGCATGCGTTGATTGTTAGAAATTAAATTCGTGCATTTGTCTTTATATATCTATTTACTCCATTATAGAAAGAATCGCGATACCAGTACTCGTGTGGCAATTAAATGAACATAGAAATATATTATATAATTGTTGCTAAAAAGCAATAAATTTTTACAATTGTAGGCTTTTATTTTCTCTGATAACGAAAATATTTGGTATGTCACGGTTCATTACATTGAGCCTGCTATATCTTCTTACCTATATATTTTACTTATTTAATTCACACGCAGTTTGATGCATTCATGCACTGTGTATTTACTAACAATTTATCAGTATTACATTGGACACGTGTATTTTCTCTATATGTAACATATGTAAACTTGAAATGCCCTAACATCGTCATACCTGATTATCTTTTTGAAGTGTAAAACTTTTTCCACGTCTGTATCAGATACTTGTCCTGAAACAAACAGAAGTAGCAAACGTCTTATACAGGAGGAATGGGGAACATATATCGTTCTGCATTTTAATAGATGTAGATGGTATTATTATTATTATTATTATTGTACCAGAAGGAACGAAGCAATAACAGTTGCTGAGGTAGAAGTGGCATAGAGTTTCAAGTCCAGTCCGATTTACCTTTTCCTGAATTTTGGATTATTTACCGCAGCGTTCTTATAATAGTGACACTGTCTGATATATTTTATGATAGATATATTGAAATACTAGTTATTACTGGATTTATTGGTACGAATATTATTATATTTTCGGTTAACACTAATGGCAAACTTACAAATATTGCAACTTTTAATTGACTCTATTTCTCATACTTCTGAAATGGAGTGATGGTTCAAAAGATGGTGGACAGCAGTTTCAAGGGACGTATTTGTGAAAACCTAATGACATTATGTAAAAACAGAGTTCATACTGGGGTAGCAGTGGAAGTAAAAATGGCACTAGTTGCTGTTGGTGTGGTGGTGGTGGTGGTGATGATAGTAATGGTTATTGTTGTAAAATTATTTGTATTTGTTCTTGATATTACTGCTGCTTTCGTCAACGTCCTTATTATTGTTCAAGTACATGTACTTCGATATTATTGTGATTTCGTTATTGTGGTAAATTTGTTTCATGGAATTTTAACGCATATTATTTTTATTTAATGTATTTATTTTGTTCAAAATTCAAAAACAAATTCGTACATTAAACATAATCCCTTGAATTCGAATATTGTGTTTGCTGGGTGCTTGACAACTCAAGCACGTGTGACACTTTTACTTGCAAAAGTTGTCCTGTCCCCTGATGCCAGATCATAGTATGGGATCAATGTTTATCTAAAATTGACTTTAATTGATAGTGTAGCGTGATATTAGAAAATTTGTTGCGCTTTAAGTTGGGAATTTGTGGAAATCCCATAATTCTGATTGATTTTCTGATTGGTATAGGTGACGTGAGAAATAGATTACGAGTTTTCCAAACTTATTTTTTATAATGCAAATAGTGCTGGATGTAGTAAGCTGGATATCTCCTATTTCTGTTTTAGTTTTACCTCGTGATTACTAGTGTTAAACTGGAATTGATACTAGTCCTATTTTGTTTCCAACCACATTTTATTGTATTATATTATAAAGTGCACTTTGTTAATTATCTGTATTATGTGCAATTATTTATTGATATAAATATTAATTACAATTTTTCGGCTTTATTTTGATCAGTTCAAAAATTGCAGACAGTAAAGAAAAAGTTTAGTAAGAAATATTATAATAGCAAAAATATTTTTGATTTCTAATGACTCACTTATTGCCCTTCACACCTTATCATTGACTCTGTTTAACACTAATACCAATGGCTATTGCCACAATCTCAGCATAGTCACTCCTTGGACTGCTCCGGTGGCCTAGTGGTTAGAGCATCCACCTCGGATGCGGGAGGTCGTGGGTTCGAACCCCGACTGAGTCATACCAAAGACTTACAAAAATGGTACTCACAGCTGCCTCGCTAGACGCTCAGCATTAAGAGGTTAGTGTTAGGACTGGTCAGCCTGGTGTCAGGATAATGTGAATGGGTGGGACATCATGCTACATGTCTGCGGCATGATGCCCCAGTGCTAGACATCACTCTAAGCTGCCACACTGCAGATATCGTAACGACATGACTGAAAAATTGTTAAAGCTACGTAAAAAATACAAATCACACACACACACATACACACGCACGTACACACACATTCCTACTTGAATGAGTGCACACTTCAGTTACTTTACGAGATTTCGTTCAGTTTTAATTTATTCAAAAATAGGCAACGACATTTGACACACTTTGGAACTCAAATATGGACGAGTCCATTTGAAATGAGGAATTATGGATCTTTTTATAAACAACACTTGCAATACGCCTTTCTGTTTTGAGTAGACACACCTCCCCAATCATAAACGAACAATAAGGTAAGTATGCGATATTAAGTGTCTGAATTTCTTTTATTTGAAGAATTGATCGTTGGTTTTCTCGTCCTGTCCAACCTGCGTCCCCTATTCTTGCCGACATGACGTTTTTGGGGGGGATTTTTTGTGCTTTACGGCACATCAACACAAGTAGGTGCCTTGCCTAAGGACACACCACGGTAATTGATCTGGGCTGGTCCAATGGTAGGATTCGAACTCTTTCGGTCGCGAGTTCGGCACGCTAACCATTGAGCCACCGCGGCTCTCCCTGACATGAAATAGTATGAACTTTCACAGTGGGCCATTGGTACCTCTAAATAGTATCTGCACAGTGCAATAAGTTTTAGTATAATCATATCACACACGCGCTTGCAAGAGGAAACTGTGTAAATAAATATTTACAAGACAAACATTTCCTCGGGTTATTGCAACTATTTATGTTCACACCCACCCACCCACCTTCTAAAAGTGAGTTAACATTAGTAAAACAACATATGTTGTCACCTCGTTGTGCTATTATTTATGTTGTGTGACTTTATGCCCTAACTATATGATTTCCTACAATAGTTTGGATACTCTGTACTATTGATTTCATACAGTAGTTTGGAAACTCTGTGCTATATAATTTCCTACAGTAATTTGGATACTCTACTTTATGATTTCATACAATAGTTTAGTTACTCTGTTTCTGATTTCATAAATTAGTTTGGATAATCTGTACTGTATGATTTCATACAGTAGTTTGGATACTATATACACTATAATTTCACATAATAGTTTGGATATTATGTTCTCTATAATTTTATACAGTAGCTTGGATACTCTCTACAATATTTCTTTTTCAGAATAGTGATAAGTTGAATTATGTTGAACTGGACTTTGGGGAAAAAGGAAAAAAGAAAGGAAAAAAAGTAAAATCTGGTAAACCCGTAAAAATTATTGGAGCTGGTTCCTCCGTAGACTACACAGAGATTCAGATTCAACACTAATGAAGATTCTGAAACTCTGACAAAAAGACATCTTTACAGCATTTGCATTGAACTGCACTGGAAGAATCATGTGAACACCTCCATATAAAGAACACCTACTCATTGAGGACAACAATTATGCAATCTTTTTCCTGGATTTCACTTCTTTTTCAACCTGTAATTAAAAGGACGAATGTCCATAATGTCCAAATTTTGTGACTCGTCCAGTGTTTTCTATAGAACATTTTCAATTTATTTATATCAGTGCTCTAGCTAGATTGAAACATTTGAACAACCCAATGTCTTCCCTCTGTAATCTGCCTTATACTCTCTTTCTTTAGATGACCCAAATTCCTCATTCAAAATATATTACTTTTCTTTCGTTGTTTATAGTATGTTTTTAATAAATGGATTAATAAATGGATTAAACAGAAATAAATTTGGTTTAGTTTTTTTTATAATTAAGAGACAACAGTGTTAAAATATAAACTGATGTTACTGGATTACAAAAACTACCCATATGTTGTGTGAAAATGTCCTTTTGGTAAATTGGCCACTCATTGACATCTATAAAAATATAATAGAAATAAAAATCTAGCTTGAGTACTAATGTATGAATATTACGTAAATTAATGTATATATGTTTAATGTGTCTCTCTATACATTGATCTGGAGTTGGTATGTATTTTGCTATCATTTGTTATTTGATATATGAATGCTCAAGTGGTAAGACCCCTTATTTTTGACACCTTTTCAGATCAAAATTCAAACTCAGTCTTGCAATCTTTCGAAGTAAATTGATGCAAAATGAAAATTGGTATTCTAGAAACATTGAGAATCACTTGGAGTAAATTTAGGCAAAATGAAGTTTTGGTATTCTAGAACAAGGACTTTTGGTGAAAATGCTCCTGTCTGTGATTTTGACATTTTTGTAATTCAAGTTACTTTCTGTACAAATTTTGGAACTCTTAGCTTGAACTATGAGTTACCTGCTCAAACGTGTTGAAAATACAGGGCCTGGTTCTGTGGTCATGAAACTCTTTTACCAAAATATGTACTCTTTTAGCACTATATAGACTATTTTCTTTCTATCAGAGTTACCTTGCCTTGGTAGGTATTATGATAAAAATGTATAGCAAGCACAACACCATTCATTTTTAGATGACAATATTTGTGGAATAAATAAACAAAAATAAATCACCACTAAATGGTTCTGTTTTCCATAATATACAATGTTATTAAATACAATGAAACCTATTTATTTACAAGTTTAAACATATGAAAATCCCACTTCAGCTATATAGTGTAAAGCAAAATACATAACAGGGGAGACAATCCATTTTATGAAGGAAGGTAACTTATTCAATACACACATATAGGGAAATTTAAGAAATGTTGTCTTCAATAATTTCATTCCTTATGAGGTTTTGAAATATAAAAATTAGAGTTATCTTAAATTAAATGTATCTACATATAGTCAAAATATACATATAGTCAAAATTTCAAAGATATTTTAAGACATTAATTATATTTATGAATTTTATTGCCTCAGTCTGTGTTCTGTTTTTGTGCTCACAAATAAGGGGCCTCCAGTGTTATTGAGTGCTTATTTTTAGATCACATTAGGTATGCACATCAGTGAAAACTTTTGATATATAATTAAGAATGCATTTTTCATTTATCATACTGATAGGCTAATTGTGATATTGGTATAGATAATTACACTTTGATCATTATATTGGTATAGATAATTACACTATGATCTATTTTTAAGTCAAATCATGATATTGATTTCACTAATTGCACGATGATCTATTTCTAACGAAGTCAAATTTTGATATTGGTATAGCTAATTACACTATGATCTGTTTCTAAGTAAGTCAAGTTGTTATATTGGTATAGATAATTACACTATGATCTATTTCTAACCAATTCAGATCATGATATTGATGCACCTAGTTACCCTTTGATCTATTTCTAACCAATTCAGATCATGATATTGATGCACCTAGTTACCCTTTGAGCTATTTCTAACCAAGTCAGATCATGATATTGATGCACCTAGTTACCCTATGATCTATTTCTAACCAAGTCAGATCATGATATTGATGTACCTAGTTACCCTATGATCTATTTCTAACCAAGTCAAATTGTTATATTGGTATAGATAATTACACTATGATCTATTTCTAACCAAGTCAAATTGTTATATTGGTATAGATAATTACACTATGATCTATTTCTAACCAAGTCAGATCATGATAGTGATGTACCTAGTTACCCTATGATCTATTTCTAACCAAGTCAGATCATGATAGTGATGTAACTAGTTACCCTATGATCTATTTCTAACCAAGAAAAATTGTTATATTGGTATAGATAACTACACTATGATCTATTTCTAAGCAAGTCAGATCATGATGTAACTAGTTACAATGTGATCTATTTCCACCCAAGTCAGATCGTGATAATGATGTAGCTGATTACACTATGATCCATTATAAAGTCAAATCGTAATATTAACAAGAACTGCAGCTTATTTTAACCAGTTATGAATAATTGAAAAGATTATTTTCAGACAAATGAAAACAAGGTACATTCATGAAAGTTACTAAATTTATTTGCTTGTTGGCCAAGTTGGCTGTACTTTTATATAAGTCCAGCAAAGCTTGTCTTTTTCAGGAAGGAATATTTAGGTAAAATTGGCAATAAAGTTAACAATGTAGACTCAAAAAGAATGTTCCTGTTTTGTCTTTTCAATTTATGCATGTTTCTTATAAGGCAACTAATGGAGCAAACCATTTTACCCTCAAATTCATCCTTTGTTCCTGTTCCAGCAGTAAGAATCTTAGAATGTTTCAAAGAGTGCAGCTTGCTTCAAACATTTCAGTTTGCATTTTGACTTTTTCTTGATGTCTTTGGCCTTTTGTTAGTATCTTGTTTTCATGTATGTATGTAGTACTATATAAACATGATTGTGCTGATGTGACGTTATACATATATACATACATGCCTGCATACATACATACATCCACATACACATACATACATACACACACATACACACACACACACACACATACATACATACATACATACATACATACATACATACATACATACATACATGTTATATTTATAGGCTAGATGATTTTCTACAACTTTCATTCATCTTATGAAATCTATCAATTATCTACCAACATGTCTACATGTGCAATGGTATCTTTACTGTATAGTCTTTCATGTTCATTTGATAATGAGAAACACTATTTAAATGTCTATATTAAAATAAGATCTTTGATTATATAATGCATTTCCATGTACATTTAATGTTCCATAATTTTTGGAAAACATTTTTTTAATATTAAAATAAAGTACATATATTTTTTTCTGTATTTATTTTTATTTCTTTGATGCTTTTATGTTATTATATTTGCCATATTTTGGGATTATGGATCTATTTTGTTATCAAATATGGGATGACAGTAACTAAAGCAACTTAAATCATGCTCCATTGCAGACAGTGCTAATCTGTCCATGTGCATTTAAGATGGTAGGTAAAAAAAAAAAATGAAAAACAGTAACAAAAAGTAATACACCCCACTTGCACCAAAAGCAAAGGTGCCAAAAGTGCAACTGTTGATCGGAATGAAGATTTGCATATTTACTTAACAAGACATAATCAAAACAACATAATCAAAACAGAATAATTAAAACAAAATAAACAAAGCATTGCAGTTTCAACAATAGCAGATTTTCATACATAATGAAAATTAATTTTAAAGCTTTAGGAATCTTTGCCAATTTTATTATTTTTTCTAATCATCAATCCATTAGCTGTGATACATGTAACATCTGCGATGGATCTACAGGTGGGATACTCAGCAGGTAAATATACCTCCCGATTGACCCGGTAAGCCACTCTGCCTTCCAGGAAGTCTTACCTGTGTATCCCTGGTACTTGATAAGTGTCACCTTGTTTGGTTCCATGGTGATTGTGTGAGCAAGAGTAATGAATATACAAGAAAAGCAGATTGGAAAATACAAAAATTAAAAATTCTACTTTAAAGAACAAAACTTGTATCAGATACAGATGTTGAACCATGTGACACGGATTCAATTCAACGTTTTGTGGCCATCTAGATAAAAGATGAATCTATACTGATTGCAGCACTATCTTCAGTGAGAGTCAAAAAGACTATTCTTGGGCTAGTCGCCACACTGAAAAGCACGATTTTTAAAAAAGAAAATTAGTTCGCTTGCTTGTGGAGTATAAGCGCAGAGGACAGACTGAAAATGTCCACAAAAAATTAGGACCTTACATGATAAAACAGTAACTTTTATTCACTCGTCACGGAATTCATAGAGGCCATGAATAATAAACGTATCACTCCCGTCCATCGAATCCAAAGCAGTTGAGACCGAAATTAGCAGGATACCAGCATCATCATACTTACAATCAACACACCAACACTACCAAAAGTAGAACAAGTTGGATTCTTGCGGGTCAAAAGTCCACTTCGATATTTCAAATGTTACATGTACGACCAATACAAATACAGATGCTCCAAATACGCTGTGTGTGTGACCTATGCCACGACCTCTTCACATCAAGAACCTGA
Organism: Sinohyriopsis cumingii; assembly: GCA_028554795.2. Lineage (NCBI taxonomy): Eukaryota > Metazoa > Mollusca > Bivalvia > Unionida > Unionidae > Sinohyriopsis > Sinohyriopsis cumingii. The sequence continues at coordinate 83,263,022 of CM068831.1, forward strand.
GTTGCAGAGCCACCTCAGACTCTTTAAACTTGAAATAATCATCATGCTAACGAACGATTACGAAACCTGGAAACAGAAGGGAATTCTAAATGTGAAACACACCTCAAATATTCCCTTTCCAGAGGCCAGAAAGATGGTCGTGTCTAGAACATCCCTACATGGCCCAACCTTATCAAATATAGTTATGAGCAGTCAAAGGGTAACAAAGGATACACTGACCCAAACAAGTCTACCTGATGCTGCAATACCTTTACACATCACTCATTATAAACCTGCTAAACAAACATTCTCCACGCATGCTACATTCAGTAATGCCCCAGTGGCCAAAATCACCCAAATAAAAACTAAAAACGAACTAAATCATGGCGGGAAGCAAAAGGAATCCGATGATCCTATAAAGCTGCATAACAGGGTTGGAGACTTCGAGGACATGGTTGCAGAAGAAACTGCTACATGTACTCAAGGCAGCTACAGACCTACAAACCAAACACCTAACCCTTTACTTCCAGCTGATAAATGCGCATAAAGAAGTGTTCCATCCCGAAACGTTTAACCTAATCACTATATCATATTTAGTTCTATTCACAATGAAAAGGACTATCATAAAATGGCATCGTCAGCTGCTTAAAACCAACTACAATAGTATTATCCTGCTGTGTATGCAGGAAACCTTTTCAAAAGTTTCGGACAACATCACACTTAAAAATTGCTCTCTTTTTAACGTCTACTCTCACAAATTTGACAGAACGTCAGGAGGAGCTTCCGTTGTTGTGAAAAATAGGGCTCCTCATAATGTCATTGTTTTAAATACAAATGTACAGGCCATTGCTGTAAGTGTCTCTCTTAATCGAGTGATTACATTTTGTTGCATATTTATACAACGGAACACCAGCCTACAACCAAATGAATTAGACAACCTTGCTCAACAGATGCCTAACCCATTTGTTCTACTCGGGGATTTCAATGCCCATTACAGGGAACTGTGAAATATCTAGTATCGCCCAATGACTTAGGCAAAAAAGGTAGAACATTTAATTTCAAGACATGATTTGTATCTAAACAACACGAAGCTGGCGACATATTTACTTTCTGGAACTGGTACATACACGTGCACGGTTCTGAAAATTTGTTCTCTTTATCTGCGTTTGTGATTATGATTGGAAGGGCGCTGATGACATTCATAGCAGCGACTACTTCCAAATCTCCTTTCAAAACATTAACTCTACGACGAGTGAGCCAATTTTAAAATGGTAATTAAAGTAGGCCAATTATGCCAAATTTTGAAACACCGGAAAACTGGAGTTAACAAAGATACCTTGATAAACTCCTTTCATCTATTTTACTTGCTATTACAGAAGAATCTATTCTCAAGTTATCATCAAACTCAAAAGAACCAAGAAACATTGACTCACTAAAGACTGCAGAAAGATGCCATTAGACATCGCCGAGAAGCACTGAGAAAATTTAACAATCGAGAATTTATGTAGATACCGCATATACTGGGCTATAGCTTGTCACACAATTAAAAATGTACGATAACATTATGGAAAAACTGCTTTTATATTAAACTATCGTTCCTATATAAAGAAAGTATGGGACACAATCCTCAGAATATATGGTAAGGAAAACAAAACGTCAGAGACCTAAAATGAAATAATACAAATTTCAGTTCCAAACATGAGATGACAATTGTACTCCACAATATGAAGTTGGAAAACCCATTATTGGTCAATATTATATTAAAGGTAACGAGAAAGCAGACAGTGCTGCCAAATAGCCAGGTCTCTACAACCACCTGATTTTAAAATACCATACACTGATTTTTAACCAGGCATAAAAAAAAGTCCTGGTTTAGTGAGTGACAGGCATTGTGGAACGATTAATAACAAGCTCCAAGCGGCCAAACCTTCCTTAGACGAATGAACTTCCTCCAACAGGACCATCCGTAGGGACAAGGCAGTCATTGTACCAGTTAGAACTGGTCATATTTATATAACCCACTCTTACATACTGAAGGGTTAATATCCATTCAAATACATTTCTTTTAACGAACCCTTTACCGTGAAACACGTTCTGATAGACTGCTCGATCCTCAACCTAAACGCGATAGTTGCTACAATGTTCAGCACATGAAGTAGTTTTGATACAATAAATGTCTCTTGTATTTTAAACTTCTTGAAAGAAGTAATGATTGGTCCAAAATATAACTTGTGTGCGGCCTGTTTTGTTTGAGTATTCTTAAGCAACATGTAGACTGTCAATCACACTAAATATATTTTATTATCTAAACACCCTTTACAAATACCATGTATATCCCCCATTGATCAGTAACATTGATCTATAATCATTAGAATCTCATTTGTTTTGGTTTTGGTTTTTATCACTCGTTGATCGTGAATCACTTTTCATGCATATATATCATATTTATTATCACCTTTGTGGTGTCATATCGCTTTGCAGTGCAAATGCGCCGTAAAATCATAATTGATCATGTACACTGCTGCCGGGCATTTCTGCGCACCGAAGGTTTTCGTTTCCAATATTGAAGCAAAACGCATACTAAATTCGATCTATTGACAAAAATAAAATACAGCAATGCTTGTCATTTGAAAAGATGCAATTGTCACCAGAATATTCTGTTCAAAATAACATTAATTTTGAACACGTGGGATACCACCTCGCTGTTTTCCTGACTCGCGATATGTCGGCCTATTCTGGGCATAGCTTTGAATAGATTAATGTTTATCCATCTTGCTATAGAAATGAAATATATTACTTTGGACTGTTTCTGTCAGCAGTTCAGTCGAGTAACTAGGTCAGGTTTATAGCCAGTGTTACAAAATTCAACATAAAAATGCCAATAAATGGCAAGAGATAAACCGATCTTGTAAAAAATTTAGTAAAGTTCAACATTTTATGAAAAATAAGCTATTACGTGGAAGAGAAACAACAATGAATGGGATGTAATATGTTTACAACGTCTTGTTGATGGGGGAAAATTACTACATAATTTAGAAACGGAATATACGCTGGGGAATTTGTTGAGAATGTATCTTCTAGCGGCGAGTAGACACGTTGAGTAGCATACGATTTTGTACGTGTGGTACAACTTCTTGCAAAATTGGAAACTTGGATTAAAATACATTTTTGTTTTAAGGTACACATTTCCATCTTTTATATAATGTATTTTTTTGTATGATTCTAAAAGGTGCATAGTAAATCGAATTTTCTGGATTACAGGTTCAAGAAGGTCATGGAGTGGGTCTTCACTTTGCCATTTAGAAATCACATTTGTATGTGTATTTCGAGTCTAATTGTGGAACATTTTTGTACACTTTATGAATATCACTTTTCTTAATTAATGTACGAGTCTTCTTTCAGGATACAAAATGGATTTTTGACCCAAAATAGCACGTGATCAAATGTTTACAGAAATGACGTATCGTTGCGCAGAATTACCCGACGCGCAGAATAGGCCGACATGGCGGTATCTGCGATTAGAAAGGGACAATACTGGTACAGAATAGTTCTCCAACTTTACAGGCGTGATTCGCGAGCTTTTGTTTCAAGTACGTTTGCTAAAATCGTCGAAAGAAGATTCATTTTATCTTTCTTTTTCTAAACTTCTCTCGTAGCATCTAAAGAATGTTTTGTGCCATTCACTTTATCCAAAGACACATATATAATTAGATCGGCACCTTTGAGACGGTAAAGGCTGCCAGAGTTCCTTCCCTTCGACCCCGTAAAATTGAAACAAAACCATCCGCGACTAAATGACCTAGACGCAAATTTGAACCGAGGTGTGATGAAAGGACGCACGGACAGGGGTAACACTATTCCCGCTTCTCTTGCATCAAGTCAATATTTTTAACTCGTGTTGAATAAAACACTCGCGGTACTAATTCAGATCCCATAGTAAATCTACTGATACGCTACGATATTAAAAATTCAATAATTTTAAATTTCTGATTGCTCATGATCAAGCCTATATTTATCAGTACAGATGTATCCTGGATGACAACTTCTGTGAAGAAAAAAAAAAGCCATATGAGCCGCTGCATTTTGTGGATCTATGTGTGTTTGAAACGTGTGCCTTCAATTCTGCACCAAAGAATCAGGTGCTAATTTCAGTAAAGAGTGTTCTCTCTCTCTCTCTCTCTCTCTCTCTCTCTCTCTCTCTATATATATATATATATATATATATATATATATATATATATATATATATAGTTCATTGATACATTTTTTTTAGCATTTAGTATCTATCTATCTATCTATCTATCTAAATAAATTATAGCTCAAAGTAATTTTTAACAGATTCTGGAAATATGTCACGTCGATCAGATATTGAATTGCGACTTGACTTCCTCTAAAAATCAGTACGATGCAAACTCCTGTCATAACTGTATTGAGTTCCATTGTCGCCCTGACAGAGAGTGAATTCATTTTTTCCAGCCCCTCTGCGGCCCTAACGAGATCAAAACATTATATTGATCAACACATGGACAAGTATATAAAAAAACACGCACTCCGAACCACTACCAGCACCACCTCGCGAGCATAGCCCGCTTCCATTTCACTCCCCAAATCATGCTTGCGTGTTGGTTTATGGCTACTGGATAAACAAAAGTATCGGTCAGGCGTTAGCTAAAGTTGGCTTCAAATGCTTGGAACGTATACGAATGGACGATCGACAGTATGCAATGTACAGCAAAACGGGTAGGATTTATCAAAGAAAGTGCTCCTCAGTGATTGTCCACCCAACTGAACACATTCGTCGGCATGGAAACGTTTAACTTGCAATGAGTATCTAAAACCTTTAATAATTACGAACTGCAATCAGTGACCGCACAAGCTAGCGCGTAATTGGAACTCAGTGCTTTACAGGCACAATCAGCAGCCACGAAAAACAACCAAGAGCAAAAGCCGGCGCCAGATCGAGCGAAAAATGGCTCGGGAAGGTTTGAAAAATTGTGAACCATCTTGTTGTAGTGTTTATCATTAGTTTTGCAGGCATTTTTGGCCCATCACTTCTCCTCGTGTGTCTCGTCCCGGTCATTTACACACTCAGAGCAGAGCTCTCCAGGTTCCATGTAATCATTTGAGATGCATTGAGACAGACCGTTTACACATCAATGGCGTCCACCCAGAACCAGTTTGTTTTCGTTCTACCCTTTACAAGCCAGCAGCAAATAGGTTAGCCGACTTTGAATTCCTGAATAATGTTTAGATTATGGACCAGGTCTGCGCCAGTCTTTTGCAGTTGTAGATGTCGCGAATGTTTGTGTACTCCAGGTCATGACGTTAGCAGGCGACATTTACACGGTTTTGGGGCCTTTCCAAACTTGGTATTGTATCAAGTCGAATGTCAAACATTGTGCCTGGTCCGCATTAGTTGTGTTTCATTAGATGCTGCGTCCAGCGATATTTTTTCCAGGACAGCCCCGGAAATTATTAAAGACGCAGCGGTGTCGCTACTTTGCTTGTATTCGCACATCCTGTCTAACCGACAACCCGGAGCGACGATGGTGGACTTGTTTACTCCGCATGCACTACAAGTTCCTTGAGGCAAACTTTCTCATTGGCAATTTGTACCATGTGACTGTCAATCGCCTCAACCTTTAGCCTGCAGTCAGACATTGTTCGGTCATTTTAAATGGGGCAGCAACTCAAGAAAGGACATCATAGACTTTTCAGCCAGAAATATATATATATATATATATATATATATATATATATATATATATATATATATATATATATATATTATATATATATAAATTACGACACCATTGACCAATCTTGGTGCTGCTTCTTGGAACATCTGGCTGTGGAAATGTGCAGCTGTTGATGAACCTCCTGACGTGCTGCATGAAATGAAACAGACTTTATGTATGGTTGGGCTGATAGTGGATGATTAGACATACTACGACCTTCTGCGCCAAATCAACAACTCAGCCCTTTTCGAACAGGTCAAGATACTGGACAAGTCTATGGACGAAATGCCGAGCGACGAAGCACTTGTTGCAACTTAGGACTTTGTGACGGTCATATCCAAAGTCTATGAGGTCGCATGCCCTAGTGACCTAGACCATGACCAAGACAAGGTCATCGCTTATGACGAGATGATGCTAGAGAACAAAAGAAAATCCACACATATCTTTAACTGCGGGCGGCACAAAAACAGAGAGGTGTTTTACTTGGCTCAAGCTTCGCTCATATGTCAAAGGTAATTCGCGACAACGGAAATATGGTGGTCATCTTAAGTGGGACTGACGTCCATTGCCCGCAGAATGTACACACTACAAGAGTTTCGTCATTTCTTTGACAAGGCAACATTCATGCCAAGCAGCTTCGTCACTATATACCTTACCAGCACAGGCCCAGTAAAATATGAAGTCTTGTAATGGTTGCAAATATTTCAAACACTCTTTAACCAAAATGTCAAGTGTGAAAGACAAGATACAAAAAATGGAGGTACATGACCAACCTCAAAGAGCTGTGCGATATGCTAGACGCGTTTTTTTTATAGCTCGCACAGATTGAGTCAAAAAAAAGCTTCTCACCACTCACGAAACCAGCCAAAGCTGCCGTCAAAGCCATTTACAGCGCCAAAAAGATGGCCGATGAGCGATGAGACCCGTGAGGAGGTCAGTAGAGTAGATCATTCCGTCCTTGAAAAATGAGTGAATTTTATTTGATAAATAGAGTCAGCTTATAATATGCTGTAATAATCATCTGCTCAGGTTTACACAAATGCTTCAATGCTGTACATTTTCTTTACCACAATATTTGTAGCTTTGGAGAATAAGTATACAAGTATGTGATTTCAATAGAAACCAGAACATAAACAAACTGAAAACAGAAGTAATCACGTAAGAAAAAGAATAGAAAAATAATTGGCGTGCGTCGTTTTGTGAAACAATCAAATGCGGCCGATTTGCCCGACCCAGTGACCGGCGCTTGAAAAATGTTCTTGTGCCACGGCGGTTACCTGTGTGAATAATACAAAAACAATGACTCCCTTTATCGTCTTTAACATTGCTAGAGTTGTGGAAAGCCTTCTTCAGGCATTTCACTTCAACCCTATTGAGAACAATAATTATTTTACGATAATCTTCTTGATTGACAGCTTCTCTGGTCTTCTTGCCCTGAGGACGTATGCATCAGAATCCAGAATCGTCTCACTTTCGAATTTTATATACACAGGTACCACGTGACCTATCACGTTATCCGACGAGTCTATTCGCAACTGGACCATCCCATTCTCAATACGAAGATACCTATCAAAACGGCCGACTTAATACGCAGGGGAAATCGCTAGAGTACCAAAACTGTAGGCATGGCAACATTCCAATATAGTAAGTCCCTTATCTGGTCAGATCAAAGATACACTCATTCTTGAGAAGTAAGGTCTTCGAATATTGATCTGCCATAGCACGAACAAAACAAACTGCCCGTAAGTCCACACGATTCTAATACAGGACCAAAATTATAAGTTTGAGAAAATTTGTGCGAATGTGCAGTGACTGAAAAAATATATAAATTTATAAATTACCCAGAACTTGTAATTAAGGAAACCTGTGTTCACGTGTTGCACGGTAAAAACAGGAATGACACAAAATAAAGAAATATCTGAATTGGACAAGTATTTCGAAACGAAAAAGAAATGAGACAAGTGAGGTGTCATTCCTAGAATGTTCCTAAAAGAAAGGTACAAAAGAAATTGACATGAAGGAGATAACTGTAGAATAGAGACCCACTATGACAATGGTAATGGTTGCTCTGGAAATAAGAAATAGAGACTTCACCAAACTAGCGGAGGCCTTGAACAGGAAAGGAGACAAGGGGTATATCTTAAGACCAGCTGGAAACCCACCGATAATACCATACGGAAAAATGGAAATAGGAGGGCAGACTTTCAATATTAGGGAACCATCACCTATCCTGCGAAAGATCATAAAAAGGAACAGCAGAACTACATACAATTTATATACCCCTAGAACTCCCACTAGAAGCTAAAGTTGAACGATTTGAAATGAAGTTTCAAACTAAGGTTGCGAATGGACTTAGAATCCTAGAAATTGAAAAAGAAAAAGTAAAGACAATGATGCAAAAGGTCTTATCTTACACGTATTCCTCGTAAAAACGTGTCATAAATGTTGCATTTACCAGAGTGCCTGTAAGAAATTTGGGAAACCTGTTCATTCACCAAACAAATGCCTGACATTACAAGATCATAGCGAAGGAAAACCCATAAGTTAAATAACCATTTACCCTAAACAGACAACTAAACAACAATCACAAGTCCAGAAAGTCCAGAGCAAACAGAAAGGAAAGGAACCAAACTTTAAAAAACGCAATCCAGAAAAAGGAACACCGCAGCAGAAGCAAATGAAAGAAAATAAACTGGGACAAGTAGAACAGGAATCAAATGAGAAGCAACAACAGAGAAAACAAAAACATAGTCTAGAAATAGGAAACAAGAGCCAACAGCAGCAACAACAACAAATCCAACAACAAGAAAGTGAAGACGCCCCATAACAGGTGAAAAGAAAAACAATAAAAACTGACGAAACCTCAAAAACCAGAGAAATACGAAAAACAACACAAGTAACAAACAACAACTAATGTAAACCAAAACATCCAGCGTGCCTTTATGTCATGTACTACAGAAAAGAAAAATGACCAAAGAAGAGTGAAGAAGAGGCAAGCAAGAAACTAAATCTTAAACACCAAACAAACGAACAAACATAAACGGAATCTAAAGAGAAACGAAAAAGAAAGATTATTGTAAGTTCACCTTTGGTGAAGTATTGGAAGAGACGCAGTATGAATACGGATATTGTTTAAATCATAAACCTAACAGATCTTAAATGGCTATTTAAAAAAACTCGAAAGATCCAGAAGGACAAACTTGATTTGGAACAAAAATTAAATTAAGGTAGTAACTGTTACAAATATATAAAGAATTAATACAAGACAATAATAATGACGCTCATATCAATAATGTCTATGACAAAAACACGTAATTCTAAAAAAAAATATAACTTCTAAAGCATATATAGTATACACTAACATATAATGAAACGCCTTAGAATAATATTACAGTTGGGGGCGGGATCTCTTATGTGGCCTGAACCGATCAAACAAGGGAGATAGCCACCAAAAATAAAAATAAAAGATCAAAGGTAAGAAACAGGACATTGGACCGTGAGTACACACTAAGCAGGTGGGATGCGTGACCCATGCAAACCTTATATAACCAGACACAGTTACTACGATTTTGAGGCATATTCAAGGCATGCTCGAAAGAGATAAAATATAAACAATAAACCGAAACAGATAGAAATTCAGTTATTAAAAGAATGAGGGGGAAAAAATGCTTTAACAGACGATGAACGAAATTAAAATACCATCACATAAACTGTTCTGGTTTATGACGAGTAGATCTAAAATCTACCTGTGAGTGTGTGATTTAGATTTTTTTACGTAGCTTTAACAATTGCTCAATCATACCGCTATCGCAGTTTGACAACTTATAATGATTTTTAGCACTGGGGCATCATGCCGCAGACATATAGCATGATGTCTCACCCATCCACATTATCCTGACACCAGTCCGACCAGTCCTAACACTAATCTCTTAATGTTCTGCTCTAACCGATGCAGCTGTTAGTACCATTTTTAAAAGCCTCTGCTATGACTCGGCCAGGGTTCGAACCCGCGATCTCCCGCATCCGAGGCAGATGCTCTACCACTAGGCAATAGGAGTGGTCCAATTTACTAGTGAATGAAAGACGCATAACCTCACTGCATAAACCCTCTTCATGCAGTAAAGCGAAAAATGACAAATGAAATGATACATTCTAAATGTGAATTTCTTTAGCTGTTTCCTAAAATGCAGGTAATTTTATACACTGTGAAGAAGTACAGAAGATGGGTTAAAAAAAAGAGAGGTTCCAACAAATTTGGAGATAAATCAAGTATGTGCTAATGCCAATTATAATTTCCTTACTGGTTGTGCATTTTCCCAGATTGCAAATGACTTCAATTTTGCTGCATTTATCTGAATACAAGTTGCATAGACTGACAGAGCGCGTGTCCATATATGCCGTCCTATAATGTGCCAGCAGACGAGGGCCTATAATGCTTGATTTGAAATCACAAGTGTAAACTTGGAAATATCAGTTGAACAATGAAGATCCTAATATGATGGCGCATTCAGCGACGGTAGATTTTGGCTCTATGCTATCAAGACCTATATTAGTGAAAGCAATACATGGCCAAATGACACGGTTCATCGGTTCATTGAAGTGTTAATCTTCCGTTAAATAAGAGCCTTTCGAACAAAACAAGAACAATGGATTATTTTGGTCAACTTTTATTTTCATCATTTTGTATAAATTACTTATATACAATGTATTTTATGTTATGATGTACAACATTGCAGAATCAACATATAACCACATCCACAAATCATCTGAAATCACACGTTTCTAAAACACAAAACATAATACTCAAAACAGGAACTTTCAATTTTTTCACATCCATCACACTGACATTGCCATTTACTCCATCACAGAGAAGTACCACATGTTCATAGATATAATCTACTTGTTGAATATTTTTAAACAAGAATGTCATTTCATCATTGTCAATATATTAACAACTAAGTCATACAATGCAAAATAATATGTCTCCCTGCTTCTTGTATTACACTCATAAAAATGTCATTCTGTTCCTAAATATAATGACAATTTTGTAATTAAAACTTGCTGAAGAATTTTCAAAAATAAACACAATTATCTATCAGATAATAAATACATCAAAGTTTAAGGCACAATACAGTACACTAATAATACACCTTTCTATCTATTACAAATAGTTTAGGAATATCACTTAAACATTTCGATACAACATGAGTCCAGATTCAGTTTCTACTGTACAGTTAAAAGTTAGAGATATTTTTTTCTTCTTTCTATTCCCTTTCACCAAAAACAATCTTATAACAGTGTGCTGTTATTTCCTTCTGTTATGATTTTTGCATGCTAGCAATCGTTCAAGACAAAATAGTCATTACTTACACCAACCCAATTCTAATCAATAAAAATATTTGTACTGCTAGTAGTGAAAGACTATAAACTACAAATATTTACCCTTGAACAAATTATGAATTCAATACTGTATCATTAACAAACTGATTTCAGCTTCCTTAAATAGCTTTGGTCAATAGTACATACCAATTCAGGCACATTGAATGTCCAGAAACTGAAAATATGTTTTCATATGGGGTTTTTCTCTCTTCTTTTCAATTGTTTAACACCATCACCTACCTGCCATCTGTGTGGAATGAAAATCAGGATGCCAATGGGGAAAGAAAATCAGGATTTGGAGAGAAAAAATCGAATCAGTATTTGCGACCATATATTTTAAAAAGTTTACAAAGGAATTTACATCTCTGCTGTCTTGTGCTATTTATTTCATGTGAAAGATGTATGATACAGTCATGTGAAGAAAATCAAATCAAATCAAATCATTTTCCATTTTCATCTTTTATGCTGATATTTAGCGTCAAATCAATCAACGCGAAATATAGCATAAAAGATGAAAATTGAAAAATGATAAATGTTCATAGCATAACTGTAGTGTATTCCTTCTAGTATTTCTGTATCAATTTTGGTCTCTTTGTGCAGCCATCATGACTTAAAGGGAAGTTTTAAATTTTTTGTCATAATTTAAAAATCTTGATTTGGGGTAAAAACTAATTGAAATTTTCGGATATTTTTAAACCAACATCCATGACGATCCCAAGTAAATTGGGATAAGTGGCTCGTCTGCTATCATGTACATGTACACAAACCAACCCATGTTAATCCATTTATTCCTGAAAATGTCACTTACATTAACTATCCAGTATTCTTACTTCTGTTGAAAATCTTATTGAAAAAGGTATTTTTCAATGATACCCATGATTTATGATCAATAAAATCTTATTTCTGATTTGTTTTACTTGGTTATTTACGAAAATCCAAGTAAAATGGACACCAATTTGTTCCATTGATTGGCATTACAGCAAACTTAACTGGGTTCAAAATGTCACTTACAACAGTGAAGTGTAAAATTAGGTAAACTTCCCTTCTTACATCAAATATAAAATCAAGATTCATTTCATCACCAAATTACTCAATTCTATAAAAGCATAAAATTCACTAATTTCATCTATTTATCTTTTTTCCAGGGAAATATTTCAAAAAGTAGAATGCACCCTAACATGATCAAATATACAGTTTATACTTGTTTACAAGTTGAGTCAACTGCAAATGTTACACACTTAGCTCTTTCATAGCATAATGCAGATATGAGTCTGTGCAGTGTTAGGAGGAAATACCATAAATACTTACTCATAAGTAGAATTCAACTGCAAACTGCACGGGCCCAGATCTGCCATCACATAATATGCCAGCAGATCTGGGTCTGTGCAGCTTGTTAGGAGTAACAGTAAAATAAACAACATATATAATGGCCTGCTGGTGTATTGTGCTACAGCAGATCAGGATCATTATAGTTTGCAGTATGAATGAACTTATAAGCAAGTATGTATGCTAGTAGAACACAGATTATATAAATCCTAATCCTACCGGTGTATAATCAAAGAGCTGGGGTTAGTGTTGTCTGCAGCTGGTTTCAACTTGCACACAAGTACATACTGTAAGTGTCCAACATACAACAAATATTATAAAAATATGCTAACTAATTTCATACCATGCCAAAACAAAGATCACATGAGGAGTATCTGAAAGTACTATTTCAACTTTTGTTGTCCAGGTAAAAAAAAAGGTCATTACAAATTTGTATTTGTATTGTAAAGCAAAGTGCTTGTATTTCAAACTTTTTTATTCAGAATCTTGTAAATATAACTTTTTTCCATTTGATTTTCAATATGATTTATAAATGTTGTTTCTGGAGTGATTCCAGATGAATCAAAACAAATGAATAATTTATAAAAATAATTTTAGAGGAAGACAGTCAATAATTTGCATTTTTATGAAATAACTCTAGATGTTACCTTAACAAATGTTTATTTTTTTAAGGAAAATACAAAGTGAAAATGGAATTACTCTGAAGCATTAGAATAAACCAGACTGAAAAATCATAAATGAAAAACATTTTGAAGATTAAAGAACATGAAAAAGTGGAAAAAACTGATCATATTTATCCTTGTTGAAAGATGTGTCTAAATGAAAATTCCTTGTACTGACTTGATATTATCTGCATAACAATCTTTTATGGCACAGGTACTTTTGTTGGCTTGATTATTTTTGTTTCTTTTACAAAACCTTTCAGCAAGAGAATGTGACTTTTGTTTTCTTTTGAAGAACAGAACCAGAATTGTTTTACCCCCCCCCCATCCCAATTTTATTATTAGAGTCTAGAATATAAAATATTGACCTAGGAGTGTAAGTTTACTGGCAAAAACCAGATTTACTTACAATGATTAATCACCCATGTTCATTCTTATCTTATCTTTAAATTGCTTAGCAATATTACACTGTATTAGCTATTGAAATAAACTTATAGTCTAGCAAATAGAAAGAAAGTGACACCAAATTATGCAGCAAAAACAAACAGGAATTCATAATACTTGCAAGCAAAGTTAGACTTAGTTCAATGTGTATCTACACTTTTTAGTTACTACAAGCTTTGTTTCTTCCTAAGTCCAAAAATTTATATCTACAAAGAGGTGATTGAGATAATTACATAAACATCACATGTGGTATCTACAATGAGATAGATAATTGTTAATCTTCAAAATGAATGATGCATTTGTCAAATAAAATGACTTACTTCCAAAATGAGGACTTTTTACCTGTACATAATACTGAATAACGTCTATGTACAAAGTGAGGACCATATGTTCCACAAACAAATTGATGCATGACCTACAATAGTACAGATATGGTTGCATACACATGCATTGTATTCACCCAAAAAACTAGAAATATGTCCAATGAACACAACTTTCTGTTGGTGAAGGAGCATACAAACTAAGCCACATAGAGACCCTATTTATTTGTGGTGAGAAAAATAACATGGAACCCTTACATGAAGAACCCCATGGGAATCTTGAAATTTGTGCAAGTAAGTAAGTAAGTAAGTGTGTGTATGTGTGTGTGTGCATGTGCATGCATGCATGCATGCATGCATGTATGTATGTATGTATGTATGTATGTATGTATGTATGTATGTATGTATGTATGTATGTATAATGCCTTTATGATGCCAATTAAAAGCAATTTTTAAAAAATTGAATTTGCTAAAATACAACCACGATTATTTAGTTACTTCAATTTGATTTAGGCATTCTTTGACATGCAGAAACATGCCAATTCCAATTATGCCTGTTACAAAGAAATTCATTTGCTACCAAATATTATGTACAACTATGCAGTAAGAGAGAGACTAAGCAGTAAGACAGATGCCCTTCAGTAAGATGGACTATGCAGTAAGACAGAGACATGTTAACAAGGTGGAAACATTGCAATAAAACAGAGACTAAGCAGTAAGACAGACATATTGCAGTAAGATAGAGACTAAGCAGTAAGACAGACATATTGCAGTAAGATAGAGACTAAGCAGTAAGACAGACATATTGCAGTAAGATAGAGACTAAGCAGTAAGACAGACATATTGCAGTAAGATAGAGACTAAGCAGTAAGACAGACATATTGCAGTAAGATAGACCCTGTGCAATAAGGTAGAAACAATGCAATAAGATAGAGACTAAGCAGTAATATGGACTATGCAGAAGACAGAAACTATGCAATAAAAGAGAATATGGAGTATGATATAGACTATGTAATAAGATAGAATTAATGCAGAAAGCTATGCAGTAAGATATTGTATGCAGTAAAACACTATGCAGTAAGATGGACTATGCAATGAGATAGAAAGTATGTAATAAGATAGAGACTATGCAGTAAGATAGTATATGCAGTAAAACACTATGCAGTAGGATGGACTATGCAATGTGATAGAAGGTATGTAATAAGATAGAGACTATGCAGTAAGATAGCATATGCAGTAAGACAGACTATACAGCAAGACAGACACTGCAATAAGATAGAATATGCAGTCAGTTAGGGACTATGCAGAAAGATGTGCAATCATACCTGTATCATGATGCATTACCTCTTTATTATTCAAAATTAGTTTCACAATTTAAAAATCAGCAAGTCAGTTTAATGTATGAAAAAAACGTTCATTTTGCAATAATAAGAGAAAAAGGCAGTGAACCAGAACTTGTCAATCAACAGACTAGTACAAATCTGTTATTGTTCAGGTCAGAGGCCAAAACTTGTTTGCAGTATACAAGGTAAAATAATCACATTCCAGTACTGTCATTACAGGATAAATGCAATAATATCTTCAATAGTTAGTAGGAATTGAAGCAAATTGGAACAGGGTCTATTCATTAATGATAATGGTCTCTATACAATACCTGTATCAAGTGTAAATGATGATTCATCATATATATATATATATATATATATATATATATATATATATATATATATATATATATATATATATATATATATATATATATATATATATATATATATATATATATATATATATATATATTCAGGCACATGAAAATTTGCACATTCACAAAAGACACTAATTGTGGTCATTTGTGCATACACAAATTTTCTATATTTTCTGAATTCATTTACATATGGCTTTTTCTTAATTCATTCTCTTCTATTATAGTGTCTTTTCATTTTAACAACAGTATTATGAAACCATTAGAAGAATATTAACTATGAGCACACACAAATGACTTGACAAGGCAAGGAAAGCTCTCATGTACAAAGGGATATTATATAAAAAAAAGAGGTAGATCACCCTGAAGAACACATATGTCAATACAAATTGCAAATGAAAACCATACTGATGTTCTTGCAGAAAATGAATATCCATTTGAACATGAGAATTCTACTGTGTATGTTCTATACATGGTGCATCGTTTTGGGCAGAAACTTTGAGCAGTTAAAATCTTGTCAAGAATTTCAATGAAATTGTTTTCTAGGAACCAATAATGAAATTTAATTAACGAAGATTATCAATAAAACACTTAAAGTGGAATTTCTTGTAAATATACAAATGTTACATAAATGTGAGAATTTGTTTCCAGTACCTGTTGTACTCAACGTTTTTTTAAAAGAATTAGTTCCTGTCATTTATTTTCGTTTTTTAAAAATGTTAATACAATATCTGAAGTGAGCTGTCACCATGCACAAGTGAAAGAGCACCAACAATTAATTTATAATTGCAACATTCAAATATTGTGTTTATTATACATACACAGACTCAGAGACATGCACACGACACACAAATGAATAATGTAGGTCCTGACAACCATGTTTCAACAGACAATTTTGCATGTGTAAAATGACATAGCATATCTTAATTTACTAGCAGATTTTAGTTCCATTGTTTGTAGTTGGTTGGATATTATGTTCATTAGTCATAAAGGTTTTGAAAAATACAACAGGTAGTTAATGAATATCCCAAGTTTGATTCTCCTGAAAAATGTTGCCATTATATGAAACTTTTCAGTCCTATGCAAACACCTTTGGAAATTCTTGATAATAATAATAATATATGCATACCTACCATCTCTACTTACAAGTTAAGTCAAACTGCAAACAACACAGACTCCAACCTACCTTTGCATAATGTATTGGCAAATCAGGGTTTATGTTGTTTATTCTGCTGCTTACTCCTAACAAACTGCACAGACCAAGATCTGCAAGCATAATATGTGATGGCAAATTTGGGTCTGTGCACTTTACAAATGGACTGCAGTTATTATATATATATCATCATCA
Source organism: Sinohyriopsis cumingii (assembly GCA_028554795.2). NCBI lineage: Eukaryota > Metazoa > Mollusca > Bivalvia > Unionida > Unionidae > Sinohyriopsis > Sinohyriopsis cumingii. Next base: position 83,279,920 of record CM068831.1, read on the forward strand.
TCATCATCAACAGGTCATATAATATTCTGTAATGCAGGATAGATCTGTTTTAGAATTATTCAGTAAATCATCCATCTGTGAACTGATATACTTCCCCATCTGAGAAATCGAAGTCAGTGATGAAATTGTAATCTGATTTGGTGAAATTTCATTCCAAAAAGTCTTCTTTAAAGAAAAGTGCAATATGTGATCTGGATCGGTGCAGTTTGCATTTGGACTTATATATATATATCTTTAAAATTGTCTATACAGGGATTAAGACTGCAGCGGCTCAATGGTTAGCATTCAAGTCTGCTAGCAACAGCCTCAGTAGTGTGGCTCTGTGCAAGATAAAATACTCTCAGCTTGATATAATCCTTCATCTAATAATAAGTTAATATTAAAAAAAATAAATCAGATCATAAACAAAACTGATTTGACAGCTATGTCAGGTGCCCTGTCAGAATGCTTTTATTTCATGACCCAATGAAACTGGTCATTGCTGCTATTTCAGTTTTCTGATAATCATGTCAAGTTCAAATGCCACTAAAATAGTGTCAGACTTTGCTATAGTGGTTGCCTTAACAGAGTAGCCACTTCCATATTGAGGTATGTCACATTTATCTATTTATTTGATGGCTATCTGCACATTATGATCACTCCCAAGTGTGAAAAATATAAAATAGGTCTGAGTGCATTTTCCTTTTCAATTTCATATTTACATGTCCAATGTAAGAAATTTACACAAATGAAAAATGTCTGTTGATACATAAATACGAAGAATCCACAGATAATCTATAATTTAGCAACAATTTAAACATTTCTCGTTATAAACATTCATGGCAAATGCAGAAACATGCTGAAGAATTCTCTTCAACTTTACCCTTAATCATATGTAATAATGCAACTGGGTGAAAAACAGTAACATGATGTGGCCCAAGGGATGGGTTGAAAATCAGATGAAAATTATGATGTCTTTCACAATTTCTGAGTTCATCCACACTAATGAATATGCATATATGCAACATTTCTTGCCCAATAGGATTTCGATAAACTGTATAATTATACCAAATACTTGCACCGGTAAAGTATTTTGTTTGTTTCCACAAGTTCCTCATACTTCCATTCACACCTCCTTTTCAAGGTATAAATGAACTTTATTCGTGTGGTGTTTGTGCTACTTGCAGTTTTGATCTTCCTTAGTAGATCTGCACATTTTGTAAAGTTCAAAATATAAAATATTTGTATTTGGAAACCATAAATAGTTGCACTTCTAGTAAATATCTTCTTTCTAGGGTCCTCAAGCACATTGGCACATAAATAATGCTTGTGTCACTTTCTTCAATGTAGCATAAAATTATCACATATAGACAAGCACCAATCATTATACAATGTTGTCATTACTGCAGCAAAGTAATGACATAATGCACAATCAAGAAGATATATCCTGAGAATGACGTAAAGCACTCCATATGAGATTCTTTCTGTCAGGTGACCTGCTAATGGAATTGAAAAAAAAAAAAAAATTCTCGTTTGATCAAGGTATCCCAGTGGCTTCTATGCTTATTGTCCATATAGGTCCAACTGGTTGTTTGAAATATTGCAAAAGTATATAATATCAAAATTCTTTGGCAAAACAAGCCCACTATCATACCCCATTTGATGCCTGGGGAAAGTTTTGACAGTCAGTTTCACCACCTGGTAATGACGTCAAGCACAAAACTGACTCTCCAGATTCTGCCGACTCAGTTGTTTTACTGAAAGCAGAAATCTCCATAGTTCCCTCTGAAATGAAAGAAAAATGCAAGTTAATATTAACACAAATCAAAATGTATCTGACAGTTTTCGTACAACATGCTTAAAAACTGCAGAATACAAAAAAAAAACCTATTAAACAAACAATTAAGGTTTATACACAGATTTAATAAATACAACATTCCCTGTACCTGTCCAATACATACTGCTATAATTTAAAATATTGGATTATTTGGGTTAATTGTCCACAAAATGGTTATAATTCTATTTTCTTCTTCTCTCCTCAACAAGGAACTGTTCTCCTACATACTACAGGAAATGCTGTAGGGGAACTTTCAGAAAGAAAAAGGCAGCAACAGATTCAGTACTTTACTTGGCATAACATACCATGGGCATGTCACAACAGTGACCACTGGTAGAGGTTTAGAGACCTAAGCCAGGTGTAGTATCCCATAATCAAGAAAACAATTGTTAAGTGTGTCCTAAAATAAGTGCTCAACATTAGCCAATCAGAAATATACAATTTTTCATGTTACATACCAAATGAATAATAATAAATGATCAGTGAATTAGTTATATTTTCTTACATAAGTTATTTTCCGCATAAACCATGCAGTATAAAACATCACCAAAACTTTTAACTATTACTATGTAATTCCCTTGTATACATATAGTTGAGACAAACAAAAAAAACATTTCTTATTAGACATAGAATAACTAAGAAAACATCCCAAACAATAAACCTACCATTACTGCTCAAGTCTGTATTTGTCGCTTGATCTTTTTTTGCTTGTTCTGTACTCTGCATTCTGTGCCGTCTCTTTCTCTGTTTACTATTAGGATAACTATTAATACCACCTGTAAAATCACATGATAAAGCACTGTCACATGACCTATGCACATGGTCATGTGACCCACACAACTGGTCACATGACCTTATAGAATTGTTAAGTCTTGGTGGCATATCCGAGAAAATGCAGTGTTCATGTGGCACCCTATCTGCCACTGACAAAGGAGAGCACATCGGAGAATGACCTTGGTGGATGGTCTCCTCATTTTGTATGGCTGGAGTATCAAGACTGTAATTTGAATGCTGCAAAGAGTTTTCAAGACTCTTGGACCTGTTGATATCATTAAAATTGTTGTCACTGGCCTTTGAATGATGTCCTGGGATGGTTCCATTTGGAAGAAATGAAGAATGCTGGAACAAGGGATTTAAAACATTTTTAAATAATACAATAAGCAAGGTTCATTCATACATTTCAAGTACTGTGAAATGTGATTAAGGCAAAAAAAGTTTTCACAATGTAATTTTCCATGTGATAAAATTAATTATGAAAAGTGTTAAATGGAAGACTCTTATACATGTTTTGTAATATATTCATTACAAAACAAGTGTTCTAGCAAACCCTGTCGAACATGCATTCATATGAGAATGTATCAGAAATAAGTGTTCTGTGGAATCCTGTAGTCTCACATGTGTCTATAAGATAAAAACAAAAGCTACACTAAACACCATCACTAGAAAAGTGATGACCATGTCTTTATGTGTTACCACAGGTGTGACAAAACACCACAATTGTTAAACTGAAAACTATAAGCTATTTAGCCCATATTTATCCAATGAAAATCCCATTCTTGTTGATAAAACCCAGCCCCATTTGTAAAAGGTTTTTCAAATATTTACCACAGATATCTTTGTCTGATAATAAGCCAGTCCCCATTCTAACTTTTTGACTGGTCCATGGTCTTATCTTTGTGATAAAACAATGTACATGTTGGAAAAAAATCTGACACCAGTCAAGTCCATCATAATCTATCATTTAATCTGAGGACCATGAATTTTACCAACTTTGACATTGGACATGAAAATTAGCACATCAGAAAGTTCATTTACAGAAGACAAACCAGGCAGTGTCTACCACAGTGAGTCCTAACCCTTGTTGCTGCTTTCCAAAACTGGCCACTAACATGACCTCCCTACCCTCAGGCTTACAATGGCATTTCTTATGATGACTCTTCATGATCCTACTGAGGACCTCCTGCAGCTCTGATCAGTTTTAATGGCCCATTCAGCACACCATCCCTTCATTTACATCATGAACTGGTTACAATCCTAAACGAGGCTGAGTACAAATGCACACATCAGCAACCCAAACGGAAGTCTAGTTGAATGTGTAGTGACCTAACATGGAATTAAAATTTCAGGAAGACCAAATTTCTAAACTTTTTAACAGATCTTTTATTTTTTTTCTTGATATTTATGTTGCTGTATTAAAGTTGTTTCCAATGAAATGCATCTGTTTAGAAGTTCAAACACTTTTTGAAGACTAGTGAACATTTTAGTATTTTCATTGCTGATGACAAATTGAAGCTTTCTGAGGTAACAATAAAAATTCAGCACTTCTGAAAGATCACATGAAGCTAGAATAAATTTGAACTTTTGGAAAACTCACCTGGTAGGTATTGGATAAACCTTGCATATTTGCTGTCTCCATCTCTGACAAAGGGTTTACATTAATGTTCATTTTATGATAGTTATGAGGTATGTGGCCATTGGGTGCAAAACCGTTTATGCCATTCATCCCAATTCCTCCGTTGACATGTTTCTTTCTCAAGCTGTCCATGTAGATGTGTTGGGATGGGTCCTGGAATTTGTTACGGACAGCATCATTCATAGCATCTGTAAAATGATACAAATAAAACTTAGAATAAATCATAATTACTCAAGTATTTAAACACTATTGATAATTTAGACAAAATCCATAAATTTACATAAATTTAAAATTTACTACCAAAATCATTTGCATACAAAGTGATACGAGCTGATGCTTCCTATGTGCAAAAACAAAATACTGAAAAAAATTTATGTTTATCTGCTTGATCTGCAAAATTGGTCCAATCAACTCAGAAATTCTACAGAATGAGTAATTTATTCTGGGTAAACTCTTTAACATATGTGATATAAAACTCCGAGGAAGTGGCATACGTCCAAGTAAAGTCTTCCATACCCATCATCCGTCTCTGTTGTCGTTGTTTCCACCAGCACATGAACATGAAAATGATGAGCAGAAACATCATGACCCCCAAAACGATGCCAAGGATCATGTACAACATCTCACTGCTGGTCTGTGTCCCTGTCTTAGCTGGCTGCTCATTCATTTCTACTGGGTTTGACCGAGAGGTAGATGTGGGGACCAAACTGGGGATTTCATTGGGGTTCGGCCCCGATTTGGGTGGTTCTGGTTGCCGAATGGGTGGGATGAAATTCTGTTTACCAGAGGCACCTGTAATGTACACAACAACTGATTTAGTTTTGGCCTTATACATTGTTCCATCTCATTAAAAGGAAATGATAATTTGTAAACTGCTTAAATAGAGAAAGAACACATTGCTTTTGTAGACTGAATATGTTCTCAAACATTAATTAATTAAAGGTACTTTATCAGGAGACAAGAGTTCTGCTCAAACACTAATCAATTAAAGTTAATTTATCTGGGGACAATAGTTAAAGTCAAGAGAGTGAACTCTGCTCAAGCATTAACCAATTAAAGTTAATTTATCTGGGGACAATATTTGAAGTCAAGAGAGTGAACTCTGCTCAAACATTAATCACTTAAAGTTACTTTATCTGGGGACAATATTTAAAGTCAAGAGAGTGAACTCTGCTCAAACAGTAATCAATTAAAGTTAATTTATCTGGGGACAATAGTTAAAGTCAAGAGAGTGAACTCTGCTCAAACACTAATTAATTAAAGGTAATTTATCAGGAGACAATTGTTCTGCTCAAACATTAATCAATTAAAGTTAATTTATCTGGGGACAATATTTAAAGTCAAGAGAGTGAACTCTGCTCAAACACTAATCAATTAAAGGTAATTTATCAGGAGACAATTGTTCTGCTCAAACATTAATCAATTAAAGTTAATTTATCTGGGGACAATAGTTAAAGTCAAGAGAGTGAACTCTGCTCAAACACTAATCAATTAAAGGTAATTTATCAGGAAACAATTGTTCTGCTCAAACATTAATCAATTAAAGTTAATTTATCTGGGGACAATATTTAAAGTCAAGAGAGTGAACTCTGCTCAAACACTAATCAATTAAAGGTAATTTATCAGGAGACAATTGTTCTGCTCAAACATTAATCAAGTAAAGTTAATTTATCTGGGGACAATAGTTAAAGTCAAGAGAGTGAACTCTGCTCAAACACTAATCAATTAAAGGTAATTTATCAGGAGACAATTGTTCTGCTCAAACATTAATCAATTAAAGTTAATATATCTGGGGACAATATTTAAAGTCAAGAGAATGAACTCTATTCATCATCGTCACAAAAATAACATTAATTATTGCAAGTTTGAGCCCAATTATCTTTTACAACATTCATCATTGGTTATCTTTTACAATACACAAAGTCGTTTATGATAATCTTAAGGTCATGCAATATCATTGTTTGCTTCTTTCATTATTGTTATATCCAGCATTTATCATCTACATTAGTAAACATGTATTTGTTGTTGCCGCTCTTCAGCTTGTCCAGATGGAGATATTTGAAGACAAACTAAGTTCAAATGAATTTTTCTGTATGAAGCAATGGTCACTGTATATTCCAGCTACAAAATCTGAACTTTAGTGGAATTTGGCACTAATCTTTTGCAACGACACCTGGATCTTGTAAATGCACAAGAACCATACTAAAACACAACTGGACTTACCTAGTGTTCTCCTGACAACAGTATTGCTGAACTCGCTATTTCCAGCTGTGTTGAAACTTTGCATCTTAATGCTGTACTCAGTGTCTGGAGTCAGATTTTTCAACATATGGGCCCTCAAATTTGGGCCTAGGAGCATTAGCCGTTTGTACTCCTCAGAGGAATGGTAAGGCTTACTATAAATGAAGAATCCTTCAACAGGAGAAGTCTCTGATGTCTTGTACTGCAATTTAAAAATATTTTTTTGAGCGATTGGTTAAATAATTAAAATGTAAATTTAACTGGAATAACTGTGTTTGCCCATTCTACAACTGAAAGGTAGCCTCACATAAGAAATCCAGCCTACATTGCAGGGTGATAGAAAAGAAACAAGTGGACCACACACCTGGCTGGCAAATGAAAGAGCAGTTAGCCAAGAAAATAGAATCAGTAGGATACATTCTTAAGAAATTCTTTGAATGGTGTTGATTGCATAGGTAGTGAAATTATTCTTTCTAGGTTTCACCAGTTTTTGTATTTTTATATTTGGCACATCAGCATTATTTGTCCAGTATTGAAAACATCCAGACTTTTTAAAAGCCTGATATCAGGATGCAAAATTTGTCAAATTCTTTGAGCAGTTTCTTTTTTTATTGATGCAGTAGTTTAAATATTTAACATCAGCTGCTATCTTTTATGGCATGTCAACATCATTTGTATAAATTTGAAAGGCATCAGGTAAGATGCTATCTGTCAAATTTGATCAAATTCAGTTGAACTTTAATTGAGAAGCTGTTAAAGTTTTATTTTCTTCACTTTGTAGCAATAACAGCCATACGTATTAATATAAACTTGAAAGGCCTCGAGATTAGAATGCTTTCTGTCAAATCTGGATATTTTTAAAGATAAGAACTAGTTTCAGGCCATGATGCCTTCTGTCAATACTGATTAAATTCTGTTTTGTGCTTTTGAGAATCTGTTTGTTATGTACATTTAATTTGCATTGCTTGTTACTCTGTTTTTATTTATTAATTATATGCTCTGTGTTATGTAAAATTGTATCTTGTAGTTGACCTTGTCCAAAATCAAGTTCTTTGTCTACTTGATTTCTATTAATTCTGTAAACAACTAATACATACTTTATATCTTTCTGTGAGTGTAGGATAAATATTTAGATTATTATCTAAGTCTCAGTCAAGGACATTATGTTCACCATATTCTTTATTATAATTTTAGTAATAGACCATGTCTAATTATAGCCTGGATTGTTCTGGAAATGAACTTTTGTCTTATATCCTGGCTCATCTTTTGCATATTAGTTTTTTACATTATCTTGTTTACTTAAAATTATTCATCCATGCCATAAGATCTTCAAGCAGACTCATTTGTTGTGTTGTTCACTGTTTGATTTAGGCTGAAATTATTTAATTCAAAATATCCTTCTCTGGAAATACAAAGTGCTCTATAATATTATTGGAAAGAGACATTAAGTGTGAATTATAGTGAATAGAGACAAGGAAATCTTGGATTATATTACTGTGATTCATCAACAACTGTTGGCACATCATTAAAGTTCAGGTCTTTGGTAAATTAGCACATTGGAGACTACAGCCCATTACAGGCACATCAACACCATCAGTACTGGAATTTATTTAGAATGCTGCTAAAGTTTATTCAGATCTTTAATCATTAGGATTTGTGTAAGAACTTCTAGAATTATTTGGGATTTATTTTGCAATACTTTAAGTTATTTTTTACATTTTCACTTGGTTTTCAAGGCAAAAATATATTTGTTGAATTTTACAAAGCTTATTGCTCCTCACTCTTTTCTTTTACTTATTGTAAGACCATAGAGTCTGTTTTTAGTAATGGTGGTCATATCATTTTTCATTTATTGGTACCAATGATCACCTTTGAAGGCAAATCAACACTGACTTAATAAACTTCAAAAGCCTTCATGCCAGGATGTTTTCCATTGAATTTGGTAAATTGCTGATCAGCAGTGTTTGAGAAAAGGTCCTTTTCTGTAAAACATCATTTGAAGATTATTCTGTATTTAGTAATGGCAGACATAACTGACAAAGAATTGGCATCATTTGAATGAATGTGAAAGATCTTTGTAGCAGAATGCTCTGGAGAAAATTGTCAGTCGTGTCCGAATGATGAATCTACATCATTTTGATTTTTTTTAAACATCTTTATGTCAGCATTTGTGAAAATTTTTGTTACATTTTTGATGAGCAATTGTTTTAGAACTTATTTGAAGTTTTTTCTGTTTTAAGTAGTGGCTGCTATACTTGATGGATTGGCATCCATATCGATATCTGCAAAATCTCAATGAATATACCACCTAGGCAGACTGAGATTATGCTTCAATCACATACAAAATTTGTAAATCATATCTTGTATACTGTGAGACTGTAAACTTCAAGGCAACTTTGTAAGTATTTTGAGCATAAATAATCTGACTTGATGTAATTATAATCAGTTACATCATTTTCTTCTGCCTTTCTTAGGACTAACCAGATACCATGTGAAGTCTTAAGTAAAAAAACCAATATGTCCATCTATTTAGAAGCAGCCGAGATGGCAAGATTTTCAAAATGGCTGCTGTGACAGCCATACTGAAAATCTGGGGGTTGATGCCTTGGGATGAATGTATCTATAAAGCTTGGTAGCAATTCTCTAAGTAGTTAATATGGAATAGAGAAGAAAAAACTTTGAACAAATGGATGCTGGATGAAATACCATCACAAAATGTAGTAGACAATTTGCTGAACATACCACCAATGATGATTTTTTGGGTACCAAAATGGCTGTCTATGTTTTGATATACAAAAGTACAAATAGATAATTCCAAAAAATTATGAGCTATCACATTAACTCATTGAGAGCATGCAAAATAAAGAACTTGACTGGTTTGTTGTAGTAAGACAAGCAGATAATAATGCTGTACCTGCCACATCACATTCAACGCATAGTTGTTTTCGTGTTCAAGTTCAATCACCTCCACAATTATAGGTGCAGTCTGTGGTGGAAGAGGTTCATTGGCTTTTTCCACCTTTATCACATATTTGTTGGAGTTGGGTCCATGTTTGTTATCATTGTTTGAATAAACTGCTGCTATACGGAATTTGTATGTCCCACCTGACAACAAAAACAAAGATACAATTCAAGCAGTCATAAAGTGCTGTCTTGATGCAAGTTAAACAGTGCATTTAGTAAATGGATATTAATTACTTTAGTATATCCCTCCAAATTTTGTTCCGTTTTATTTGCACCCTGATTCCAATAATAACCACATTTACCATCAAATGATCATTCCTCTAACAGCCATACATTCAAGAACTTAAATACATTCAACTGATTCATTTGTTAAAAATGTTCTAACTTACATTCAAATATTTAATTCTATTTCTTGTAAAACAAGATGAATATTTTTTCATCAAAACTTCAATATAATGCTTGTCTAAAACTGAAATTTATACATTTGTCTTAAAATAAAATTTATACAGTTGTCTTAAACTGAAATTTATATAACTGTCTGATATTTAAATTTGTACAATGGTCTGAAACTAAAATTTGTATGACTATGAAATTTAAATTTTTACGACTGTTTGAAAAATCAAAATTTGTAAGGTTATCAGAAATTTAAATTTTCTAGAAATATTTGAAACTAAAATTCTTCTGCATGAATTAAAAAATGAAACTTTTCCAAATACAGTGTGAAATTTTCTGTATGGACCTGGTGTAAGCCTTCGGACTTCGTACATATGCAGGTGTCCTGGAATCTCATCATTCTCGGTTTTCCAATTACTCTTCTCTGGAGCCAGCTCCTTGTACTGGACACGGAAAAATGTGATTTTTAGCCCATCATTCTCAGGTACTGTCCAGTTCAGCATCACTGAAGAATCAGACAACTGTTTTACCTCTGGAGCAGAGGGTGGTACAAGTTTCACTGGAAAAGAACACATTTCATTACATGAAGTTTCATTTTGTAGCATTTTGATTGGTCAAACTGCTAGAAGCAGTATCTTCATAATGTTATCACTCTCATGACTGAATGCCAGGATGGTTTAAGATTCCACAGTCTCACCGAACAGCTTTGTTCATGTCTTTGATATACGAGGTAATGTCCAACAACTGACTAAAATAATGCAAAAGGATGATTTATCTGTGACATTTCCTATTTTAGCACAAACCTCAAACTTTATTACAGCTGAAAAACTTTAGGAATAATGTTGTTATATAAAATGATTTGTGACATTTGATTGTGGTTTTACCAAGAATTTACCAACCTTGTCAAAAATCACTAATTGCACATGTTTACCTCCCTGTGGAAAAGGGAGGTGGTAATAATACTAGATCAGAATGTCTGAATCAGAATGTCTGAAAGAGCTGGTAATAATACTAGATCAGAATGTCTGAAAGAGCTTGTAATAATACTAGATCAGAATGTCTGAAAAACTTTTCCATTGAATCCATGATCAATCATGTTGAAGCCAAGGTGAGTGACCAAGTTTTCCATACCCCACCACCACCAAATTATGAACGTCAAGATTATGGTCTCTTCATCAATTGTGCAAAAATTGTCCTCTGCTCCAAATTTGTCCAATGCTCTATAGTGTAGAAAATGGTTTGAGTTGAATGTCTGATCATGTTGAGAGATTTTACCATCATTACCATGGGATAAGTTTAGATTTATACAAACTTTATTCAAGCATATATGTATGTAAGTGTTATTTCGAATGATAGGTCAATCCTTCCATGGGATTCCATTTGCAGCTTATAATGGGATATGTCATGTGATAGTTGTGTCAGGGAATTACAAGGGATCCCATTGTGGTTTATAATCAGATAAATACTGTACAAAAGTGGGGACAGATAATCACAAGGGATTCCATTGTAGTTTTTAATGGGATACGTACTGTATAAAAGTGGTGACAGATAATTGCAAAAGACCCCATTGTGGCTTATAATCAAAACAATACTGTATTAAAGTGTGGAAAGATAATTACAAGGGCTTCCATTAGGACTTATAATGGGATAATTACTATATGAACATGGAGACAGATTAGGACCCAACTGTATTTCCTAAAGCATTTACAAAAAGAATTGATAATTACAACATTTAATACCAAAAATTATCCTTACTAGTAGTGGTCTCTGCCTTAATTGGTAGCTTGACCTTGATCTGTTTTCCCTTTTTCTTTTTTTGTTTCCTTTTCTTGGATTTATGTTTGTGTCGGTTCCGGCCTGCGGAACCTGGTGAATTCTTTTTACTAGGACTTCCGATGTCCTTTATACTGTTAATATTCTTGCCCTTTTCTGAAGAATCTGTTGCACCATTAACTGATGGAATTGGTAAATTGTTTGATGCTGAAAGTAAAAAATATTTTAGCTGTAATAAAATCAAACTCTTTCACACTTTGATTTACCATGTTAACTACCTATAACAGCTTTTTCTATTTGTTGTGCAGAATAAGATGCATCATTTTGCTATTTTACCTTTTCTATATCAGTTTTAGTTAAACAATCTATTAATGGTACAAGTTTAATTAAATGGTGTTCATCGTTCCATTATTTATTTTCATGTGCACAATTCTGAGGGTTGTGTGAATATAAATATTTCCTTTATTATTTTAGATTATGCATAATTGCTTCTGATGTAACTTACACTTACAGCAAATATATTAATGCAGTTACATACATGGTTACCAAGTAGTGAACCCAGCCCCCCCCCCCAATATCTGAAAAATGATAGCCACAACCAAACAATTCTTGATGACAGCTGAGTATCATCTGCAGATTTCTCACCTGGTTGATAAAGAAATCACACAATATTTGGATAGAGCATGTCAGATGAAGTGTTCCTCTCAAATCTGATATGAATTGACCTAGCCATTTTAACAGACGATCCTTATTTCTCATTTTACAATTTAGAGTATCATACATTGCATATTTTGTTTTGTCTTTTACTGCAACATCTTCAAACAAGCCAGCCACAGTTTCATTATTCAATGCCAAAGATTTCACTCTCCACTGCAGAGATGCCGAATTTGGATCTGAATTCAAAAGTCCTGCCATGACTGAGTTATGTACAACACCCCTGTCAGAATAAAATGAAAGATTTCCTTGACACCCATGTAAATTTCACTGTTACTTTCCATGTCATGCCTATTTGTCTTAACTGTGCCGAAAGTTCTTCATTCAATTATTAATCACCACTATGTTCTGCTCCAAAAAAAAGAAAATCCTACAGGCCTGTATAAGAGATGGTGGGATTTCAAACAACACTTAACCTTTGGAATTAAGTTCAAGTCTTCAAAACCATATGCAAATTTTACTGCCCAATTTATGCTAGTATGTGTGTTGCAATCAGTAAAAGTTTTGCATTTTTCAAGCAAGATTCCCCACACAGCAAGTGACAAATAGAGGGGATGCAATGTATCAGAATACCATAGAATTCCTGCAAAATGAAAACTAGAATCAAGTTGTTTGACCTTGTTGAATGACCACCCAATACACCATTCAATGTTTGACCTTCTTGAATGACCACGCAATGCACCAATCAATGTTTGACCTTCTTGAATTACCACCCAATGCACCAATCAATGTTTGACCTTCTTGAATAACCACCCAATGCACCAATCATTGTTTGACCTTGTTGAATGACCAACCATTGCACCAATCATTGTTTGACCTTCTTGAATGACCACCCAATATACAAAGTACTGGAAACAGATATTTCCCAAAAAGAAAATGAAAGCTGGATCTGTTCCTGGTCTAACTGGATTCCTTGTGAAAAGAAATACACCATTAATAAACTTTTCTTGATCTATGATCAGTAAACAAACAAAATAAAAACAGCCCCAAAACACCCCTATATACTTTCACTCAAGGTTTGAACATCACCACATTTTGCTTCTAACCTTTGTGCAAAATTGTAAATACGAATATGTACCATCTAACAGTGTTAGTGAAAACCTTCAAACAGTTAAGAGATGATATTGTAATTCCAAGACAATCTCTTGAATTCTCCCTCAAATGTCAATTCATTACAACCATTTCATAAAATTTACCTTTTTCTGTGTTCTGAGGTAGATCCGACATATCTATGTGAACATTTATAGTAGCATAGTCCAGCCCTGCCTCGTTTTCTGCAAAGCATTGGTAAAGACCTCGATCTATGGCACGGATGTTTTTTAGTGTAAATTTAGGACCTGAAAAAAAGCAATATAGTTACAATGATAAACTCAAAGAAACAAAAGATTTTCACCAAGCATTCATGTAATTTTAAGAAATTAACACATTGGTTGAAATAATGAAGAACAATTAACCACATCAAAATTAAAACAATGTTACTTTGTAAAATAGTATTCCCAAAGTTTCAAGCAATTTTTTTAGGGCTGTTTCAGTAAAGCATACATCCAGAGAAGGAACTTTTAAGCAGTCACCAATAGATGCAAATTGTAAATATTGTATTATTTGCATAGGCACTATTGGAGTAATCAGAGTAATGAAACATATATCTCTTAAGAACTGCCTTCCCTTGTGTTCAATACATGTTTCAATGGAACAGTACTTAGATAAAAGCATACAATATATAAAAATGTATAAGCATATTTAACTAGCAGTAAAAGTCATAACTAGCTATCACTGCTGACATATCTATCCTATATTTTACATCTTCATACCAGTGTATTAATCATAAGGCACATGAGAGGAAGCCCTTTATCCTTAGTCTTAAAGGAATATATTTTCTGTTATTACCATATAGCCTGTAGACTGGACCTATAAAATATGTCTGCAATCTCAGTAAAGGAATTGTGTATATTTTTATCAATTTTCATACCAGCCTGTAGAATGGACGTATGAAATATGTGTAAAATCTCAGTAAAGAAATTGTGTACATTTTTATCAATTTTCATACCATGAACTCATGTTCAGCTCAGGCAATGTTTAAGTTAACAAAATATATATGTCCATGGGCATGTCCTAAAACTGGAGAGAGAGAGATTGGGTTTAGTTTATAATACTTTATGTTCTACATATTCCAGCACCTTTATTTAACATTTATATATTCCACGTGCTTTTATCACATCAATGACCCCATTTTCATTCAATGGTTGATCCTGTATTTTAACACATAAGATGCTGTTAAAGTCCATCACTTTCAATCTTGCAATCAATGTCAAGGTCAGTCTCACATTTTTGTGTGCTGCTGTGAGAATGTGAATTCATATCATTTGAAGCAAGTTGTGTGTGTGTGTGTGTGTGTGTCTGTGTGTCTGTGTGTGTGTGTGTGTGTGTGTGAGAGAGAGAGAGAGAGAGATTTGGATTTTTAACATAACTTTACAAAAATTTCAATCATATCGCAATGATGTCTGCAGTATGGCAGTTTATTGTGATGTCTAGCACTGGGGCATCATGCCATAGACATGTAGCATACATGTCACATTATCCTGACACCAGGTTGACCAGTCCTAACACTAACCTCTTAATGCTGAGCGCCAAGCGAGGCAGCAGTTAGTACCATTTTTGTAAGTCTTTAATATGACTCGGCCGTTGATCGAACCCACGACCTCCCGCATGCGAGGAGGATGCTCTAACCAGTAGGCCACCGGAGCAGTCTACGAAGTTTTGACAAGCAGGGACAAATATTTTAACATTACATTCTTATCAGTTATAGATTTCATGATATTATTTTTATGATAATTAGACATGCATATAAAACAAACAAACTCAGTCCATTAAAAAAAAATTACAGTAAAAGTGTTCCAAACATTCTGTCATGAAAAAAGTATGTGAAGAAAACTCTACCAAAAATTTACAGTACGCTATAAATGAAATTTATTTTACAAAATAATTTAGGGTCTCACAATATTACTAAATACAGTTCCCAAACAGCCATTTAAAAATGTCCACAGCAAGGTGCTGATTAGATGAAGAGCATATATTAATGGTGCTTAACTTTAAAGGAAACAAAGTTGCATTGCATCGCTACAGATGGCTCTCCAAACTAATCCTACCTGACTGAAAGGGAACCTCCACCCCATTATGAAGCCACCACATTCTTGGCCGTGGCCTACCCTCTGCAGAACAATCCAGTTGTACATCACCCCCTAGAGTGGCATTGAAGACATCTTGGACACTATTCACCACTGGTGGTACTGTAACAGAAAATTAGTTCATGTCTATTTATAGATATGACAACCAAATGAATAACGCAAGAATGAATGAGATCTTGTTCCAATATTGTCCCAAGTAGGATAGTTGTATGATCACAGATTTAAAATAACTGAATATGGTCATTTGGTAAAACACAAAAATGTGAACAAAAAATTCAGAAGTCTATAATTAAAATTAGTTTCAGTACTTTTTCATTTTTGATAAAAAATTCTGAGAACAATACAAAAAAGAATAAATAAATAACATGAACAGAGTCAGAAAAGAATTAATCAAAGTTTTGAAAACATAGACAGAAGAAGGGGAATTGTTATTGATGGTCTTTTTTTTACTGCTTCAAATAATCAATTTAACTTTTTCTTTTCTTTATATATCACTAGAGAATTTATATCAACACCTTACTGGAGAGATTATTGTGGTTTTTGTCTTTTGAAAGCAGTTTCTATGGTTATTGCAAGTATTACCATCAGTAGAAACTGCCTAATGTCTGCAGCATGATGCCCCAGTGCTAGACATCACTATAAACTGCCACACTGCACACATCATAGTGATATAACTGAAACATTGTTAAAGATACATTACAAATCTAGATCAGTCACACACAACCCATCAGTAGAATATATCCAAGGGGGACACCTATTACAAAGACCTAACATTGACCAACACCAGAGTAATCTCCCATTGAATAATTTGAGGTAAGACACAACACTGTTACAACACTGTTACTATTGTTAAAAACTATTTGGTACAATTAAATGGACACACTGACATAGATATACAGGAACTGAAAGCCCCTCAAGCCAATACAATCAAAATTAAGACAACTGAGTTAAAGTAGAACTAAGGAATTTGACTTAAACTATTTTTAATGAATGGAACATCAGTGAAAGATTACTTGAAGACATTTAACACCAAGGATGCCTTGCAATTTGTAAAAATGTCATGGCGAGAGTTTTCAGCACATTGCATTAATAGCATTTGGAAAAAAATTGTCTTCAGTTGTATCATTCTTCTGATGGCTTAAGATATTGAAGACACCATTGCATTAGCAACTAAGACCAGTGTAAAGGCTGCAACAAAGTCAGACTGGCAGAAGAGACATTACAAGAGATTGACATCATGCAGCTTTTGAAATCCGATGCTGATCAGTTGACAAATGAAGACCTGTTGGATTTGGAACAAGAACATCTGGATGAAAAGCAAAAAGCATTTGCAAGCTGGCAACATGCTTGGATTTTGACACTGAAAGTTTTGTCTGACATAATAAATCACATGACTGTTGCTTACACTTTAATGAAGGATAATGATCCAGATATGAATCAAAGTTCACTTATTCAACACAAAGTTATCAATGTACTTTCTTGTTATGAAGAGCTTTTACGAGAAAAAAAAGAACATAAGACTCAGACTACACTGGACTCCTTCTTCAGAGTGTCATCTCCAGATAAGCCTTCCACTTCAAGTGGCATGCCTGCACACCCAAGCCTATCTCCTGTTGTTGTCTCTACAGACAGTGTTGAACAAGATATGTAAATGTTGTTTTCTCTACAGATAGTTTGGAAGAGGTTATCAACACTACTGTTCAATGCAGCTTTTGTTTTTTAATTACATGTACATATGTTATATTGATTAATATTCATATTTTCAGGCTTTTATTTTGTTTCCTATGTTTTAAGTTTGTTTCCCTATGCTTTTTATAAAACCTTGTATTATTTATTTTATTTTGATCTACTTTGCTGAAGCATCTCCTTACTTAAACATACTGAATTTATACGGAGAAAATTATCTCAATTTATGCGAATCTCAAATTATACTCTCACTTCAAAAACTTAAACCTCGTGTAATTTGTGATCACACTCTGTGTGTGTGTGTGTGTGTGTGTGTGTGTGTGTGTGTGTGTGTGTGTGTGTGTGTGTGTGTGTGTGTGTGTGTGTGTGTGTGTGTGTGTGTGTGTGTGTGTGTGTGTGTGTGTGTGTGTGTGTGTGTGTGTGTGTGTGTGTGTGTGTGTGTGTGTGTGTGTGTATATATATATATATATATATATATATATATATATATATATATATATATATATATATATATATATATATATATATATATATATATATAGTCATAACTGACCCTTGTGTACAAAAAAGACTGACAAGAAAGAAGTGGTAATGTTTAAAACATAAAATTAACAAGTTTAACAAGTTCAATCTGTAGTGATGAAAATGCACGTGTTTGGTTTTTTAAATGGAGAATAATATACTGTGCATTTTTGACTATGTCATTTGGGAAGCAGTGTTGGAGTTACAAATCCACACAAGTGTCTTCTTGAACACTAGTGCCATTTGTTTCAAGTTTGTTCAGTTTCGATTAAAATCATTCAGCACAGCTATTAATTATCTAGCAAAACAAAAGTGAAGCCATACATGTCATGTGTAACTACTTTCATGGACAGTGATGAGAACAATTAATCATGAAAAGTATGGCTATCAAATGAAAAATATTAAATGAAGTTGCCACTTACTTTGATAATAAAACTCTTTTTTTTCAAACAATTCGTTTTGATATACAGCATTACTTTGATTATTATGTCCCAGAGAACCAAGAATCCAGATTGTATCATAAACCTGTTACTTACCCATCACTTCAAACATCATGGCTTTCAATTTAATGCTTCCGATACCATTATGAGCCTTACACAAATAAGTCCCTTCATCATCTACCGTCACATTCTTCAGGAGCAGATTACCTGAATAACATTGCGATAAAGTTTCACTTGTCACTCAGTGTCACTATAGATCATTGTTCTATGACCATTCTCAAGAACCTGTTAGTAGTTATTAAGATCATTTGGCAGATTTCTAAAGCAGCTAACAAGTATTTAACGTCAGAATATTTTTACAAACAAGAGAATAAGATGAACATTTCTAAGTGATTCTGTAAATCCATTATTCATTGAATTTTTTATTCACTTTATATATTTTTTGTATTATTTCTTTCAGATAAATAAACAATTACATGCATACAAATATTTACCATTACTAAGTTATCTAATATTTGCCAAATATTTTGAATGCATACAGTTCTCTCTACCTAAAGATAGAGAACAAATAATAATATTAATTTATGAAAAAATTGAATGTTGGACAAATCACTCTCTGAAAATTGGAGACAATACGGTAAACATGTGAGTAATAATTCTAGACCTAGTTCACTAAATATATCACTTAAATTTTATTCCTTGACTTGAAATTCTAAAATATCTTTTGTATTAATTGGAACAGAGTTTTTTATTGAGTATTAGGCAGGCATTAAAGATTAGGACAGCCAATATCCTGCATTTTTCTCAGATCAGATAAGTCTAGTTTTATTCATGAGGAATTCCTCAAAAAGTTTTTCCCTAATAAATAAACTCCAATGTGTACAATTTAGAACTTGCACATCATTTTTCATCCTTTGCATCGCATCTTTCACTCTAAAAAATCCAAGCAATGACAGAAATGTAATAAATGTAATAAATATGATAATGCAGAATCTCAACTGGAGGAAATTTTGGGAGAATTTTAGTGAAACTGGGACCTGGAATAGCAATGAGGGAGTCTTATTTCTTCCCCTAAAGGAGAATATTTTAAATAAGTAATGGTTTGCATAAATGCTTTACAGCATTAAAGCACCTTATGGCAACTAAGATAAATGTTCAAAAAAATATAAAAAGTAAAAATATTTCTTATTGGGAAAGATTCTAATCAAATTTTTTTAACCAAGTTTTTTTATAGTGTGAATTAGGAAGCTTTATTCATGATATGAACTTGTTCTGTAGTCACACAAAAGTCCTAATTGTTAGTATTAAATGGGTAAAAATACAAGCAAAATGATTTTTTTTAAACCCAATGTTAAACATGTTTCAAGAGATGTATTTGCGCCTAAACAAATCTGACCCAATTGAAAACAACAAAGACCCTATTCTGTAGTTGCATAATGTACTGGCAGATCAGGGTACATGTTGTTTGTTTTGCTGATTACTCCCAACAAACTGCATAGACAAAGATCTGCCATGATATTATGTGCTGACAGATATTGGTCTAAAAGCAGTTTACAGTTGGACCCAAGTCATAAGTGAATACATATACTGTCAACAGGTCTTAAAATTTATGTAACATAGGAATCATCTGTTTTGGCATTACTGTGTAAATCATCTTTCACTGGATTGAAACAACTTCTCATCCCACAACTTCAAGTCAATGATGAAAATAAAATCGGATTTGGTGAAATTTCATTTCAAAACTTAAAAGAAAAGAAGTTTTCTTTTAAAACTAGCACCAAACACAAGACTAACCTTGCATTAAAGTGTGTTTATGAAGGGAGAGCACTCCTCCATATTTTTCCCAGGAGATGACTGGCTGAGGGTTTCCCACTGCAGAGCATTCCAAAAGAACATCATGACCAACTTCTCCTTTGATCTTCGAGTAGGATGTAATTATGGCGGTTTCCTGCTTTGGAACTGTGGGTAGAAAAAGAGAATTGCTGGATATGTGGTAATCAATTTTCCTAGAGCTATTGATTGTGTTAGTGTTTTACCAGCATTTCCAAAGAAAACAAAAATACAAAAGATCTAAAATTTTGAATACATTTTGTAGCATTCAAATCTTTTGAACAGTGGACAGTGATGTAGCAAAAACCACAATGGTGGGTGGGAAGGGGAACAAAATTGCCAAAACAACATTTTTTTTTAAATTGAGAGGTAGCATAAGAATCAAGTGTGGAATGGGAGTGGGTGGGGGGTGGGGGGCAGGGAATAAGATTGTCAAATTGTGAATTTTAATTGCAGACCTGAGGTGGCAGCATATACAAAAATGTTAAATAATTCTGTCCATCAGATCTAAAAATAACCTTATTTTATTTAAATAAAACACTCTTTAATTTGCCAAACTAAACCTTCATCTTTCGGCCCCTTCTAACATTATTTTCACCACTCTACTGACTATGGCAACAATTATCAGGGCATGACCACCTAATACCTGAAATGGCTACTCCATTTTTCAAGTAGATTGCCCAAGTTTGCTAGGTAATTGGAGCACAGAACTTAAAGTCATTAAGAATTTTGTATCTTCTAGTTTTTATGAGACACTTGTCAACAATCAAGCAAAAGGGGAAAGGAATTGACAAATTTTTCAATTAATGTAAATATCTTTTTATCAGAACAGCCATTTCTGCTGAACTTGGAACATTTCAGATTACAAGTCATCCTTTAATATTTGAGTAAAATTCCACAAGACTGCAGCGATCAAAGAACACTGTATGACATTATATACAGTTTAAACAAGTAAATATGGTACAGAACTTCATTTCTGTAAGGAATTTTAGCAGTATGCCATTATCCCAACAACACTGTATGTACTAGTTTAAAGTCAAGTCCAACTGCAAACAAAAGAGACCCAGATCTGCCATAGTATAATTCATCTGCAAATCAGTCTATATTGTTTGTTTCACTGACTACTCCTAACAAACTACACAGACCAAGATCTAGTGGCACATTGTATGATGGCCAATCTGTAGCTGGTCCCATCTTGTAAGTGAGGAAGTACAGTAATTATCCAGATTTTTCACTCAGTTGATGTTGCCCCCAAAATGTAATCCAAAAATGATTTATTGCAAGCATAGAGGTCCAAATGAATGAATACATTGATTTTGTATTTGATCTTCATAATAATATAACATACAAATATTTTTCGTACATTTGTGATTTGTATGTAGTTTGTGTCTATTCCATTATTTGCTGCCATGACATTTTAGTTTCAACAAATACATTTTTAACATCATTATCATCTAGTTCAGTATGTGCAGCCTTGAAATACCACCTTTATGATACTGATGGCTCAAATGATAACAATTAATTATTGGAGCACCTGTTTTCTTGGAACAAAATATGTTTCTCAGTAGATCAGGATTCTTGGCATGGTACAGTTCCTGGTTTCTTTAATAATGTATGTTTCTTTTCTTTTGTGCCCATATGACAAACATTAGCTTAGTTTTTCTTCTTTTACTTTAATTTGATCATTAAAATGAGTACCCATAAACTGGAAGTATCTCAAAAGTCTGATATACAAACTGCATAACATTATGGCAAAAATCTACCAACCTACACATGCTAGTGCTTGAGCTAATGAGAAAAATGTGAACATTAAGTCAAGCCAACAAGAAAGATGTGAACATTAGGTCAAACATTATCAAGTAAATGGCCAGTCTAATGAGAAATAAATCAGGTTTCTTTTCACTTGATTATATTTCCAATCAAATCATTCTCTGTAGATTAACATTATTACATTAGGGCACAAAATGGCAGTTCATGCAATTGCTAACTTGCACAGACCTAATCCAATATGTTTTCTTTAATGTTTCAACATGAAACAAACAACATTTACAATTAACAATCAGACAGACAGAAAGACAACCCATCAGAATTCATTTATGCTGGTTGTAATATACTGTATATCCTCGCCTACAAGTCAAGGTCAACCTGCAAGCAACATAAACCCTGATATGCAAATTGCATCATGTGCCTTCAGATTATGATATGTGTTCTGATTGGTCACCCAAATATGCTGACACATTATGTGATGGCAGATCTGGGTTGATGTACTTTGCATTGGACATGGCTTATTAAGTGAGCATAAATGGTACTGTATAATGGGTCAGATGGTGTGTTGAGTATTCAGCATCATCCTTCCATTAAATCTTTTCTAAAGCAGTCTCATCTTAATTATCCCTAAATTCTACTTCGGACAAAAAAGTACATGTAGGAGAGAGTTTAAATTTTTATGTACTGATTTCATCTACCTACATCATGTATGCAAGATAGTATTTGCAGACACCCAAATTCAAAAGTGATTAATTACCAATGCATCAGCAGACAAACTCATATTTTCTTTTAATTCTGTCCTGCATTTAAAAGTAAAGAAAACATTTATCAATTTTACACTTCCATTCACAGACACTAAAATATTTCACATTGAAAAGCAAGTGATTGGTTCAGAAAACTCAGAATGTCTTGTTCTATTTTAATCATGTAAACAGGTGAACCAGTCTGTGGGTACAGCAATCTGAAGTGTCACATGACTTGTTACTGTGGTATTTTATTCCTGAACAAAAATAAAAAGAAGAAAGAAATGAGGAGCTGATGAATGGCTAATGGCTATTTCATATCACACCTAAAGAGAAATCAAAGTCAAGATAACACATTATTTATTACCTAAATAGCTTTTTCTAAATATATTTTTGCCTTCAATTCAAAGGGTTTAGAAGGAATGGAAGCTTCATTATTAATGAAAATGCATTCATCATGACTATTTATCATATTATAATCACTAGGGGAAAAGAAGAATGAAAGAAAGAAATCCCTAAGGCACATTTTTTTTAGTGTACTTGTGATGTGACAATAGATTTAAACTAAAAAATGTTAATTCATTTATTTTTATAGGATCTAACATTTTTGGCTAAGTTTCTAATTGATACGGAAATGTCATAATCATCATAAATGAACAATAGTTTTGTATTTAAATTTGTCATTTCAGACCAACATAAACTAATGCTCCAAAATAAAAGGGAATTCATTGTTTTCCAATTTCCGCACATGCCAGAAGCTAGACAGTGACAAAATGATATCAGATTTTTATCTTCCTCACAACTTTGAATTACAGTATTCTCTCTTTATAACATTGTTCATCAGTCATAAATTGGCCACATCACAAGTGAGAACCTAATACTGAGGGATGTTCCAACATGGCTGTGTCATAACTGGACAACAAAATTCACAACATAGTATATAATAATGTAAAACTGCATTAGAACTGGGTTTCCTAAGCCAAAATTAAGTGCAATAAATTCAGTAGCAATAACAACATTTTACCAGTTTAATGATTATTTCCACATAATAAAGAGGCAGCAGAATAATAAGGGGGCTTTATACTGAGGGATTTCTGTATTATTTTCCTATTTTACCACACAACGCTCTCTCTCTCTGCCTCTCATTCTCACATTCTGCCTTTACATGTTTTTCACTGTCAGTGAAAGAGGTACTGAAATGTGTGCATGTGTGAATGTAAGGATGTAAGGACAAATTCAGAAGTTACCAAATACAAACATAATAAAGATGGATGTAAAAGAAGGTCTAGCTTTAAAAGTCCATGCCCAGGTCCACAGTTTGGATAATGGAGTTGGGACTCTTTCTCTACTGAATGTGTGTTTAATTTGGTGGCTGTATAATGCTATCTGGATATGGTGGCTGTATAATGCTATCTGGATATGGTGGCTGTATAATGCTATTTGGATATGGTGGCTGCATAACACTATCTGTATATGGTGGCTGTATAATGCCATCTGGATATGGTGGCTGTATAACACTATCTGGATATGGTGGCTGTATAACACTAACTGGATATGGTGGCTGTATAATGCTATCTGGATATGGTGGCTGTATAATGCTATCTGGATATGGTGGCTGTATAACACTATCTGGATATGGTGGCTGTATAATGCTATCTGGATATGGTGGCTGTATAATGCTATCTGGACATGGTGGCTGTATAACGCTATCTGGATATGATGGCTGTATAACACTATCTGGATGTGGTGGCTGTATAATGCTATCTGGATATGGTGGCTGTATAATGCTATCTGGATATGGTGGCTGTATAACACTATCTGGATGTGGTGGCTGTATAATGCTATCTGGATATGGTGGCTGTATAACACTATCTGGATGTGGTGGCTGTATAATGCTATCTGGATATGATCATGGTCTGAAATTGTCTGTAAGATTCATTACTGACTGTTTGGTGAAGACACCTACTGTGATGGTTTTGAAGCAACATCATTTTTATATAATGAAATACATGTATTACATCTAAGTAAGTTTTATTACTGTTGTGATAAATTATTAACTTATGCAAAATGTTCACAGTAGTAGGATGCTACAGGTAATAAAGACTAAAACCTGATGCAACTGGTTCAGTTATTTAGTGTTTCATGGCACAGTAAACCTTGCAATGTTATACAGTAGAACCTCTCTTAAAAGACCAACTCTTCTGCCAAAAAACTAGGATTTCTCATGACAGGTGTTATTTTATAGCAGTGGTTGTTTCATGCCAGGTTTTACAAACAAAGCAAAATGCTCATCACAGCAGCTAATCCAGATCCCCAATAGTGAAAATCAAACCCCCACTTTTCTAGTCAAAAGTCCCATATCTTGACCAAAGAGTCAATATGGTTCCTCACATCCTGACTAACACAGACCACCTGTTATGAAAGACAACCTATCATGAAAAAGAACATTATTTCATGCACAGGTCAACTGTCTTATATAATGTCTTATACAATATGACAATCTCTAAAGAGAGATCACCTGTTATCATGAGGGGCACAAGGTCTTCAAAGATATGCTTTATGTACCTTTGAAAGGTTTAGAACTCTACCATATTTAAAGTGTTATGATGGTGTTTTTGGTAAAATAAAGCAAAATAAGATGAAGTGAATTTGACAGTTTTGTTTTTAAACTATTTGCTTTATGTACACATAGCCATAAGTGACTGCTAAAATTCCCAAATATTCTTGTCAAGAAAACTAAAGTCCAAATTTTCAACAATGTAAACAGAAATAAAAATATTCAAATTTTCTGAAAATCTAATCAGATAATTTACAGACGAAGACAGATATTCAAAAAAATTGTATTTACCTAGCTTGAATGTATTTTTTAATTAATTGTGCTTTTGGAGATTTTTAAAAAAAGTACAAGTTGGACATGTTAAAAATACCTTAAAACTTTCTGGTAAAAAAGAACCCTGCTGTAATGGTCTGAAAATTTAATTGGATCATTTTAATTTTAACATTAATAAATATGTGACAACCAAAGTGCATTTGTTTATCTTGTGTAGTTTTCACTTAATCTTACCAACAAGGTTTTTGTAAAAAATTGTCAATGTCCAAAAATTACATAAATATGTACAATTTTTTATTATTAACAAAAGGCTATAATCACTTGAAAATCAAATTAGATCATCTGCTAACAACAATAATTATTATTGGTTAGATGATTTATAATTACACTTTCAACACATATATCTCATAAGTGCACAACATAAACCTATGGGCCACATGAAGACCACTGATAAATTTTGTGTGGCCCAAATGTATGTCCTCTCACATATATCTTTATGCTTTTGTTATGGAGAGAACACTTTTACAGTGTGGCCTACTCAGGTCCAATCAAGGTCAGTTCTGGCCCATATCAACATTTGACTTTTGTAATGGACAGAACACTTTTACAGTATGGCCTACTCATGTTGAATCATGGTCAATTCTGGCCCATATCAACATTTGACTTTTGTTATGGACAGAACACTTTTACAGTGTGGCCTACTCAGGTCCAATCAAGGTCAATTCTGGCCCATATCAACATTTTAATTGTGCACCCTGCTTTATAACATGCATAGTAAATGGAATCTAAGTGCCTTTCCCCCAACCATAAACCACAGCAGCTGACCCAGGCTGGATTGGGTGGTTGTTGAACATGTGATGCTTGAATTGGGCAACAGCAACTGAGCTAGAGGATCCTCCATAATCCTGTACAGGGTGTGTACATTTCATGGCTCCAAGTTAAATAATTTTCTTGCTATTGTGCTAAGATTAGGGATGGCTGCATGGCCCTAGGGCAGACAGGGAAAATCAATATGCCCCATGCTGCTATCACAGTGGAGGCATACAAATATCCTGTATTTAAGTGAAGTTTTTGTCTGCTAAATGGACAAAGCTTTATATAAAAAGGTTACCACATATCAACTGTGCAACATGTTTACCAATTAATTATTAAATCAAATTAAGGAAACCAGCATCTATGCACATCTTGATGTAACATTACACCTAGACTCAAAACAGGCAATAAAACCTCTGCACACATCAAAGGCTAAATCAGGATCAAGCTGGTGACCTCCAACCTGTGAGAAATTTCAGAAGTTTGATCTCAGTAGTATGGGAAATGATCAAGTATTGAAAACAGACAGCTTAAGCTTGTCACTGATAGATACTATCAGATGAGAAATTTAGGAAACAAATTCAAATCACATGACCCATAAAGATATAACAAATTCATTTACCATATGGTGAATTTTCAGGAAAGCCCCCCCCCCCCCCCCCCCGACAGATATCACAATTCATACAAAGCAAAAATTACACCAGTTTTCTTTTCCCTAGACACAAAGTTAGCTTCTTTTTGTTCCAAACTCCTTGCATAATCTAGCCCTTAAAATAAATGCATTCATGAACTCTAATTCCCCACCAAAGGAACTGAAAACTGACATCAACACCATTAAGTTAAAAGGGCAGACCAACATGACTACCTTATTTTCTTTATCTTTTAGGGCAGCAAAAATAACTTTTTTTTGTCTGCAAGCATATTAAAAGAATTTATTTGATGTCCAAATATTAATGGGACAAAAAGACAAAATTTCCCCAGCAATGAAATATTATGATACTGTGCTACCCATGTGATAGTAAAAGGGACATATTTTATATCCATATGGCTAGGGTAATGAATAAAGAAACATCACTGTCCAAATCTTTTGTATTTTTGTACAGTCCATCCACAGTGATACAATTATTAGAGAAATGACTCAATGTGCTTTCCAGGAGGCCTGACATGTTAGTCACCTCCCCGCTACATAATTAATTACTGAAAGTACACATAAGAAATGTAATAAAATATAAATGTGTAAAAACAAAATGATAAAAAACTAGAGCCAGCAACAATTAAGGGATCACAGAGGGCCTTGAATCTCTACTTGGTAGCAGAACTTCATTGGAAAATGAAAGGTGATAGAAGAGCATTCATGGATCATAATTATTTTAACCGATGACATGGAATGCAAGAAATCCATATCATATAAAGTCTCATTAATATAAAAGTGCAGAATAACTCTGGCTAAAATGCAGTATTTCTTAAAGAAGTTATGCCATAGAAAGCAAAGTTATCAGGAACAGCAATCATTGGTAACAACTAGTCTAGATGAAAATGTAAACACTTAAAATTAAATTCATCCGAAAATCTCATCAGCACAGAGCTGCATTCCTTAGCTGTCCTGTGGAACCAGTCCAAAAAAATGGACAGCCAGGGGTCATAACTCTTGTAAATGTTCTTCTGGAATGCTCGAAATCAAACAAATTCAGTGATGCGGTACATGTGTTAAGATGCATGCCAGATTTGGTTTTAATTAAACAGTCATGCTGTGGAACCCCAAATCAGGAAGGTAGGTAATTAGATCCCACAACTCTTTTAAATGATCTCATGAAATGTTGGAAATCAGAGTGACTCAAAGTCTCTTCAATATGATGCCACATGTCAATCAAATTTAGTTGAATACAGTAAATCTCTCGGTCAAGTTATTTTGCAGAAACCAAAGTCAGGTGGACAACAAAAATCAAAGGGCCATAAATTTTCTGAAGATTAAAGCCATAAAAGACACATGCAAGTCTACAAGACAATGTTCATACCAAAGTGCCTAAAAAATATGTTGATTGGTTCTTGAGCTATACTGGTCAAAAACATAAAATATGATGAAGTTAATTGTCAAGGGCCATAACTCTATTCCAAATAGAGTAGATGAGACAAAACCCACAAAGGCAAATCTAAAGCTATTTACACACCATATGGCATTACACATGTTGAACTATGCTGTTTACAAGAATCTGCTATTTAGGATATGTAATATAGATGTAAAAAGATCAATAGCTCTGTCAACATTGGTTGACTGGTAAATAATTTGTATGTTTCAAGCTCTAGCTAATTAAAAAAAAATGGGCATTTGACTCCCTGGTTTGTAACTATCTTTTTCTTTTGAAATTCAATAGGGTATTTTGCAAAAACTAAAAAACAACAAAAAGCCTTCATTACCAGTATTAATAATGAAGATATTAATCACACCATTTTTAAACATCAAGCTTCTTAATGACAAATTCAAAATGTGTATGCCAGTAGCTTCTCGTGGGTCGGTGGTTCTTTCCGGGGTTTTCTGGGTTCTTCCTCCACCATTAATACTGGCCGCCATGTATAGCCTATCGTGTGCTGAAAAATGGCGTTAAACCCCACAACAACAACAACAACAAAATGTGTATGATTATATGGTTCTGTCTGAATAAGTGTTCACACAGTGATGAAATACGGTCAGTTCAAACATGCATTGACTGTCTGCAATGTGAAACAAAAAGCTAGTTAATGTTCATCAAATGTTCTGTCATACAATATAGTCTGCTTCGGTCAGGAGCAGCTTTCTAACAACTCTTTTTAAATGCTTAAAGTTAATCAATTTTAATGCATTTTGAAATTTCTTAAGCATTTTTAGTTGCCTCATCTGTGTAAAATATGCAAATACGTTATCCGGAGTTCTGATTCCTCTACCAAATTTATGGTGGGGGAAAAAAAAGCTGAAAAAGCCAAACATTGTAAGCAGCTGGAGTTCTGCAGTATGCTAGTTTTTTATGTGCGGTTTATCTTTCAATACTGCAAAATTAGAACTGCTTTAGGTCTTGGGAAGAGTCTTACTGATCATTAATTTGAATTAACAGTCCTAATGAAGCTTGGCAATGGAAACATCATGCTGGTGCCCTTTTAATTTGCATCTCAAATTCTTCAATCCCTCAAGCAATTTTAGTCTGCTCCCTTGTAAAAAAAAAGAATACACCCACAAAACTATAAAACAAGACCATTTGTTAAGGACAATTTAGTTAGGGTTTTATATCTGCCCCATAAAAGAATTTCATCTGTCATTGGGAAAGGTGCTTTTGCACTTGGGTAATGGTAGTCAAAGCATAATTAACTACAATAAACTTTCCTCTGCCAATCACCTCATGTGTTAAAGCCTGTTAGGAAAATGTCTTTTTTTTTGCTGGGGTCAATTGATAGGTTTCAGACAGTTAAAGACTGTTTAATCCAAAAGTAGGCTTTACCCAGTGTAAAATACACTGTAAATAAAATCCTGCCAAAAATGAAGAGAACTTGGACTTTGTAAACATTAATATTCTGTCAGGGCACAAGGGTTAAATTGGGTGCACCAAGTCAGGCATGTCTGTAAATTGAGCATAAATCAAGAAAGATCACAGGGAAAATAGAAGACTGTGTATGCAAATGCATACAATCCCCCAGTTTCAACCCTCTAACCCCTGAAAACTGTTAATTTACTCATTGTCTAAAGTTCACATTTGAATACAACTGGCTACATTTTATACAAACATTAAACAGGCTGGTTTAACCTCACAGCAAATAGCACTTTTAATTGCTGGCACTAAAACTGTAGGCTTTTGCAACATTGTGAAGTCTTTTTTTAAACTATTTCAGTGACCAACCTAGGCAAGAAAAGCGGTTTCAGTGATAAATGTTCCCCTTTCCTCCCACTGAGTAGGCCCAATGAAAAATGTGGTGTTCTTTAAAGGCATTTAAATACCATGTGACTACCAGTAAAACAAAGATTAAGCCAAACAAATCTGACAAAACATTTCACATTTCCCTCACTTACTTGTACAAGAATTATAGAATGATCACTGAAAAGACCAAACCCTCAATTCCAGTAATATCAATAAAGCAGTTTTTTCCATACTTTTTCACATTAAACAACAATATTATTTGTATCAATGAAATAGTGTGAAAGTCAAAGTGGAAATTCTAAGTCATTTGGAATAAAGTCATCAGCAAAAGTCAAACTGAATCAATGCTCCAAACTTGAAACCTAAAACATAAAAATAGACTACCAAAAAAAAGCTTTATTTGAGAAGTTATCATGACATGTAAGTCTATACAAACCAGTCTGTGATGCATAAATTGATCATATTCAATTTCTCTCTACAAAACCATCTTTATGCAAGATTTCTCTGCTTTCTATACAATGAAAGTAACAATGAATTTGTTTTGAACAAAAAAAACAACCCAAATAAACAGATTATTCTCCTGCTTCAATTAAATTGGATTTGTTACAAAACACCTGCAGCTAGATCAAAGAATAGGGGAACAGAATTACGGTTAGGAGTCAAGTTTATATCATAATGTTCTAGCAGATCAGGGTCTAATTGGGTAGCTCTGCTGATTACTCCTAACAATCTGCATAGACCCAGATCTATTGACACATTATGCAGTGGCACATCTGGGTCTGTGTAGCTTGCATTTTGACTCGATTATAAATGAACAGTAAATAGGTTGCAACCCTTTAGGAAATTATAGTAGGCACAAAGTGTACTGACCATTGCTCACTAATAATGGATTTAGTTATCACCTATGTATACTAAATATTCATTGTTACAGGTGTAGTTTTTAACACCCATGTTACACTGTCCTATGGGTCGATAAAGAATTGCAAGTAACCCAGGAGGGGCGGTTAGATGCTCATCCCTATGTGGTTACAGTGTGCAGCAATAAAACAGCTGGTTGTTACTAATGACCAACATTTAGGGAAAGCCCTTGTGAGTCATTGTAAGGTAGCTGAACAAATGTACAAGGTAATCTCCACATCAAGCCTAGAATTTGACTTACATTTCTTTACAGCCAGAAGGACTACTAGATCGAAAAAATGTACTCGTCCTAGAAAATAATCAATACTCCATCTTATAATAAACTACTAACAACTTAAACTTAATTTAATTTTTTTACTGCCAGAAGGACTTGTAGAATGAAAACTGTACTAGTCCTGATCAATCTTCAATAGTCCATATTATAATAAATGACTAACAACTTAAACTTTACTTAAATTTCTTTACATTAAGAAGGACAAGTAGACTAAAAAATGAGCAAGTCTTAATGAATCTTCACTAGTCCATCTTATAACAAATGCTAACAAACTGCAATTTACACCACTAGCAATTTGGCTACTGAAATTATGAAAACTACTAGTCAAACACTAGCCATTGGGCTACTGAAATTATGAAAACTACTAGTCAAACACTAGCTATTGGGCTACTGAAATTGTGAAAACTACTAGTCAAACACTAGCCATTGGCTATTGAAATTATGAAAACTACTAGTCAAACAGGAAATTTTCTAGCCTTTGGCAAGGGGAATATCACAAATTTTGAGCACTGCACAGGTGTAAGATATTTGTGCTTTTAATGTTGAGTGTAATTTAGCCATAAGACCTCATCTGTACAGAATATTTTATCCAGTTTCACATTAACAACTGCTTGCCCTTGAACTACACTTGACACAATACAAACACCAGTGTATCATGATTAATCTACTTGGTACTATTGTACTTCAAAAATAAATCAATGGAAATAAATGTACTTATTTATTAAAAAATACACACCTTGCTTTATATTCTTTTAAGACGGTCATAATAGAGGTTCTGTCAATTTATTAGTGCCCAGAGGTACAATAAATAAAACATCTCTGTGTGTGTGTGTGTGTGTGTGTGTGTGTGTGTGTGTGTGTGTGTGTGTGTGTGTGTGTGTGTGTGTGTGTGTGTGTGTGTGTGTGTGTGTGTGTGTGTGTGTGTGTGTGTGTGTGTGTGTGTGTGTTTGTGTGTGTGTGTGTATGCACGAGTGCATGCATGTGTGTGTGCATGTGTATGTCTGTCTATGTGTATATGTCTGTGTCTGTCTGTCTGTCTGTGTGTGTGTGTATGTCTGTGTCTGTGTGTGTCTGTCTTATTTTATACAAAGGAAATTTTAATTAAAAAAAGCAAAGCAGATTCACCAGGTACCAGATTCAAGCCCTAGCAACAGAGCTTTATAGCTGAAGAAAGCATATATTCTGAAGTACCTAATTTACAGAAGAGAGCCAGATGAGGACCTAGACTGAAATAAATCCTCTACATGTATTATCTTTCTATAAATATAAAAAAGACCCATATGAGGACTTCAGCTGAAACAGATAGTGCATTATCTTATATATAATTCTGATAACTGGTAAACTAGAAGTCTTGGTGTGGAATACTGTGTTTCAATGAACAGCAGTGGGTAACATAAAAGCAGCAGGAGGGTTAAAAAGAGAAGTAAAAAAAATCATCATGTAAATCTCAGAGATGTAAAACAACTAATACTCAGTACTAAAGGATTTTTTTTTTATTAAGAAGGCACTATTTTTCTATGAGGTATCAATTTTGGTGAATTTCATGGTGGCCACGCAAAAAAAATTAATATAAAGAAAAACTGAATAATAATCCTTCATCCAAGTAATCTGATTCCTTCTCCAATCCAAAAATTTTAATGCTGACAAAAATATTATTTTGCGAAACTGGAAACTGACATGCACAAAAAATGAACTGCCATTAACTTAAATTTTTTCAACCAAAATTTGCTGTATTTAAAATCATTTAAATGTTTTTTTGTGCTATTGTTAAAAAATTTACATTTTTTAAAGAAGAATTAAACAATATCTCAGCATTTTAATGAATATATTTACTTTACCACTGTATTTCTAGCAATGCAACAATTTTCATTTTATTCTTGGATATTTAAGAAAGAGTTGACATCTCTAAACCATTCATAAGAGCTTTTGAATTTTGTTGATGCATTGGAATCAAGCATATATTGCCAAGTGTTTTTGCATATTTTACTGACAAACTACTACTACTTCTAGTACTACTACTACTACTACTATTATTATTATTATTATCATTGTCATTATTATCATTATTATTATTATTATTATTATTATTATTATTATTATTATTATTATTATTATTATTATTACTATTATTATTATTATTCAGTTTCTCATATTGCTCACATAGGTACTAAGCCATCAACATTGCAAATAAAAAAAGAATTTTAAAATTTACAAAAACTATAAAAAACTTGTTCAACAGGGTAATGACAGTTCCTTATACAACATCCGAATACCAATTAATTCCTATTAATGTCTTTAAAGAAAACAAGCAGACCTGACCTAGCTGAACACCCATAATGCAGTTGTTAAAGCAATAGCATCAACGAGTCATTATCACAAGTCTTGCTATTTCTGAAAAACATTTTTTTTAATGCCGACTCATTGACTTTAAAGCCTTCTTAACAATGTTAAACTGGCAACAATGAATACAGATCCAGGTATTAAAACATCTTTGGTGGTCCCATACAGAAATCTATAATGAATATTTATTATCTGTGCCCCACCAGAAATCTTGGGTTGTGCTCAAAACTCAACATCTGAGCCAGGCTAATAGATACAGCAGGCTAAAGAATGAGTGCACCCTGGCCTTCTGGCTTTGTTTATAGCATACACTGCATGTTCTGTGCAGATACTTGTATCACTGAAAGCAAAACAACCATATCTCCCCAATAAAATCTTTAAGTTGATGAGTTATTAGTTACAGTATTTTCCCCCAAAAAATGTTTCAGACCATAATGCCATGATAAGATATTTCACTGATCTAAATTTAACTTTTAAAATTTAAAAGGGCTTCAAGAGAGAATAGTCCTTGACTAATGAGTCACCCTCTATAAATAAAGCATTATTATTATTATTATTATTATTATTATTATTATTAGTATTATTATTATTATTATTATTATTATTATTATTATTATTATTATTATTATTATTATTATTATTTTTATTATTATTAAACCAAAGAGCCTTACTGTGGTGGTGTGGTGTTTTATGGTTAGTGCCCTGCCCAAGGACATAATACATGAGTCAACAAGGGTTGATTGGAAAGGAGGACTTGTGCAACACCCTTTCAGTCACCAGTTGCATACTAACCACTGAGCCACTGTGGCTCCTGTCTGCATTTGCTGCCTTATGCAATATGCAGGAGAGGGCATCAGGCCTCATCTACATCTTTGAAACAATGCAAATCAAACAATGTTTTAACAGGTAAAACAACAATCCCCATTGCCAATGAGAGCATATTGGCAGTTGTTTATACAAATTGGTATAAAATATGAATGCCAAGGCAATGGTTTGGAACCTTGCAAATGAAATATCATAACAGATGACTTGGACAGAATACTGACCCAATACCCACTGGACTAACCCATTACCCACTGCTTGCAAGTCTAAGCTAATGAACCACAAGGAGAAGGAAATACTGTTCCAAATATCTACTGATTAGCATGCACCCTCATGCAAAGTTTCATCTTTGAAAAATTGAAAAAAATTGATTAGTCTAGGAGAATTCAAGATACAGAGGATGGAACAAACAAATGACTGAAATTACAAATATCACTCAACTGAAAATGAAGAGTAGATAATAGCCTAGAAAAGATGATATATACTCCTCCAGATACAACCACATAAATGTTTGTGAGTGTAGGCAAAAGTAATTGAGGATTAAACAAATAAAAGCTGAACATATACAAATCACTCATGTGTGAACATTATGTAGCAATGACCTAGTTTTGTATGGCAGTGCTCCTCTCAAGGAGATGCATCCAAATACTAATTTTCATTAATGTTCTTGAAATGGGATCCAAGATAACTAATAGCAGATGGATTAGATAGTTGAAATTATAAAATATGCTCAGCATATATTATAAATAATGTACTAAGTGCTTCAGGTATTGGGATAAACTGGATGAGTTAGATAAAACAAATCAAGTTTAGGAATTTAAAAAAAACAAAATTTCCTGGGGCACATAAAAGTGCAAGGGTTGGCAACAAAATATAGGGATGGTCTGCCAACTGGAAACATATTTTTTTTGATCCATCAAGCAAATATTGACAAATGGACAAAGGATACATGGCAGTACCATAACCTCACTAAGCCTTAGGGCCAGGTAACGTATTGACACCCACAAGTAACAATCGGCCAGACTTTTCCCAGGCTCTCACATGGTGCTAATCTCTCAAAATCACCTGAAAATCTGGATGAGCAAGACTAGAATTATACATTAATAAATCTGGGAAACTTTGTTCTGATTTCACTATATTCACAAGTTTTCCATCTTACCAACAGTAGTGAGGACATGTACATGTATGACATGATTGGAAGTGCGTGTCTTGTCCCGTACTATGTTGAATGCCACACACTGGTACTGGCCCTGGTCCTCTTGTGTAACATTGGTGATAAGCAGACTTCCTGATGGCAGAATCCTGTAGTGGTCTGAAATAATAATAATAATAATAATAATAATAATAATAATAATAATAAACCTGACCTGACTTGTATGATGACCTCTTTAGTAAACAACCTATCTTGAGAGCTATTTTCTTACTGGAAGGGGTGGTCTCTCAAAACAGGCTTTACATCAATAATAATAATAATAATAATAATAATAACAATAACAATAATAATAGTAATAATAATAATAATAATAAATAAGGATAGTAACAGTACTAGTAGTATTTCAAGGTAATGGAAGTAATGGAGGATAGAAACATTACAGCTTGATGGCTGAACCACCATGATTTGACTTTACAGTTAAACCGTGGAGCCACATCATGCAATCTGCTACTTAAGGAACAAAAATCTAAACATTTCCACAATCAGTCTTTATGATTACAAAAAGGAGCACCAGAGAGATTCGCTTTTGGGTTCCCAGATGTAGACTTGCTGTCAACAACAGTAAAAATACTAATAATATTTAAGCAGTTTATCAAATGCATTCTGGAGACATGATATATTTATGAAGCTCTCATAAATATTTGAAACTTTGATAAACATAAAAGTGAATGAGATAGCTGATTATGTCAGCTTTAATCTCAAATCTGTCTTAATCAACATAAGCTGTAAATTCACAATGTTTTAAACTAAGGAGATAAATCTGAACACATCACTATACATACAGCATCAAGAATCTGTCATATACCAATGATATAGCTTTGATACTATATCTGTCATGGCTAAATGGGAATTGACTTTTTATGAAAAGTTTAAAGTTGTTTAAACATATTTGATTTGATACCTGTGTACCCAAGATTTAAAAAGATACAGTATCTGCAACATGAACATAAAATCCTGGTGGCAGTTTCAAGTCTATTCACTCTATCAAGAGATTTATTGATTAATGAGGAGGGATGTGGATGCCAGGGGTATAGTGATATGAAAGTTGTAGCTTCTCTTCATGTTTGTCTCTGCATCTGTATTGATGCTACTCTGGCACCCCACCCCACTCCTACCCCTATAAAGACACCCAGGGCTTGGAGATAAATTGTCCATGCACTCATCCTTGTGGTAAGTGAGTTACAATAGATACTCATCCCTGTCAATGCTTTACTAGACAAAGTACACCTTTCCACTTCATTAATTACAGTCTCGCATAAAATACTGCAAGCTCCCGATGCAAGCTTTATACTAACAAGTGTCCAAAACATGAGAATGTTATGTTTGGAATGAACACAAAGTTTAAAGTCCTTCTAATACAGGGACCATGACTTAAAAAACTTTAAAATGACACTTTTAAGTAACAATGGTTTATTTTTATCCTGGACAAGTTTTGCTCTTTTAACGAGCTCTGACTCTTCTGAGTTAGACATGTTGGAAGTTGGAGACAGATTGTGTCAAAACTGTGTGATTTATCATCACCTCAAGCAGTGTTCATTCGCTCTGAAAAATGTCACCAATTTTCATATTACTGTGGCCTTTTTATACAGGTGGCCAGTATATGGCAGTCTGACAAGTACAAGAATATTCCTCTTTGGGACCAAATTATATGGCCAGCCTGCAGAAAAGGCAGACTTGAAACAATTTAGGAAAGTTTCAATGTACTTAATGCAATCAGAAACGGAGCACTATCTTCCAAGCCCAAGAGTCTGGCCTTTAATTTATCCTCTACCATGATAAGGTCAACCCTTGATGTATTAAATATATTCCAGGGCACGTCCTGCTGCAATCTAGAAATGTAGTTTATAGCCCTCATGAATGTGAGTCGTCTACCAGAATATATTTGGTTAATTATTCCTGACACACCTATTCCATAAATTAGACTGCTTCTGATAATATTAATTTTGATTTATAAATCATGTCAGACTGTATACCTGCCTTATCTTGGTGAGGAACATTTAAGCTGATACCAGTGACCTCCAATAGTTAATTGTAATCAAGAATAACATTAGGGTAGCTAATTAAGTATGCTTATCTCCAGTTAAACCAGTGCAATTCCTCCCATTGTTGCCTAATTCTGATATAGTTTCTTTTAATTCAAATTATTAAATGCAGGTGTTGAAAGATTGGTACCAAAATATTTCTGCTATAATTTTGAGGACACTTTAAGAAGACCAATAGTTGCATGCCATTAATCTCTCCCTCTTTATAATAAGGTAATTGCAGCCATTACCACTGACCATCTTATAGCAAGACCAGTGTAATGTATGGAAGCACAGTATAATGAGAACAGTGTAATGTATGGAAGCACAGTATAATGAGAACAGTGTAATGTATGGAAGCACAGTATAAGGAGAACAGTGTAATGTAGGGAAGCACAGTATATTGAGAACAGCATTATGTACAAACCCACAGTATAGCGGAAATTAATCAAAATTTTCCAAATAATGTTTAAAAAGGAAAATAGATACAACACTAAGCTTCATGTTGTTTCTTTAAACCCATAATATCATAAATTGGTTTAATTTTGGTTGTGTTGTCCATAGCAGTACTTTTATATCCAGAATCCATTGTAATGAAGCTCATTAATGAAGCAGAGTGGTACAGTGGTACTCTGAACTACTTCTAATAAAATACAAACAGCATTAAAAATATCCAAAACTAAATAAGTTACCAAATATATATATATATTTGCTCAGTATATTCTGATGTACACTTGAATAAGCATTTGGCTATATTAGACAATTTTCTAAGCCTGAATTCATTTAATCATTCATCTGTTTCTGAGATGAAAATCTGTTGTGAAAAAT
Organism: Sinohyriopsis cumingii; assembly: GCA_028554795.2. Lineage (NCBI taxonomy): Eukaryota > Metazoa > Mollusca > Bivalvia > Unionida > Unionidae > Sinohyriopsis > Sinohyriopsis cumingii. The sequence continues at coordinate 83,318,347 of CM068831.1, forward strand.
GAGGTCAGATTAATAACTAGGGCAACCTAGTTTTTACATAAATAATAATGGCATGCCTGGCATGATCAATGCCTCTAGTCCTGTTGAAAAAGAAAAACCAAATCCAGTTCAAAATGTTAAAAAGTATTTCAATTAACTGGGAGTTAAGATACGAAAATCAAATCACATGTGGACAAGTTAAATTTTACATTGCTTGTTAACTGGAAGCTAATGTCTACTTCTACATGTCATTGACTTTCTCATTTTTCAAATAGTCTGAAGAAATACTAAATTATCAATAGGAGAAAATGTCGCATAAATTGAACCAAACAAAAATCACCAAGCTAGGAAATGAGTCTGTCCATTAGCTATGTTATGAAAATAAATCCCATAAAGAAACATGACATTGTAAAATTCATTTAATTGATTCAAAGTATTTGGCCTTTCAGACTAAAACTTATTTTCTTATTAAAAGATGTCAATTTTACGGCGTCACACAGAAATAACTTCTTTTCACACCTTAAATTAAACAGCATGTGAAATTTTAAAGTTTTATAACTTCATCCTGTCAAATACATTGATTTCCCGGATCAAAATATAATTGCTTCTCACTGGACAGTGTTCCATACTGTGACACACAGAGACTCCACTCCAATTCTATAGGAATAATAGAATAGTATATAAAGTTACAGACACTATGTGGATTGAAAAATTTTCATTATTGAAAGTCTGTCAAAAGGTGTACCATACTGAATCTACCAAGTGCTCCAGGGATGTTAACAATGTTATCTAGTATATTAGTTATATAAAGTAACAATGTCTGAGTTTGTGGCCTACTTTTCAATATCCTAACAGAAACAAACTGGTGCTACTGCCAAACTGGATCCCTAAAGGTTTGATGATATTATTTATGACCACACCTCCTCCACCATAAGTATGGGGTCAGAATACAAAATCCATTAAAGAAGCTTTTCTCAACCTACTGTTTATACATACACAGTGTTTAGTTAACAAGGATTTTTTAACTTTTTTACAAATTGCCAAGGAATCGCTAAATTTGTAATTTATGTGCAATGTCAATGCACAAGTGATTAAATACACAATGAATATTCAAATTTGGTGACGTCATCAAAATGCACCCATTAAAACATTAAACCCTGGAGGTTTTTGTCATTTTCGCCTGAAATTCAAGTAGGAAACACATTTTGAAAGCTATTTCTGAATACATTCTAAAACACCAACTTCCAGGTGATCTTCCAATAACATAATGCCTAGTTGTGTTAGAAACATCATTTTTCATTGGCTGTTTGGCTTGCATATGAGCAGAAGGGTAGAAGTTTAATTTTTTTAATTGATTTTTTTTGGCTTAACAGACCCATTATTTTGGTATCAAGACCACTCTTTATTTCAAATGCCCATCTTATCCTACTTTTTGCAAAGATTTATCCATCTGTTTGCAGTTCATACCAGTCTGCCTTAGATCTGAGACCAAAAAGTCTAAAATCCGGACACAAAATCAGATTCCAACCATGGGCAAATTTCAGATGGAAAAAAATCGGGTCCAAAAAATGAGGTTTTTCCGTCTGTATTTTGTAGTACAGCTAGAAATTCCAGATTATTTGGTATCATTGTAGAGCTATATCTGTCTACCTTTCTATAATACCACCCACTTTAGTGTATCATGGATGACCTTGATGCTACAGAGTTCGGCAGTAGGCTACTACCTCCTGCCACCTAAACTCGTCACCAGGGGTTAATCTGTTAAAAAATGTGACAGTAATAGGCTTTTTTCAAAATGTCAAATCTTACCCACTCCAAGGGACCCCAAGAGAAGGAGTTTACCTCATTTGCATGGTTACATTACATACACGGTAATTACAAAGTTTCATGAATTTCTGTCAAGCAGTTTAGGCAAAGATATGGTAGTGGATAGATGGAATGAGTGAAAGGGATATCAACCTGTGACAGTTGCTGAAGATTGTGCATATGATGAAAATATGAGCATCATACAACAGTATCAGTCTTTACACTGCATTGAATGTAAATGATGACAAGTTCTCAAAATGACCCAATTACATAATTATGTCATAGTGTACCTGGGTCTCTCCTCTACTCTTAAATCCAAAATATAATTGAAACTATACGGTATACATTTATGAATCAAAATTCTTTTCCATTCAAAACCAGGTTTTCAGGACCTTGAGCAATTTTTTCCTGGGCCATTAATACTGAATTTTCAATCTTTTCTTCTCAATAACTCATCTAGACTGGCTTATTTGCCTTGTGCTTGATGATTTGAAATGATTTCTAAGGTTTAAGAGGATATTAGTCATATTCAATTTGTAGGCTATATTCTTCAAAGAGAGCAAACAAACAGCTTGGTTGAAAAGTATACATATTTAGTCAATATGAAGTTGCATGTTTTGTGAACACATTTAATATTCTCCTTTTCTCCAACAAAAATTCATGCTAGATTAAAACTATTCAAAAGGTAATGGCAAGTATTTTCACAAGGTGTTAAGTCTTCAATATCTGTCCATATTTACGTTTTATCCCATTTTCAAGTCCTATTCAGGTATTTATATTTGCTCTGGACTGCTTTATCTGTCCACATTACAGTACACTGTAAGGACATGTTTTACTTTGAAGTTCATTGGCTTACTGTATCTTGTACAGTCAGGTGGTTCTATCGAAAATTGTCAGAATTTTCATCAGCACAGAAGCTTGTTATTTTTGGGGGGTTTTCTCTACCTATGCAACTTACAAGGACTATAACCCATACCAGACACAACTCAATAAACAGATATCAGATTGGTTTTTAAAAAAACAGCCAATCATTTGCAATATAACTTTGTAAATATGCATAGAGTTTGCTAATAATAATAAAAAAATATTCAACACCTTGATGATATCAGCCAATTGATTTCAGTATAAGTAAATTTGGGTGCAAAATCACCTCATTAATATGCATAGATCTTGTTCATTGTAAAACTCATTGCAATGAGGTTTAATTATTTTAATTAATATACATACCACTTATAACTGCTTATAAGAAGAATCAAACTGCAAATTTTGCATGTTCAGATCTGCCATCCCATAATACACCAGCAGATCTGGGACTATGCAGTTTATTAAGTGTGTGAGTGTGATTAGGATTGTTAACATTGCTTTAAAAAAATTTCAGTCATATCGCTACGATGTCTGCAATGTGGCAGCTTATAGTGATGTCTAGCACTAAGTCATCAAGCCGTAAACATGTAGCATCATGTCCCACCCAGTCACATTATCCTGACACCAGGCCGACCAGTCCTAACACTAATCTCTTAATGCTGAGCGCATAGCAAGACAGCTGTTAGGACTATTTTTCTAAGTCTTTAGTATGACTTTGCTGGGTTTCGAACCCATGACCGCCTGCTTCTGAGGCAGATGCTCTAACCACTAGGCCACCAGAGTGTTTATTAAGAGCAATCAGTAAAACAAAACAATGAAGACCCTGCTCTGATGGCGTGTTATGCAATAGCAGATCAGGGAGCATCTTGCTTGCAGTTGTGAATTTGAAAAAGCCAAAGAACATGTCAAACAAAAACATTTGTCCTAGTGTAAATCTTTTCAACCAAATCCTATCAAGATAAACTGCAGTATTGGAAGTCTCAACAGAAACAATACACACAAGGTATATAGCTATCCAATATTCAGGAATTCATAAATTATGTACCTTGAATTGATGTGAAAAGAAAAGAGAAAACTGAAGACAATTTCACTGCCTGTTGTGTATACATTTTGAATAATACTTATAGGATGTATATATAGGTACCTAAGTTTTGAATACATTATTGCAAGCTTGAGCACTGCCATTCCCAATAAATCTGATAATGTCTTGAGAGCTAATTTAGATGAAACTGATAATTAAACATTAATATCAAAACACAAAACAGCAAAAAGTAAATAAATGCTTCCAGCAGTGTGCAATTAGTGAGGCACAATTCCATATGGAACCCAAAAACAATGGAAATACTATACCACCTTGCATGATGCCACTATTTTGATTTATGAAGCACAAAACTTTGATGTTTGTATTGCATGACAAGAAACAATTTGCTTCTTATCTATGAAGGAAAACTAATTTTTCTTTTGGTAACCAAAGTCATTTTGAGTCATACAAAAGAATGAAGGGGCTATGAAGGGTCATTTTGGGTGTATCCTAATGGGGATCTATATTTTGTGTCAACAGCTGTGGTAGTCTTGAAGACATTGCATTTGAATGGATGATAAAGATAAATTTATTACATGAATTACTTTGAATGTTGGGTACACAAGGTAAATGGATTTTTGGGGTAAATAATACTGCTGTTAAACGTATTTGGTTTTCCATGATTACTTTATAGGCGTCAAATTTGCCTTGCCGTCAAATTTGTCTTGCTGTTAAAAATGACTGAGGGTGTAATGTGATTGTGAAATCTGTCAAATTAAAAAATGTGTCTGTAAAGAACATAGCTGTCACTACTTAATGCCTGTCTGTGAAAACTACCCCATTCAAAGATTTCTTTCACAATGTTTCACATTTATTTCAGTTTTAATTTTCATCGTGTTGCAAAGATTTGCATGTTTTGCTGTGCAAGCTTTTAACAAATTCTTCAAATCACAATTTTCAATTCCACAATGATGTTGTTTGAGTCTCCAGCACTTTATAACTCAAAAAGCTCATTGGAATCTCAAACTGGACATACAATGTGGTCACTCTCTGCCATTTTATAACTCTCACAAAGCTCGCTTAATCTGAGAGCCTCAAACTGGACATGTAATGTGACCCAAGTCCTCTCTACTTTATAACTCTCACAAAACTCATTACAGTATCAAACTGGACATGTAATGTGACCCAAGTCCTCTCTACTTTATAATTCTCACAAAACTCATTACAGTATCAAACTGGACATGTAATGTGACCCAAGTCCACACTATTTATAACTCACAAAACTCATTACAGCATCAAACTGGACATGTAATGTGACCCAAATCCCCACCACTTTAAAACTTGTACAGAAGTCATTAGAGCTTCAAACTAGACATATAATGTGCTTCTTGATATTTTGGTAAAAGCAAATAAATAACACAACTTTGTCAAAACCTTTGAAATTTGCCATACCTGCCATATTCTCAGTGTTAAATGGTTTTCTGAGACTCAAAATATGTTCTGAGGTTCCAAGTGGGGTTAGTGCATGTGACACAAGAAAACAATGCTGCCCACTTGACTATGTGTACAAAGAACTCTACTATAATGTGCTTCACTGTAACATGAATTAGGGTGTAACATAATTTGTCCTAACGGATTTTTGAAACAAAAGTTTTAATTCCACAATAGATTGGGGCCTTATTTCATAATATGTGAGATGTATTCTATTACTGAATCTTTAAGATAAAAAGCTTGTCAGTAGCTTCCCATGGGTTGGTGGTTCTCCCCACAGTTTTCTCTGGTTCTTTCTCCTCCACTTATAGTGGCTGCCATGTATAGTGTCCTTCCACTGAATAATGGCATTAAAAGTCCAAACAGCAACATTATAATGATAACAACCATCAATATCAAAAAAAGATTTTTAACAATAACAGTAATGACAATAAGAGAAAGAAAATCTTCTATAATAATATTTATTTATATGTAAACAGAAAATTTATTCTCATGCATGAAATTCATTGCATTCAATTCTAATAAAAAATTAACCTTTAAAGAATGAAAATGAAACAGGTATATGTTAAAAATTTTAAAAAAGTAATCAATTATTTATTTAATTTCTTTTTAGCCTGTAGATAGCCTAGATGATATATGTCCAACATTTTTTAGTTGACTTGTTCTGGATAATGCCTGATACATTACATAATACACTAGCTCTGTGGACAATGGCCATTATGTTATAGTGGGGTCACCCTGTATGATATAATAACAAGTAAAAGACAGACAAATGTGCCATTTATAACTTTAATTGATACAAATGGAATATATCTCCAACATAAAACATATGTCTCTACTAATCCTGGGTTTCCTGTCTGGGCATAGAGGATCTTATCTAAATTATTGCCTTCCTCACAATTATTGGAATGAAGATTAATAGGCAGGGCTCAAACACCTCAATTTATGAAATGAAGATGAATACCAACAGACTCCATAATTTGGCAGCTGCAGTGGGACTTGCATGAAGATTTACAGTATACCTAATTCATTAATTGCAGAAATATCTGCTGGGATTTTCCTAAACTAAGGTATCTTGCCAAAGGTTGGTGTGGATTTTAGGCTTTATTAAATTAATAGCTGAGATACTGGTCTGCTTATTTTTATACAAATAATTTCTTACAGTTTTTCCTTATACAGCAATCCCTCACTATGAGGCCCTTCATAACAACACCCTTCCAATTATAAGGTGAGATTGGTCATGGACTCCCTCAATGTAAAGCCCTTCATGATAACATGCTATCCATAAGGTGAAAATGGTTATGGACTCCCTCACTATAAGGCCCTTCATATGAGATTGGTCATGGACTCCCTCACTATATGGCCTTTCATAACAACACACTTCCCATTAGAAGGTGAATATGGTCATGGACTCGCTCACTATAAGGCCTTCAAAACAACATGCTATCCATTATAAGGTGAGTATATTCATGGACTCACTCATTGTAAGGCCCTTCATAATAGTATGCCTCCCATTTTAAGGTGAATATGATCATGGATTCTCTCATTGCATGGCCCTTCATAATAGCATGGTTCTCATTACAAGGTAGGATTGGTCATGGACCCCCTCACTATAAGGCCTTCATCATAACATGCTTTCCATTATAAGGTGTGCATGGTGATGGACTCCTCGCTATAAGGCTGTAATAATTCCCATTATAAGGTGTGTATGATCATGGACTCCCTCACTATAAGGCCTTCATAATTCCCACTATAAGGTGTGTATGGCCATGGATCCCATTTCATTAAGCAGTGGTATATATATATTATGTAATTCATTATGGGGTTGTCTTAGTACAAGCTGGTAAATTCGAGGTCCAAAAGCAATGTTATAAATGACTACTGTGTTTTTCTTTAATTACAATACCATGTTGTCTTTCATGTTTTCAGACCCTGTTGTTCTTAGGAACCAAAATTGATCTGCCAAATGTGTTATGCCTTGTAGTTTTTAGATAATATTTATCAATAATATTTACCTTTTTAAATATGATTTAGGGAGACCATGTTTACAAGTAAAAGTCTCAATGTGTTTGATTGGTCATTAAATTGTGTTTGCCAGTAATTCAACAGATACATGTTGTTACTTCAATTGGTACCTAATTATGCAAAAAAAATACTTTTGTTTACCTATTTAGCAAGAAATATTTCATGTGATTGGGAACTTGCCAATAAATAAAATAGTTTTCAATACTTTTTGTCACCTGTCATATGATTGCCATTTTATGCATTTGCAAATGGACTGATGCTCATTTGTTAATATGGCTACTATAGTGTCCACATCTGCTGTCATTTGTCAATATGGCTACTATAGAGGCCACATCTGCTGTCATTTGTCAATATGACTGCTATACTGGCCACATCTGCTGTCATTTGTCAATATGGCTACTATAGTGGCCACATCTGCTATCATTTGTCAATGTGGCTGCTCTAGTGGCCACATCTGCTATCATTTGTCAATATGGCTGCTATAGTAGCCACATCTGCTATCATTTGTCAATGTGGCTGCTCTAGTGGCCACATCTGCTGTCATTTTGTCAATATGGCTGCTATAGTGGCCACATCTGCTATCATTTGTCAATATGGCTGCTATAGTGGCCACATCTGCTGTCATTTGTCAATATGGCTGCTATAGTGGCCACATCTGTCATTTGTCAATATGGCTGTTATAGTAACCACATCTGATGTCATTTGTCAATATGGCTGCTATAGTGGCCACATCTGCTGTCATTTGTCAATATGACTGTTATAGTAGCCACACCTGCTGTCATTTGTCAATCTGGCTGTTATAGTGGCTACATCTGCTGTCTGATCAGAACCATTGTCATTAAGGAGTAAGCAGAACATGGCATCAAGTCTTCTGGTGAAATCTCCATGTTGATATAATTATCCATCCAGGATGCTAGTGACAATGTAATAGCACAAATTTAAAGTTGCTGTTAAGGGGACAATATTAGATGTAAGATTGGTCCCGATTTCATTATGACCAACAAGATATAATAGGAAGTGTTTTGGCAGTAATAACAAGATTTTCAAGATGGCTGCAATGGTTGCCATATTGGTTGTCAATTAACCACCATTTTAATTTAGGACAAACCAAATTTGATTAGAGGTTTTTTGGTGAAACCACTGTGTCAATATGACCTTCCATCCTGGAGGAGTAATGACAAGGTTTTCAAGATCGCCATCATTGCTGCCATTAGTCGCCATACTGGATACCCCAGCTGTACCATTTTCATTTAGAACCATGGGATGAATGCATGTGCCAGTGGTTTCAGAAAAGTAATGATAACAAGACTTCTTTAATTGGTATCTACTTCATTCAGCACTGCTATCAGTAAGCATTTACCACCATTTTCATTGGCTGAAATTTCATCATCTATTGTGCTATTTATTGAGAAGATATGTTTGTTCAGAAAAATCTAACAGAATATTTCTCATTCATATTTATTAATGTCAAGATGACTCTAAATTCCACACAGTCATCATTTTCAGTGATAAAATGACTAATATATAAACAGTCTCATCGACTAGTTTAGATAACAATTTCTTTTAGGTTAAACACATAGAAGTCTAATTTTGGCCTTTTCTATAAACAAAATGGTATCCACACTAGTGTCTGCATTATATGTTGGGTCACAAGATATCCAGATGTGCTAAAATGAGTAAACGGTGTATTTGTACTTATATTTAATAAAATTATGCTAATATGCCCATTAACTGCAGCACTGACTTTCTAAATTGGCATCAAACACGGGCCCCTAATGAGTCTCTTTCTGTACTGACTTTCTAAATCAGCATCAAACACAGGCCCCTAAGGAGTCTCTTTCTGTTATGACTTTCTAAATCGGCATCAAACACAGGCCCCCAATGAGTCTCTTTCTGTAATGACTTTCTAAATCTGCATCAAACACAAGAACCCTAATGAGTCTTTTTCTGTACTGACTTTCTAAATCAGCATCAAACACAGGCCCCTAAGGAGTCTCTTTCTGTTATGACTTTCTAAATCGGCATCAAACACAGGCCCCCAATGAGTCTCTTTCTGTAATGACTTTCTAAATCTGCATCAAACACAGGAACCCTAATGAGTCTTTTTCTGTACTGACTTTCTAAATCAGCATCAAACACAGGCCCCTAAGGAGTCTCTTTCTGTACTGACTTTCTAAATCAGCATCAAACACAGGCCCCTAAGGAGTCTCTTTCTGTTGCTGCTTAAGACTGACTGTCATACATGTACTTTTACTCTGGATACTGAAATTCATCAGTCTCAGATACCCATCAGAATCCTTATTCATTCAGTCTCAAATACCCATCAAAATCCTTATTAATTTGCTCTTAAATACAGATCAAAATCCTAATTCCTTCAGTCTTAAAATACCCATCAGAATCCTTATTCATTCAGTCTCAAATACCCATCAGAATTCATATTCATTCAGTCTTAAAATACCCATCAGAATCCTTATTCATTCAGTCTCAAATACCCATCAGAATCCTTATTCATTCAGTCTCAAATGCCCATCAGAATCCTTATTTATTCAGTCTTAAAATACCCATCAGAATCCTTATTCATTCAATCTCAAATACCCATCAGAATCCTTATTCATTCAGTCTCACATACTCATCAGAATTCTTATTCATTCAGTCTTAAAATACCCATCAGAATCCTTATTCATTCAGTCTTAAATAAACATCATAATCCAAATTCATTTGGTCTTAAATACCCATCAGAATCATAATTCATTCAGAAAATTCCATTTACCATGAAGAAATTCTGAGTGCATTTGGTGTTTAACTTTCGATGGCCCCAGTATTATATTGCTGATAGTAGATGGAGATTACCAACATTTCTGTTCTTTAAAAAAATCCACATGCAAATATATATACCTAACTGCATTTTATGATGGATGGACAGTATCGAATACAGTGTCTGTTTTTAACTCATTACCCTTCACACAACATTAGAAAATTTGCCTTTTTTATTTCATCTGTAGCCCATTATTGAAGGTGCCCATTTCATCGTTGGTGCAATATTTCTCCTTTTTGTTTTCAGACACAACTGGATCAATTTCATAACTTTAGATGGCAACATAAATAATCTGTTAGGGCCAGTGGAAATCATACAGAACAACATTCTGTATTGTCTAAATATTTTCCTAACTTTGAAGTTTTCATGTATGAAGAGTTCATGAAAATTAAATGAGCTGCATCCTCTAATTATTCAAGTTGAGAACATTTTATTACTCAAGTATATTTTTTATTCACCTGAAAAATATTTAATAAATGTTGCAGACAATACTGATGTCCAGACTAATCCAATGCATGCCTTTACCCCTGGAAGTTATTAACAAATGTTGGATTAGCCCAAATTTTAATTAACCTTTCATACATTTTATGCTCAGGTGCAGTCTTTGATTTCTCACAATTTTCAGACAATATTTATGTAGTTATGGGAAACAGCATGATGTTGTTTGCTGACTAGAAACTGTTAGAATGAGAAATGGTGGCTTCCTCTTAGACCCACCCCCTCCCTCCACATTAACATTTTGCTTTACGTTTTTACAGCAATGTTTTGATTGTGGGCCTGGCATACTTATTCATGAACATGTATTTAGTATATCATGCATTTGCTTGCTTACAAGTTGAGTCCAACTGCAAACTACAAAGATCCTAATCTGTCATAGCATAATACACCTGCAGATAAGGGTCTATGATGTCTGTTCTACCTATCATTCCTAACATACTGCATGGACCCTGAATCTGCTGGCAGATTATTTGATGGCATAACTGAGTCTATGCAGTTTGCAATTGCAGCTGACTTTTAAGCAAGTGTATATGGTACTAAGTGATTCATACTGTAAAATAAAATACTGATGTGGTATTATTATGCTTTTTAAATGTAATGATACATGTGTATTCAGAATCATGCATGCATACCTGTAGTTTTTAAATTCTCTTGAACTTCTTGTAGCGAAACCTGTAGACCTCCATCGGAATATTAATAACAGAAAAAGAAACTTCCCTACCATGGCAGTGTGGCTAGTTTTAGGGAATCAGCTTTAAAAATATTTCAAAAGAAAAGGGGGAAATAAAATGAAAATGTCAGCTTCATGATTTACTTTTCTTGTAGCTCTTTTTATATCTATGGTGAGGAAATACTTTTCATTTGTATTTCTTATGGAGTAGTATAATCCATAATGAATAACTTGTGGGGAAAAAAAACTAGGAATGTGTTGACAGGGCCTAAAGTTATCTTTTGTCAAACTAGTGATATTTTGAAAGTTATATTCTTTTCCATCAACAAAAATTGGGCTATTATCACTGTCCACTGGCATGTTTTGAATTCCGAATATGATCTATCACTAACTTGCAATTTACTGACACATCAGCTTGCTACTGTAAATGTTGAACCTTGATCCATACAACATGGATGCCCCACCAATATCATGCAAATGAAAGGCTACATTTTAAGTTAAGGATGGTGGGGTGTAACTAGTTTGGTGATATGTAACTATGGTGGTGGGGTGTATCTAGGTTGGTGATGTGTAACTATGGTGGTGGGGTGTAACTAGGTTGGTGATATGTAACTATGGTGATGGGGTGTATCTAGGTTGGTGATGTGTAACTATGGTGGTGGGGTGTAACTAGGTTGGAGATATGTAACTATGGTGGTGGGGTGTATCTAGGTTGGTGATGTGTAACTATGATGATGGGGTGTAACTAGGTTGGTGATATATAACTATGGTGGTAGGGTGTAACTAGGTTGGTGATATGTAATTATGGTGGTAGGGTGTAACTAGGTTGGTGATATGTAACTATGGTGGTGGGGTATAACTACTTTATATCTTCTTTTTCTCAGAGAAAGGTGAAACTCAAACTTGTCTTCCTTATATAAAGACTCATATCAAACTTGGTTTCAATCTATCATGTCATTCAAAAGTTACTGAGTGGAAATGAAAATCATCAACTCCTTAAAACATTCCTGAAAAGAAAAAAACTTGATGGATAGAAGTCACATGATGTGATGGACAAACAATGAAAACACTCTGTCCTCTCCAAAGATACTGTTGGAGAATAAACATGAGGCATCATATGACAAAGCCAAAGGAAAATTATTGGCATATACAGTATATGGTTAGCAGAACTATCAGTGGAGTAACCTTGGACAAGATGAAAAGTTTGCTGGACAGTACAATTTTGTGTCACATATGGCACACACAAAAATTATATTGAAAAGCAATCTCTTTGACATTTTGGGATACTGTCTGGTGATAAAATGGATCATTAAAACAGATAATTGTAATATAAACAACTTACCTGAGGTAGTGTTTATTATTTTCGTTTTGTTCACTTTAAACATTATCTGTGCTTCTGGGACACTTTCTGGTAGTTGGCATGGCAAGATGAGGTCATGACCTACAGTGACATTGAGGTGGAGGTCATCTCTGTCTTCAAATTTTTTCAATACTGAAATGAAAAATGTCCCTATAACATAATATTTTGACAAACATTGACATTTTTGTTATGAAGCTTTTACTGGTTAAAAAAAATAGTAAAGAATATTTTTACATAAAATTTAATTTGTCCAGTAAATGGTATCATAATAACATTTCTGAATCTAAGGCAGTACCATAATAACTGTAAATCTTGGGACATGAAGAAGAAAAAATATTGTGTCCCAGTATAACATTTTCAGTGTCCCAACACTTACAGATGACAAAACATATCAGGACAAAATTGACAAGATCGACACAATTCACACACCAGTGACCATCTTGTTCAATAACCACATCATAAAACTGTTGCGATCTATGACTTTTTTGTCATTATTTTGCATGTGCATATTTTCTGATTTCTCTACACTGAAATAAAATAAAGGTAAGTAAAGACTTCATAATTCATGGACTGATTAGAGTTTACATTGGAGACCTGTACTATAATGTACAGTACTTAACAAATGGCAATTTCTGCATAGCGTCACCTGTATCCTTGTTTCTTTCCAACAATATTTTGATACAGATTTTGCTTTATTTATTGCTTTACCATATTGCCCAGCTAGATATACATAACTATTTTTTTAATTTACTTTTATCCACACGCTCAGGAGTTATACTTTTTTCTGTGACCCTACACTGCAATGTAAGCAATATGAAAAGGTACACACACTTAATTACATAAAGCACATAAACTGCATATGTTCAAATACAAGCAATTTAATTTACTTCATTCAAATGCCTTTACACATATGGCATAATTTCAAGCATCCTTGCAGACACTTAACTTTGCCACTTAGTTGCTAAATCAGCGACGAATTCTGACAACCTGGTTGGTCTGGTCTGGCTGATAAAACAAATAGTGCATCATCTAACCACAGAAATATTGTGGAAGCAGTTTAACTAGTAAAAATTTAACCAATTACACTGACATGTTCCTCAGTGGAATCAAACCAGGGATTACAGAAAAGATGAGCAATTTATTTCCATGTTGTACCAAAGAATCTGTATTTCAATGACTTTCAGTAATAGGTTCCTATATCATTATCAGACCAATATATTAAAGCAAGCCTGGGCTGTAATATTTGCTTCTTAAAATTGGTTCCCTAAAGCAATCCTATGCTGTAATATTCACTTTTTAAGATTGTGTCCCTACAGCAAACCTATGCACATATATTTGCCTGTTAATATTTGTGTCCTTACATCAAACCCTGGCTGTAATATTTGCTTGTTAAGATTGTGTCCTTGCAGCAAATCTAGGCTGTAATATTTGCTGTTAAGATTGTGTCCCTACAGCAAACCTATGCTGTAATAATTGCTTGTTAAGATTGTGTCTCTACAACAAACCTAGGCTGTAATATTTGCTTGTTAAGATTGTGTCCATTCACCAAACCTAGGCTGTAATATTTGCTTTTTAAGATTGTGTCTATACAATAAACCTAGGCTGTAATATTTGCTTGTTATGATTGTGTCTATACAGTAAACATAGGCTGTAATGTTTGCTTGTTAAGATTGTGCACATACAGCAAACCTAGGCTGTAATAATTTTTGCTGTTAAGATTGTGTCCCTACAACAAACCTAGGCTGTAATATTTGCTTGTTAAGATTGTGTCCATTCAGCAAACCTAGGCTGTAATATTTACTTGTCAAGATTGTGTCTATACAGTAAACCTATGCTGCAATATTTGCTTGTTAAGATTGTGTATATACAGTAAACCTAGGCTGTAATATTTGCTTGTTAAGATTGTGCCCATACAGCAAACCTAGGCTGGAATATTTGCTTGTCAAGATTGTGCCCATACAGCAAAACTGAAGTAGTAATATTTGCTAGTTAAGATTGTATTTAATTAAAGCCACCACCACCACCACAAGCCACCAAAACTAGAATGTTGCCCATGCAACATGAATGCTCCCAACACAATTTAAGTCAAATAGGACCTTTACTAACATTAATTTCTATGTGAATATAATGAAAATCAAATTTACCCTAGGTATTTCTATTACAAGTCTTGTACCAAATTTGGTTTCAATCCATGAAGTCCTTGAAAATTAAGAAGTGCTAAGAAAGTTTGCAATGAACAAGATGGGATAGGATGAAACAGGTCACTTCATATATAGTGGGGGGGGGGATATCATAGGCTATATATGCTGTAACCATCAAGATTAATTCTACTTGTGAAAGGCTTTATATCCAGATATGAGGGATCAAAATAACTCTGTGGATAAACTGGATCTTATGATAAGTCACTAACACTGCATTTTAATTCCCCACAAGTATCTATTTGATGCTATTACATTTTCCATGAACAAGGCTGAGTATAATCTGAAGTGACAGTGATAGCTCCCCTTAACTACAGCTCTCTAACCTGAGAAGATATATAAAGTGTTGCCTAGCATTGATTTACACTCAAAGATCTTTCAGCATGCTGCATATGAAAGCCTTCACAAATTTAACACTGCCACTATCAGAAATTAAAGAACATAATCACTTGGGCAGATCTACAAGAGGAAACCATTTGACCTAAATATGCTTGCAGGTTTTCTGTTCTTATATACACATTATACATATACTAGCATAATTCCTATACATGTGAAAAACATGGGTTAAATATATGTTCTTCTTAAATTAATTCCTTCCATCAATATAACATTTATTGTACATAATTGTAAATATTTCAAATTTATAAAATTGACTGTACAAAAATAAATATTTAAAGTGAAAAGAAATTAAACTCCTTAAATAGGTATTTTCTTTACAAGGAAAAACAAAACTCAGCAAAAAAATTAATTGATGCCAAATGGATTTATTGGCTTAAGAAATTCATTCAACCAGGAAAACACAAGTACAACATGATATTCGGGAGATGAAATTTTGAACTGTTGGTAGATTTCAATAGGCATATATATTTGGTAATAATTCTAGTCTGATTAGTCCACCAAAAATGTCCCCAAAACCTATATACATGTCCAAGAACCCTCCCCATTTGAAACTACAGGTGCTGAGGTAAAAGACCATTATGTTGCATCACATGTTTGCTATTAATGGTATAGTTGGAATCTATTCAAAGTAACTGGGTCAAAATAGATTTAGGATATTGATGGTTGGTTCACACAATACATGTTCTAGTTCTTGTAAGAAAAGGAATTTTTTATTCTTGTGAACCAACAACAACAACAACAAAAAGCAATGATGCAACACACAATGTTATGCATACATCTGATGAATGTTGAAACCTGGAAAATGTTGACATTGATCTTTAATGCACTGGGCATTTTGCGTGTGTGTGTGATTAGGATTTCTTTTCTCCAAGGCAGATGCTCTAACCACTAGGCCACTGGAGCAGTTACTGGGCATCTTGAAAACAATGGTATACTAAAAGTGAACAACTTCACATAAAGCTCTTTATGGACAGAATTATTCCCAACAAGGTTATAAAATGAGTATTATGTCATTAAAAAGGTTATAAAATGAGTATTATGCCATTAAAAAGGTTACAAAATGAGTATCATGCCATTAAAAAGGTTACAAAACGAGTATTATGCCATTAAAAAGGTTATAGAATGAGTATTATGTCATTAAAAAGGTTATAAAATGAGTATTATGTCATTGAAAAGGTTATAAAATTAGTATTATGCCATTAAAAGGGTTATAAAATTAGTATTATGCCATTAAAAGGGTTATAAAATTAGTATTATGCCATTAAAAAGTTATAAAATGAGTATTATGCCATTAAAAAAGTTATAAAATGAGTATTATGTCATTAAAAAGGTTACAAAATGAGTATCATGCTATTACAAAGGCTATAAAATGAGTATTATGTCATTAAAAAGGTTACAAAATGAGTATTATGCCATTAAAAAGGTTATAAAATGAGTATTATGTCATTAAAAAGGTTACAAAATGAGTATTATGCCATTAAAAAGGTTACAAAATGAGTATTATGCCATTAAAAAGGCTATAAAATGAGTATTATGCCATTGAAAAGGTTATAAAATGAGTATGATGTCATTAAAAAGGTTACAAAACGAGTATTATGCCATTAAAAAGGTTATAAAATGAGTATTATGCCATTAAAAAGCAGTGACCCCCCTCACCCAATCCCTGCTTTTTTCTGCAGTGAGGGTTGCATCCCTTAACTTTTTGGAAATCCCCTGATAACTTGCACCCTTACATATAGTACAACCTATGTGTTTGGACCCCAATTCTGAGCAAGTTATCATAATTCCTAATATATTACTGTGATGTGAACATATGATGGTTATGTGCTTAATCTTTTTATAAATATTCATCAAACATTCACTTCCTCTATTGTGTATTATACCCATTTATATGATCTCTTATATCAATGAAAAATAGTACTTCCTGAGCAGGGAAAACAAAGTAAATTAACAGCAATGGACACCTGGCTGAAATATAATTTGAAAGAATGACATATGGTAAAAAGGCTGAATCAAGCAAAATCGGTTCATAATATTTTTAGGAATAGCAAGGATACACATAATGCTAAGCACAATGTTGATTAAGTACTGAACACTATACAGGTCCATTTTCAGTGAATTTTGAAGAATACAATTGTCTCTCTTTTATTTCATGTTGGAGAAATCAGAAATTACACACATACAAAATAATAACAATAATAGTAAATAATAATAATAATAATAATAATAATAATAATAATAATAATAACAACAACAACAACAACAATAACAACAACAACAACAATAATAATAATAATAATAATAATAATGATAATATAAAGGCAATCATTGTTGTTTGTAACAATTTGTGGTCATGATAACTGAACAACAAGCATGGGGTCAATAACATCTGGCAATCTTAAAAAATTAAATCTTGAAATTTTTGTGTGTGCAAGTGTTGGAACACCAAAAAAGTTTTAAACATTTTATGAATACAAGTCTTGGGATACAAAAATTAATTATTTTTTTTAATGTCCAAAGTCTAACATTCATTATGGTATTATGATTATTATTTTTATTGCCTTATGTAATGGAAATGGATTCCATGGAGACCATAGCTGTCTTATGAGAGGAATTTTTATACTGTTCTGCCTTACAGAAATGGATTTGTGATTTTAAATCTCTAATAAAAAGATGTTTGAATCCACAATGAAAAACAACAACAGAAACAACAAAAAACTGTATACTGATTCCTAAGACAATAGCAGATTTGAAACAGCCACACATACACACCCTGTGTGGTGCCCCTGTAGATTCACTCTTCACATTGTGTATAGTATACTATGTATGTATGCATGAACATCTGACAACATCTAAACACAAAGAGAACCCAATGAACCCTCCCTAGATCAACCAGAATATTGCCCTACAATATAAACACAAAAGGCATCTAGAATGAATGGATACTGTAGTAAACATTCTGGTGATAGTACCCACCTATAAAAAAGAATACTATCTTCAAATTTGATTTCCTTTCAAATAAATAAAAAAAATAATCTGTATTAAAAACAGAAAAGAAAATCACAGTTTCTTTCAAACTTATTTTTCTCTCTCACAAAATTAAAGTCAAACTTTGCATTGCAATCACCTGAATATACCAAGCACCAATTGCACATAAAGATCAGAGACATTAGTCAACCTTGTTCTAAATGTACTCAGAAACAACAAAGAGTTTAATGGTCCCAAAAATATCTCATCCTTCCACACACACACACACACACACACACAAACAACAACAAAACCTATACATAGAAAAAAATTATTCCTGAACCAAATGCTCCTACAATAACTGAAAATTATGTTGCAAATAATTAATTCTATGTAGTTTATTTATCCCCCCACCCGCAATGATATTAGGAGTCTTGTACCATTATGTAATGGTGTTCATTTGGGCATGGTGGTGATGCTAGTGACTATATTCTAATCATGTATGAACAACTAATTAAATGACATCCATAGTTACCAGTCTAGGGACTGATTACTGATTACCATAGAGACTGATTACTGATTACCATGTCTAGAGACTGATTACTGATTACCATGTCTAGAGAATGATTACTAATTACCATGTCCAGAGACTGATTATTGATTACCATGTCTAGAGACTGATTAGTGATTACCATGTCTAGAGACTGATTACTGATTACCATATCTAGAGACTGATTACTGATTACCATGTCTAGAGAATGATTACTAATTACCATGTCCAGAGACTGATTATTGATTACCATGTCTAGAGACTGATTAGTGATTACCATGTCTAGAGACTGATTACTGATTACTATATCTAGAGACTGATTACTGATTACCAGTCTAGAGACTGATTACCATGTCTAGAGATTGATTACTGATTACCATGTCTAGCGACTGGTTGCTACTAATTTTTTATTACCATACTTTATTTCAAAGGCTTTTCAAAGACTTCATAAAGAGATATATAGAAATTAAACTACTTTACTGTCTCAACTTAAATATGTACAAATTAGAAGACATGAATTACAGTAAAGGGCTGCTACTCTATATGGTAACTACATCATTTAATCCACTCAATTTTATTTAACTGTTCTTATTTGTTCATCAGTTTTGGGCAACAAAGCACAAAGAAAAAAGTTTTATTTAAACAACAACACATTTTATTCAGTTTCATGTGACAGCAGGTCAGGGTCTGTTGTTTGTAGTAATGCTAGACTTACAAGTGAGTACATATGGCAAATCAACTTCTACATAAGTATATATATGGTAAATTGACATTTCAGCAAGTGTATATGGTAAATGTGTTGGCACTGTAACATAAATATTCACCCTGCTATAATATTTAGCTTATACAAAACAAGAACTATAATATTTATAACAAACAGGGAAAATATTACATTTTTTGGAATTAGTTAACCAATTATGAGTTTGCATCAATTTTAGAATTGTTAATTACTTTAATACTTCTGATAATTTTTTAAAAACATTTTATGGATCATATACATGTACTATGCATTACTTTAATAGTAATAATAATAATAATAATAATAATAATAATAATAATAATAATAATAATAATAATAATGATAATAATAATGATAATAATAATAATGATAATAATAATAATAATAATGATAATAATAATAATAATAATAATAATAATAATAATGATGATAATAATAATAATAATAATAATAATAATAATAATGATAATAATAATAATGATAATAATAATAATAATAATAATAATGATAATAATAATAATAATAATAATAATAATAATAATAATAATAATAATAATAATGATAATAATAATAATAATAATAATAATAATAATAATAATAATAATAATAATAATAATAATGATAATAATAATAATGATAATAATAATAATAATAATAATAATAATAATGATAATAATAATAATGATAATAATAATATGAAGAAGAAGAAGAACAATAATGATAATGAAAAAAATATTAATTATAATTTTCCACCTCCACCCTGTTACTGAAAAATAAAACTTACTTAATTGTCTTATAATATGTTATTTTGGGGGCAAACCAACAAAAAAATGTAAATTTTAAAACTTTAAAATTATGCAATCTCAGGTCCACTGAATCATATAGAAGAAACACTCAATCCCAGACAAGTTCATTTGTAAAAAATATTTTAATTTCTCTTGTCTTATTGTATTTTTGTTTTCTTCCAACTTTCAGCAGGACATGCTGTTCAACAAACTTTTGTGCAAAGAAACATGGTAATTGCCATCAGTTGTATCCATGTTCAGAAGATCATGCAGGCAACCACAAAACTTTATTCATCCAAGTTTCCTCTTGTTTTTAGGAAAGGAATTAATCTAACTACTCCATTAAGATGTCGTGGATAATGACTGTCCAAAATTACAAGGCACTCACTGGTACTGTTTTACCCTTACCAATCAAAGTTTATGAATTAATGCAAAATTTGTAAATATTTATCATTATCCTGACAATCAGTTTATTAGGGGAAAATGGCAGATGTAAGCAAAGCCTTGAGGGGGGTGTCTAGTTTATGCGCACTGATTGGCTAATCAATTAGTGTGATTGACAAGTGGTGATATATCAATTCTGCACTTAGGAATTTTCTGCAACAAAGCTCCATATACTTTAAGGCAGGCTAAGAAAAATACATAGGGGAAATAACTCTATCAGCAGACATCATCATATAGCGGAAATCTGGACCATAAAACTATTGACAGCTCTTTAAGTGTTAGGATTAATATTCACATCAAATATCATCAGTGGACACCAGTCAGTAAACTTGTGAAGGAAACTAGAAATGATAGCAGGTGATACAAAAATATTTTGCAATCAACTACAGATGACTACAGTTCTTCCATTTTCATTTAATTGACACTATGCTGACTTATATTAACTACTATTGAAAAACTGCTATCAGAATCCGATTCATTTTCAAAACTTTCTCTTTTATTATGAAAATAAAGATGAAAATAAATATCCCAAGAATGCATTTGTTTTATTTTCAATCCCCCAAAACTGATTTACAAGTCAATCTAATGAACAAAGTTAATCTACTGATCAGATATCTTGATTATGCCAAATGTATTTCTTGATAATAATAATAATAATGACCTTATTTAAAGAGGGTAACACAATTAGCTAAAATCTAATCTACCTTGAGGCCCTCATACAAAGGAATTCATTTATTTAAGCTGCATCTCTGAAGCCACTGGATATATTGGGTTTGGAAGAAGGAAACAGAGTGGGCATTTCTAATCTCAACTGGAATACTATTCCAGAGCAGAGTTCCAGAGTATTGGAAACTTTTTTTAAATAACTCCTTATTTGGTTTGGGAATTTTATACTGTTTGATAGACATGGATCGCAGGTGGGGAGTATTACCAGGTAGCCTATACTGGAATAGTGATTGTAAATATTCAGGAGCACTATTCTGAGATATCCTGTACATTAATTTGGCTTTTCTCAAACAGATTCGGTCTTTAATAGGTAATATTTTTAACCTACCAGCTAAACTTTCCTTGCTTTCTTTCTGGATTGATATTAGCCCAAATGCTCTTTTTTGAAGATGTGTCAGCTCTGCTATGTTTTTATCATTTGAATTACCCCATACTGTACTACAGTAGTCCAAATAGGGTTGTATGTAACTGTTATAAAATAGTTTCCTGTGCCTTTCAGGGAGAAAATGTCTTATCCTACTGAGAAGCCATAAACTTAAATTGACTTTTTTACTGGTATGTTTGATATGTTCAGTCCATGATAGGTTATTATCTACCAGAATACCAAGTAGCCTATTATGACAGACTATTTGCAGATTTGTATCCTTCCATGTCAGACATAGTTCATCACTATCAAGATTTGTCCTTCTTTGCCATGTTGAGATAAGTAATATTTTAGTTTTACCAGTATTTACCACCATGCCATTACATGTGCACCAGATGTCATCTTCACTAGCCAAGGTTCCGATGTATTAACCCTAACAACACCTTGGCGGATCAATCTGACAATTCAGATATGTGAATTTCATTGGATGTGGTTGCAATTCATGGCATCCAATCAAAATCAAGTTGTTCAAATTTGAACATTGTTTCTACATGTTTGATACAAGGAAAGCACACAACTGGAATGGACTGATATATTAGCATGTTTGATACAAGGAAAGCACACAACTGGAATGGACTGATATATTAGCAATTTTTCACTGCTGGTCTGTATTTGTACAAATATATCTTTTTCCTTCAAAAGCAGCTGTAATGGCTTCTCTTTGGTACCTAGCCATACTATTAAACTTACAACAAAGTATCATTTTCAAGGCAATTGCTGCCACCATTATCTAGGTGATGTACAAAGCAAGAATGCACCGCTGTTACAAGTTGTTAGTTAGTTGGCATTACAAAGTAAAGGAGACAACTCATAAAATCCAATAGATGTCACAATGACAAAGCACTCAAATATCTTATCAATCCACCAAGGTGTAGATAGGGTTAACAATCAGAACCTTGACTAGTGAAGATGGTTTGATATGCAATGTAATGTCTGAGGCCCTGAGCGGCCGAGTGGTCTAAAGCACTCTCCATTATGGATCACTGCCATCTCACCTCTGTCTCCGTGGGTTTCAGTCTAGGATTCGGCCAAAGTGGGTATGTGAGAAAGCTTGCCAGTAGCTTCTCATGGGTCAGTGGTTCTTCATGGGGTTTTCCCAGGTTCTTCCTCCACTATTAATACTGGCTGCCATGCATAGCCTATCGTGTGCTGAAAAATGGCGTTAAACTCCACAACAACAACAACATGTAGTGTCTCTTTCTACCTTTCATGTAATAATAATGCTATGTTACTAAACTATAGTGTAAATGACAGAATGTACATACTGCATTATATACATTTTCAGTGTGGTTAGCTTTAGGAAGCAGCTGTGTTTGCTGTAACCTGTAATCTCAAACCCCTGTTGCTTCTGAGTTTGGAATACAGTCTATTGGATAATTATAACATAACTGTTCTCTAACACTGAGGAAAAATGATGCTTCCTGTTATGAATCATGCAATGATATTAGTACTAAAACAAATGCCAATTTTGCTACTCAAATATTCTATTTGTATTCAAATATTTCTGGTGATGTCTATTTGTATTCAAATATTTCTGGTGATGTCTATTTGTATTCAGATATTTCTGGTGATATCAGCTTATTACCACTGATATAGGTTTGAAATGGCCACAGGCACAAAACCCGAATTTCAAACAAATGCTAAAAGCAGTTATTGCATATGCAGTGATGCACGTTAAGTGTTTCGTGCAGTTGTTTCTCCAATGTCCCCCAAATCTTGACCTTGTGCCCTGACATGCTTTTTCATCAGACCCCACCCACCCACCAAAAATATGCCTACAAGTTTTCATTACTGAATGATGTCCATCAATGTCTCTGCTGGCACTAGCAAAAGTCTTGTATAACCGAAACTGTAAGATGACAATGAAGATATATTTTAAATCGATGCATCTGGCAATACAAATATTCAAAGTTATGGCTGTCAGATGAAATGCAATGTAAGTATTTGATGATTGCTAGTGTAATGTAGTTTCAAGATTAAAGCAACCACTACAGCAGGAAAGATTTACCAGTATTTTATTTCAGGTTGAAATAGTGACAAAAGAGACTAAGTATTTGCAATACACAATCTAATTATTTAGATAGCTTGGTAGTTTAGAAAGAAATGTAATAAAAAAACATAGGTATATTATTTTATAAACTGCTGATAGATAATGACTGTAAGCAAAAGTTAAATGCAAGAAAGATCTGGAATGGAAGATTCCTTGGTGCAGCTGATTTCTGATTAGCAAATATTTAAACATGTTAATTGTTTTCAGGAGTTATTTGAGCACACGATAAAACTTGTATTAATGTGCTGGTAAGTGTGCAAGGAAAATATGACAGTACAATGCAGACCACAAAGTCAAGGTGGCAGAACTTTTGAACTAATAAGATTATCTCACTTTTATAGTACAATTAGTGATTTATGTATTACTATTTTCTAAACTGGTGTGTCCTTGAACTTGATTGGTGGGGACACAGTGTCCCCTGCCCCTGGAATACTGTATATATACACAAGACACACCACATATCCTGAGGGTCAGCTCAATGTTTGGGTAACTTTGTAAGGTGCCTTGAAAATAGGTACATTTATATTTAAAGAATACAATTAATATTCAAACACCAATTTCCAATTCCAATATTCACCCTAAAGTGTTTTTCAAATATTCAGTTCAGCAATAAATGATTTTTCCTGAAAGAAATTATGTGAAATAATGCTACAACAAATAAAATGAAAGTTTAAAAAGTACAACAAAAAAAAACAATAGCAAAATACTTAAGTGGAGTATTGTTGGATTTTTAAAAAAATTAAAATTCATAAAGAAAAGAATTTCAAAATGATTTAGTGCTTGTAACCCAAAACTGAATATTAAATATGCATAAATTAGAGGGCCACAAAGAGGATTAGTTGGAACTAACTGCATCGCTGGCTTTAAAGTTATTATTATTATTATTATTATTATTATTATTATTATTATTATTATTAAATTGAACTTGAAAAACTAGCCACAAAAATTAGAAAGTATCTGAGGTTTCCACTCCCACCTCCCTGACTACCAACTCCCTTCTCACCATGATAAATCCTCTAAGCCATCAAGAGTCTGTAGAACAATAAAGTTGTTACAAAATTTATATAATCCAAAAAAATTTATACTCAATTTACATTAAACAATATCAATAATACCTGCCTTGCCTGATTATTGAGGCAGATAAAACTGGAGTGCACCAGGAAAACTATAAACTCCAGACAGACACACACTATCCTACACCTGTACAAGACACCATCAATAAACAAGACCGAGACCCAGCAGGTGCTAAGCCACTGTTTTGCCACTGCATAATTCACATATCACTGCTTACTGTCATGTGCAGGTGTTTAAATCAGTGAAGCTCACTTGTTAAATGCAACAGCCCCAGTGCAGATCTTTTATGTTTATTTGTAAATACACACACAGCCTCCTCTTTACATTACAAAACTGATACATTTGGTAGTGAATCAGAACTATTGCATCTGACAGCAGCAACTAATTATCAACAACTGTCAGAAGTTAAGTCCTAGACATTTACATGAAAACAACTAAAAAGTCAAAATACTTAGCTAAAGTGTTCAAGTTTTTATTTAAGCATGTATTTTAACAGCTGGAACAGATCCTGATATGTTTGCCCTCCATTTAATAGTCACCTATGTTGACAAGTGAAGTTTGTGTGCAGAAATGTCAGTCACAATGTACTTGAGTTCGAGTCTCGGATTTGGCCAATTCAGGTATGTGAGAAAGCTTGCCAGTAGCTTCTCGAGGGTTGGTGGTTCTTTCCGGGGATTTCCTAGGTTCTTCTTCCACCATTATTAATGGCTGCCATGTATAGCCTATCAAGTGCTGAAAAATGGCATTAAACCCTACAACAACAACAACAACAAATAAACTTGACCTTTGATCTTTTATTCCCAAAATCTACATGCTTCTTCTTAACCTAAGTGCAAGCATCCGCAATATTTTGCCCTGGTATGTCATGTAAAATGAAATTGTGTGGAAATCATTTTTATTCTTTCAGTGAGCTTAAGCTCTTGCATTGTGACTGATATGGCTCAGTGCCACTCTTTCTTACCCGCAACCCTAAGTACAAGTCTGATAACTGTCGACGGAGGAGAACTCAAGTTAATGTGATGAAAATATTGTTCTTCTTTCAGACAAAGTTATTATAACCTTTAATTTTTGGGAACCATAAAATTTATATTCTTCTTCCTTATTTCAAGTGCAAGTGATCCAAAACATTTGGTAACTGCAACAGTGCTGCATTGAATGCTTGTGGGTTTCCTTTGTCATCATTGCCCCCCCCCCCCCAAATTTTTTGACTCTGTGCACCCCCGATGTGCATTTTTATTGGATAAAAAATAAGACTACAACTTAAATAAGTGGAAGTGTTGGCCAAATTCACAAAAGGTAATAAAAACTATAATGGCATTGAAAACATACATGTTCATGGCAATCAGCTGAGTTGCAGCGTAAAGTGTTTGATGGCTGCTAGTGTAACGTATTTCTGAGGTTAAAATCATCTCTACAGTGAAAAGTATTTAAATTATTTTGAGGTTGAAATAATGTCAAAAGAGACTAAATTTATCTAAATACACAATTTTTCATTTAATTTAATGACTTGTTAGGCTGGAAAGAAAAAGTGATACAGAAAATGTAGGTATTTATTATAACAAAAACTTTAAGATAATTAGTGTACACTAAAGGTTCATTGAGAGTAAAATCTGGAACAGAAAATTTTATTTTGCTGCTCTTGTCAGGTTAACCAGATATTCAAACGTGTTAATGTTTTCACTGGTCTTTGAGCATATGATACAAATATTAACTGCAGTAATGTAGGTGTACTGAAGAAATAGTACAGTGCAGACCTCAAAGTTAAGGTGGCAAAACTGTCAATGCAATAAGATCACCTGATCTTATAACACTTTCAGTGCATTATGTATTACTATTTTCCTTTGTCCCTCTAAACTGATGTATGTCCCCCAAACCTGAGGTTGGTAGGTAGTCACGGTGTCCCCTACCCTTGGGAGGACCAGAGGTTGGTGGGTAAACAGTGCCCCCTACCCTTGGGATCCACTATGCAAATCTGTTGTGGTTGGTGGAGACGGACACTTATTGTGTAGAGATGATTTTTCTTTTAGTTACAACAAAATTTGACCTTCCATTTTTTGAGCCTGAAATTGATACAGTTCTTCCTTATCTCAAGTGTGAGACATCCACAAAAGTCTGGTAAATGTAGATTATGGACAACTCAAGTTACTATGCAGATACAAACTGTGAACAGATGTTCATATGGCTGGACAACATCATGATACAACAATATGCTCTGGTTTACAGTGAGTGTATACAAGAATACTTTCTAAAGTCTCCATGGCACAGCAGCTTTAAGATTACTATGTATATATGTTAACTTTAGCATGAACATTCAGGGATTTTTCTGCATGTCCTCTTGAGTGAAACAATCCCACCAGTGTAAATGGGTTCCAGTTCCAAAAACATGTTTCAAAATCATGCATCATTTTCCATTTCAGCAATTTATCTTTTCTGAATTAAGCATTCACCCCACCACCCCACATGCAAAATGATAACATATGGCCCCATTCCCAATTACCTAAGAAAAAAAAACTTTTTCTTGATTTTGGTACATATCTGTTACCATAAATAACAAAGTTTACAAGATGGAAATAAGCACCATTTTGAAAGCTTGTTACCTGGGATATATATATTAGTAATCAAGTGTTGTTTTAAAATGAGGATGTACTACATAACAAAATATTCACCACCTTATGGTGGGCATATACAAAACTGTATTTCTGCCACAAATGATATGCTAAATTAAAGAATTGTACAATCCAAGATTTTTAGCAAAAACTGGCCCAGGTGCCTCCTAACATTCATACCACCTGATACAAACATCCAATCATGCAACAACACATTGTCAAGTTGTTAGAACACACTGTGCAAGATATAACATGTACAATCAATTTGAAATAAGTTGAGTTTAAATGTGATTATACACTTACCTGCTTTCTGTACAATAGCTGCCTTGCTGTAAATAGTCCCCAATCCAGTGGTGGCAGTACATTGATATATCCCTTCATTTCCCCTACTTGGAGGTTTACCTTCCCTAAATTTATCTATGTGCAAATTTGTCCCATTGAATATAATTCCAAATGAATTGTCTTTATCAATGAATTCTTTGTTGAATTTCCAGCGCACTACAGCAGTGTGTGGATGAACACGGCACTGAAGTGTTAGAGAGGAGTCAACGGTGACCACAGTCGATTGAGGTTCTTCAGAGAAATAAGGAACATCAGCTGACAATACAGAAAATAAATGTTGATTAGATATAAAATTTATTAAATTAGTTTTATAACGTTATTTATAATATATTTATAATATTATTATGACACAAACTGCTTGCATAAAGAGGTATATTGTACTTGTGTTACAAACTGCATAAACAAGTGGTATAGTATTGCACTTATGCCACAAACTGAATGCAGAAAATGGTATACATGTAGTGCATTTATGCCACAAACTTCTTATAGAGACTGGTATATTGCACTTATGCCACAAAGTACATGGTTTTTTGAACATCTGCACAAAACTACTTAAGCTACAAACTGAATACATAAAGTGGTATATCATAGTTATGCCAAATATTGGTTGCAGAAAGTAGTATACTGTACTTCTGTCAAATATTACTTGTAGAAAGTGGTATATTGTACTTATGCCACAAAAAGCATGCAGAAACTAATACATTGCACTTGTGTCACAAACTATATGCAAGCAGTGGCATATCACACATATGACACAAACTGCATGCATAAAGTGGTATTTTTCATTTTGCAACAATCTACTTAAACTACAAATTGAATGCAGAAAGTGGTATATTGAACTTGTGACACAAATTACTTGTAAAAAGTGGTATTTTTTACTTATGCCACAAACTCCTTTCAGAAAGTGCTATACTGCACATACACACGTGCTACATGCTGCACACAGAAAACCATAAATTGCACATATGCCACCAACTGCATGCAGAAAGTGTTATACTGAATTATGTCACACATTTCTTGTAAAAGTGGTAAATTGCACTTGTGCAACAAACTGCATGCAGAAAGTGGTATATTCCACTTATGCCACAAATTGATCTTACAATTATCAAAAGAGTTCACTTGAAAATGAACATTTGGAAACAAATGCTATTTTGGTCTCTTTGTTTATGAAATATGCAGTATTGGGCTATCTTCCAATTATTAGATGCCTTAAATATCTGCATCAAGACAAATGCATATACATTACTTCTTATCCATAATACTGTAGATAATTGCCATCTATTCATGCACTTTCAAAGTGACTGAACTTGTCATTAGCAATGACTGCCTTGCAAACGGCCTCACTATTACTCTCTGATCCTCAAAGCCTTAAACTGAGGAACTTGAGTATGCATAGTTCAGAGAAGACTGGCATACAGGTATGTTTTTTTTCTTTGGTGTTTTACAGCACAGAAATACTTAAAGAGTACAACCTGTCATGCAAATAAAGTACTACATCAAAGGACACTACAAGCCAGTCAGTCTGGTCTGATCCAATATTGGGAATCAAACTCACAATTGTCTTGTCACAAATCCAATGGCTTAACAACTGAGCTACTATGGCTATGGCGCTTTCTGGGGCCATAACTTCTGTAAATGATGAAATGGAATGCTAGAAAGAAATTTGTTCCATGTCTGATCAATATAAAGGTGCAAAATACATTATCTTAAAATTTAACATTTTTCAGTAAAGTTAAGCAAATGACAACTTGAAATGCTGTTAATTCTGTCATTCCACAATGGTCCAAATCCACTAATCCTTGCTAAAATAATGCCACAGAAACCAAAGTTAGATGGATGGACAATCTGCATGAATATCTCCCATAAATGATGTAATGGAACACACAACAAAAAAAATTCAAGCTTTTATCACTATAAAGTTCCATGCTTAATTTGGTTGAAATTCCTAGTAAAGTTAAGTTGCAAAAATCAACGTTAATAGTGAATGTTAGAATTGAAACGTGAATAAAGCTGTATACCAAATTTGGCTGAAATCCAACAATTGTTGGAGGATGGAAAATTAAGGTGCACAACACCTATTAATTATGAGATAGAATACTGGAATTTGAACTTATTCAAGACCTCACCAGTTTATTGCTCCATTAAGTCAGTTTTGAAATCCCACAAATCTTGTTAAAATTATCTGGTGGAAACCTTGGCCAGAATCATGGGCAATCAGATGGCAAAGATCCTGTAAATGCTACAGAATGCTGGAAATCCATTTCATATACGGCTTCATCAACATGAAGCAACATGTCAAATTTGCTTGAAATACTACAACTGATGTCAAATTTAACCTGGAAAAAAAACCTCAGATGGACAGGCAAGCAGAGACCATAAATCCTATAATAATGAGAGAAAAGGCTAAATATCCAATTATTTGGAGGTGTCCTCAATATACAGATGCTCATAAAGTGCTCACGTGCCAACAGTCTTGATGTATCACACTGATATAATCCAGAATGGCTCAAATCCAACAACTCCCAATAAAGTTATCTGGAGCAAATCAAACTGTTCACAGACAGACCATATGATTACTATAGGGCTTTCCAAAGGCATGGTTGAGTAGGGAGGATCCCTATTAAACTGCAATGCTGATGCTTTTCTGAAATTAATCACAGCTGTAAGCCAACCAATGTAACCTCTTAGAAATAATTTAAGGTTCATAGAGGTTGTTGTCCTGTTTTGTGATTTGTTTCCTATTTGCTATATCATTTAAAATACACTCTTCTTCATCTTGTTTCAAAATACTCAGATAAATTATTTTTCACTTGAACATAAATTATTTTTCACTTAAACATGTTGAAATGCATTGAAATTATCAGTAATCCTGGATTATAAAAAGACTTCATAGGAATCTATTGTTTTATTACAAAGAGAAGTCTCTCTTACAGGAAACACCTAGAAAAACATTAACTTAATGTATGATATGGAAAATAATCAAAGTATATTGCAGTAAACTGCAAATTACTTTCTTTTTACCCATAAAATTTCATCTTAACATTGGAAATGTGGCCAGGTTCCATTACTTTATGGGAACATATTAATTCAAGTTTCAAAGGTAAAATCAGTATGGTTGTGAACTCTTAAATAATCTAAAGTATTTAATTATTGGTCATGTTATGGGACATATTTATTTTAGCACTGTAGCTCATTCCTGACTCTTTACACTGTTTTAAAAAGATCCTGCCAGGTCCAGTTCCATCAACATAACATTTTAAATAAATTGTTGCAAATTTTGAAAGCTACCAGGTGGACACCATTTCCAAACAAATCACACATGAAGATAATTAAAGAGCTATTTCAATTACATTAAATTAAATAAAGTGGGGTGTGTTGGACCCAACTCTTCATCATCCCTCCTACTGATGTCATATAATTTTCACAGCTATTTCTCAGCATTTTCTATTTTTTTGTGACAAACAGTGGTCACTTTATCAGTCAAGCCACAGCAGGACATTTGGAAAGTACTTATTCTTCTTTTTAAGCCGTGATGTTTACTAGACTTCAAAGAGACCTTAGAATCAGCAGGGTTTGGTCAGGTGCTTATTAGCTCGAATGATTAAAAAAGGCCTGTGAAACACCTTAAAAGCTTGTAATGATGGGCATGAAACATTAGTTCTTTATCATTGATCTTCCCTACCACACTGTGATTTCATTAGACATTTAAGCATGATAGGAATACAAATAGAATACTATGTTATTCCATGAATTATAATAAAAATATGATTTATGATGCTGTTTTTGAGTGTCCTTTTCTATCATTTACTATCATGAACTTAATGTGTGATATGGAAAATACTCAAATTATATTGCAGTAAACTGCAAATTGCTCTCTTTTTACCCATAAAATTTCATGCGTGTTTTAATGTGACCACTATCTATACCAATTTATTAGCACAATGCATTCAAAGTTCATTTACTGATCAACCATTTTAGCTGCTTGCCTGACTCTTTGTCCATTTTCACTGTTCGACTTCTCTTTCTAATATTGCTGCTTCTGGCCTCTAGCTAACTATTTTGGCAGGGTCCATTCCCAGATGGACAATTAAGAGATTTCAACTTATTTCTAAGAATTCCCACTGAAAAACCAACTGCTTTATTTCTCCAAACCTTAAATTCATTTGTTCATTAAATCCCTAGTGTAATGTTAAAATATTTCCCATTTTAAGTGAGCCGTAAGCTAAATTTCCCAAATGTTCAGTTTTTGAACCTGATGTAACCTTACAGTGATGAATTTTCTCATAATAAAGAGACTTTGAAAAATGGTATCCGTACATCATTCTCTCAAAACACAATCCTCCAATGAACCTTTATGAAGCAGGTAAACTTTTTTCAATCATCTTCCTTCTAAAAATCCCAAAAGGCAGTTCATTAAACTTAACTGAATGCACTCTGATATTTTCCTCTACATGATACATTGAGCCAAATTACCCAAGTCTAGGCTTCCAGTATCATGAAGACAGTGTGATAAATGCAAAATTCATGCCACTGCAAGTTCTCATCTTGTGTCAAATGCTAAAGGAAATGGAGAAACACATCAATCATTTGTGATATGAGAAGTCATAATAAACATACTTGCAGTTTTGTTTTTTTCTTCTTATATGGTACTGAAGTATTAAACAGTTAATTAAACAAAACCAATGAATAAGATATATCTGTCATGATAAACCTCTTCATAATTAACCAATGAATAAGATATATCTGTCATGATAACACTCTTCATAATTAACCAATGAATAAGATATACCTGTCATGATAAATCTCTTCATAATTAACCAATGAATAAGATATACCTGTCATGATAAATCTCTTCATAATTACCTCTTGATAATTAACCAATGAATAAGATATGACTGTCATTATAAACCTCCTGATAATTAACCAGTGAATAAGATATATCTGTCATGACAAACCTCTTGATAATTATCTCTTGATAATTAACCAATGAATTAGATATATCTGTCATGATAAACCTCTTGATAATCAGGCTCACTTTAGTATGGAAAGTCTGTATCTTGCAGTTTTCACAAAATAACCCTTTTATTTAAAAAATGCATTTAGTTCTAAAATATACATTTTAAAAACCCCTATCTAGTATGCATATATAAAATGGGTTAAATGGTACATCAGCAGAGTAGTGGCTATATTGTGCTGATTAAATGTTAAATTCTAACATTTTAAAATTATGAATTGCAAAATCTCTGAGAAGATAAATGCTTCTAATAAATAATACTACAATATACTAGAAAAAGGTAACGATTTATAATGTCTTCAAATTTATATAAAACAAAAGACAAAAATAACAAACTAAAACAAGTTCCTAAAAATACAGACTCATAATGTGTTTTATAAACTGCATTGCGTAAAATGTCCAAACTGTTTTCTGGTGGTACATCATCATTAAATCTACTATAAAATAACATACTATAATGAAGGCATTTGTCATTTTCTAATTTTTTCAAGACTTAATAATAATTTAAATATTTGTTTAAAAATAATTCTGATGACTTTTCTTAATCATTTTAAAATATTTTCTGTCTGAGCATTCTAAAATCATAAAATGTGTTCCTTTGCTGTTTTTCTTATCTGTTTCCTAGGTTCTTTGAGCCCTTATAACATGGCTAAAGGATAAGAGTACTTGATTACTATGATACAAATACAAACTTCTATTATATATTTTAACTTAACAAAAGTAACTTTATATTAAGGATTAGCACAAAATTATTGAAAAAGAAATATTTCCAAACATTTCTTTACAAATAAAAAATAAACTCAGCCTAGAGATAAGTATAATGGTTCCTTAACAAATAGCTTGAAATGAAAAAAAGCAGAAATAAAATAAAGGGTAACTCAATTATTCAGGTAGAACTAATCTCTCTTGTGGCCAGCTAATTATGTACAATATTGCATGTGCATTTGTGCCAAATCTGTTTGGTTACTAATAAATTGAAACATATGGCACCATTTTGACCTGCTTGCTGGAATCTATATTAAATTGCAGTTAGCTGTTTCAGAAATCTCATCTGTATACATTTCTACCCCCTTCTCTTGAGAGAGCTCAAATGGAATCAAAGGCAACAGGGGGAAGAATATATATTTCTGTCATGAGAAGGGTTACAACTGACATGATAAATGTGGAATAAATGACTGTAAAGGAATTTGTTCTGCATTCCCTGCAATTCTGTCTGGGACAAAATAATTTGCATTAACAAACAGTACAGCATAAAAGTTCATACACAGAAAATGCTAAACAAATTTAGAGGTAAAATCCAGCCATTTTCCTCTTAGAAAATATATAAGAAATTCACTGTCTTTTCTTTGTAGGTTTTTAATGTGCAATGTAAGGAAATCATTTGAACATTAATAATGTTTTCAACATTCACATTTCATCTTCCAATGTGTTCAAGAATGAATAGCTAACTAGACAATAATAATCTGAGATACCGTATCATTCTTATTCATGACTTTGCCAGTTAAATAAGTACATGTATGAGATTCAACTTGAATTTTTTAAAAGCACTTTCATGTAGTCTCTAAAATTTGCTTTCAGTGTACAGTTCTTATTGGTTATTCTTTAATGGTACTTGTGGAACTTAATGCAGTTTGAGACTACAGTCATAATTTCTTTATTGGCATGACTGCAAGTCAGCATCACTCCACACTTGACTTTAAAGTGGGTGGATACAATAGCTGCAACTGGCATGCATTTCAAGAAAGTATAAATATCTTTAGTGTTTTTTTTTGCAAGAAAACTGAACATTTCAGCATGTTATATTTTTGCTATGACAAATTATGTTTTCTTACCAACTTTTCCCCCTCATTTTTCCCTACAAACAGATGATTGTGCTACTTGTACAATGGAAAGGACTGGGCAAACAGCAGAGGTGAATGTGTGTGTAAAAAATATCCTACTGAAAGATTAGATGATATATACTGGTCTCTCTCTCCCTCTCACTCTCTCTCACTCTCTCTCTCTCTCTCTCTCTCTCTCTCTCTCTTTCTCTCTTTCTCTCTCTCTCTCTCTCTCTCTCTCTCTCTCTCTCTCTCTCTCTCTCAGATTTTTCCAAAGAGAGTGATTTGTTTAGAACTTGTGGATTTGTGCAGGATTTGTCAATTCTAGTCATTTGCAATTTGTTTTATTACTTTATTGATTTTCATAATATTTTCTGTTAATGGGATCCAAAGTTTTGAATCTTGGAAAGATTCAGCATGACTGACCTTATATTATTGTAAATGATCAAGACACTGGCCATGGCATGCAGGTCATGGCCTGCTGACATCAAGATGCTGGCCATGGCATGCAGGTCAAGCCTGCTGACACAGAGACACTGGCCATGGCATGCAGGTCAAGCCTGCTGACATCAAGATGCTGGTCATGGCATGCAGGTCAAGCCTGCTGACATATATTCCAGGTCTGATGATGGCTGGATAAACTGGCATTGAAATTAAAGTAAAAACAGAATGTATGAAGACTCTTGTATAGCAATATGTATTGTAAAGCCTGGTATGAAAAATCCTATACAGCAATATGTATTGTAAAGCCTGGTATGAAGACTCCTGTATAGCAATATGTATTGTAAAGCCTGGTATGATAAATCCTATACAGCAATATGTATTGTAAAGCCTGGTATGAAAAATCCTATACAGCAATATGTATTGTAAAGCCTGGTATGAAAAATCCTATACAGCAATATGTATTGTAAAGCCTGGTATGAAAACTCTTGTACAGCAATATGTATTGTAAAGCCTGGCATGAAAACTCCTGTATAGCAATATGTATTGTAAAGCCTGGTATGAAAAATCCTGTACAGCAATATGTATTGTAAAGCCTGGTATGAAAACTCCTATATAGCAATATGTATTGTAAAGCCTGGTATGAAAAATCCTGTACAGCAATATGTATTGTATAGTTGTATATAGCTTGCTGCTTATAATGATATGTATCATAGTATATACTCTATAGCCACATAAGTGTTGGAACCAAGCAGAAGTTCCAGTTCAAAAACAATCATTACCACCAATTTCTTGTTGTGCCCCCTCCCTTCTTTTAATTCCATGGAAGTGACAGCATAAAACAAAAATGAAGTAATGCCAAAGAAGTGCTGAATAAATTCTAGATGTCCAACTGGGGCATGTATAGAAATATAAATTCCATCTAATACCATATCTAGTATGATATTAATCAAATTCACATTCACTTGTCAAACCCATTCTATGAATTAAATTTGTCTTTTTAAAATGTCCTGGTGCCATGTTAGGACAACACCTATTCTAAGTAATGAATTCAAGTTTTTTCTCCATCAGTCCTCCAAGTATTGAACTCTAGGAGCTTGATGGCTGATCATTTTCCAACTGTCATTGGATGAGAGATAGCCCCATTAAATTCTCATTAGCTTTGCAAAAATGAGTTTCAGGTATGTTCATTCTCAATGGCATGTGGGAAATAATAAATTGGACTCTGTGCTCAGGGGTTCTCCATTAGGAAGAAAGCAGCCTCTATTGCTTGGCAATCTGAGGGGCTAACTTAGGGGTAAATGACAGACACAAAAATAATGTGTACAATCTGTAACCTTTTCCGTAATGTACAGAAATGCACTATCTACCACCCATCCCCACACACAAATCCCTTCTGGGACTTAGACTTGAAGTTGTTTTTATCCATATTCTGTTCTTCACCTCACCAAATTCTCTTCTCAGGTCTTAAATAGTGCAATGAGATAAATTGTGCATACTTGACCAAGCTGGCACTCCCATGAATTTCAACCCAAGTACTAAAATCTACACCAGAAACATCTACCATGAACAGTGGCTTGCATGCCTGCATCATGTTCAATAGTCTTCTATGTACAAACATCTTGTGCAGAAATGATTTTTCTTCTTTGAGAGACCATGACTTCTGACCTTTTGTCTCCAAAATTTGGAAGGCTTCTTCCTTATTATACCTGCAAGTCATCCATGAAATCTGGTCCAGATTGGTGATGCGGAACTAAAATTATTGTTATTGTGCAGACAAAATTTTCTTCCTTTAGTTTGTGATCCTGACCTTTGGACTTTTAGATCAATGAGCTTCATGTTTTACCTAAAGTCCAAGCCATCTTGCTGGTACTAGTTGATGAGAAATCTAAGGTTGTATGGAAACCAATTTTATTCTTTTAGTCAAACTGACTTTGACCTCATACCTTTTGATCCTGAATTCTATAAAAAGTTCTTTCTTCTCAAAGTCCCAGCCATCCATAAAGTTTGGTAATTGTAGATAACTGAACTATTTATGAGGGAATAAAATTGTTAACAGATGGATAGATACCACACCAGAATACACTCTGCTTGTGATGGGCATAAAAAAGTTCTTATCAGAGATATTTTTCTCATAAAACCATTTTTTCTTTTCCTTCTAGCAGCTAAATCCCAAACTCAAAAAACCTCCACATCACTGTGATACTGGCATGTTCTTATAAGTGAATACAAATGACCCAAGATTACTTTACCTGTCCAAGTCCCAGATAAAAATGACCCAAGATAATACTACTTGTCTAAGTCATAAATAGAAATGACCTCAGATAACACTACATGTCCAAGTCCCAGATAGAACTGACCCATGATAACACTACTTGTCCAAGTCCCAGATAGAAGTGACCCACAATAACACTACTTGTCCAAGTCCCAGATAGAACTGACCTACGATAACACTACTTGTCCAAGTCCCAGATAGAAGTGACCCATGATAACACTACTTGTCCAGGTCCTAGATAGAAATGACCCACGATAACACTACTTGTCCAAGTCCCAGATAGAAGTGACCCACGATAACACTACTTGTCCAAGTCCCAGATAGAACTGACCTACGATAACACTACTTGTCCAAGTCCCAGATAGAAATGACCCATGATAACACTACTTGTCCAGGTCCTAGATAGAAATGACCCATGATAACACTACTTGTCCAAGTCCCAGATAGAAATGACTGAGGATAACACTACTTGTCCAAGTCCCAGATAGAAGTGACCCACAATAACACTACTTGTCCAAATTCCAGATAGAATTGACCTACGATAACACTACTTGTCCAAGTCCCAGATAGAAATGACCCATGATAACACTACTTGTCCAGGTCCTAGATAGAAATGACCAATGATAACACTACTTGTCCAAGTCCCAGATAGAAATGACTGAGGATAACACTATTTGTCCAAGTCCCAGATAGAAGTGACCCATGATAACACTACTTGTCCAAGTCCCAGATAGAAGTGACCTACGATAACACTACTTGTCCAAGTCCCAGATAGAAATGACCCATGATAACACTACTTGTCCAAGTCCCAGATAGAAATGACCCATGATAACACTACTTGTCCAAGTCCCAGATAGAAATGACCCATGATAACACTACTTGTCCAAGTCCCAGATAGAAGTGACCTACAAAAACACTACTTGTCTAAGTCCCAGATAGAAGTGACCCATGATAACACTACTTGTCCAAGTCCCAGATAGAAGTGACCTACAATAACACTACTTGTCCAAGTCCTAGATAGAAATGACCCATGATAACACTACTTGTCCAAGTCCCAGATAGAAGTGACCTACGATAACACTACTTGTCCAAGTCCCAGATTGAAATGACCGAGAATAACAGTACTTATCCAAGTCCAGATAGAAAGTATTGATGTTACAAGCTAGTGTGCACTGATAGTTGTCATGATTTTATTATAATATTGAACATACTTGTTTTGTCCTTTACTACCTAATTATATTTAAATGTAAATGATAACATTCATTTCATTTTTGCCAATATTAACCTTTAATGTACAAATCTTATCAAATTTTGTAAATCTTCTAATTTTACCTTTTTGGGCTGTCACATGTATGTCTGAAAAATTATGAAAAATCCACATGCAAAGTTTATAAGCTGGATGAATATTGGAAAGGCTGATCCCAAAGTGGAGAAAGGTCTTGCTTAAACTCATATCTATTTAACAAGATGCTTCATAATTTTTATTCTCAAGAAACGTTCCACACACTGTACTTCCTATGGACCTAAAAATATGAACAAAGGGTGAATTTTACAACTTTTTGTAGTTGACTATAATAAGCCTTCACTGACACTCTTTATATATCATGTCAGATAATCATGAAAACTACAGCATATATAAATAATTTTAAGCAGTCACTTCTGTCACTCTGTTTTTGAAACATTTATAAAGAATTATAGTTCATTTTATTTCAGTGGTATGTAGTTTTCATGTAACTAATACATATACAATGCAAGTACTTTTTATTTTACTAGTTTATTATTTTTATTACTAGCATATACTCTTTGTTTTGTGTAAGTCTTTTTAAATGTAGATATTTCTGCTTGCCATTGGAATGACACTTTTATAGTTTTATCTTGGCCACACAGTAAAAAATAAACCATGACTTTTTTGTGTACTATATTCCATCCTCATCTGCAGTGTTAGAAAGTTTTTCCTGCCACAAGGGTGGTCTAAGTCCGGGGTAGATTTGATTTTAAATGGAAAATGATGACACTCATTAATCATTCTTTGTCAGAGACTTGAAAAAACATGGGATCTTTATTTCAATTCCCCTAGCTCATGCAAAGGATCTTTTTCTCACCAACTGGGCTAAGCATTTAAAATAAAGTAGATTTGGGTCTGTGTTGATGGCTTGAAATAATGTCATGTAAATAGATACCATAT
Organism: Sinohyriopsis cumingii; assembly: GCA_028554795.2. Taxonomy (NCBI): domain Eukaryota; kingdom Metazoa; phylum Mollusca; class Bivalvia; order Unionida; family Unionidae; genus Sinohyriopsis; species Sinohyriopsis cumingii. The sequence goes on from CM068831.1 coordinate 83,357,915, forward strand.
ATACTTGCATATAAGTCATATAAAACTGCAAACAAATCAGAGCAACAATGCCATGTTTACATGTACACATCATATCCAACTGCAAAACTCACAGACTGTGATCTACCATCCTATTATATGTTGACTAATTATGGTTGTAGTTATTTGTTTTAATTCTTAGTCCTAACAAATTGCATATACCAAGATCTGTTGGTACATTATCTATCAGTACTTCAGATCAAACAGCATTCAAAAGATCTATAGTGGCTCCATTGTAAAAGTCAAGAGAGACGGATAGAAATCGAGCTAAAAGCAAAACAATATTATAAAGATGTCTCTGCCAACAATAATGCTGCTTGGAAAAGTGATACCTTATCTCTCTCATACTTCACAGTAGAGACAAAAATCATTCATATCCACTTTTCATGGAGAAACAAGAGTCCCTAGAGCTCAGGATGCTCTACTGGGCAGCAAACTGTATGCAAGAGAAGTCCAACAATGTTTGAATGAAAATAGGCAGCAGGAGGTATCCATAATGTGCAAGCAGTGCAATGTTGTGTAAAATGTTACTGCTTTGACCAATATCACCAATAACAACTTTAGAACTAGCAGAATATAATGACCAAATTAATCATTTGTAAATAATTATGTATAGAACTCTAACATATAAGTTTGTATAAAATAAAACAAACAGTTTATTCTGGTCAACTCATAGATTTTCTTATCAGTTTTGTGGAAATTATAGGGATAAAAGAATCACACAGACAAAAAGTTATTATAGCCTTGATGTATTTATGGTTTTATTTTATAAAATAGGAAAATAAGAAAGAAAACTGACCCATATACCAAAACAAGAAGTCTTTTAGAGAAAACTTCATACTGATACTGCCATCCAGTTAGGAGGAATAGCCATAACAAGGTTTTTAAGATGGCTGCCATGGCAGATAACATCGATATCACACTGGCAATATTTTCATTTAGGACCAACTTGATATCAAAAGGACCAACTAGATATCAAAAGGACCAACTAGATATAATAAGGACCAACTAGATATCAAAAGGACCAACTAGATATCAAAAGGACCAACCAGATATCAAAAGGAGTCCTTTAGTGACAGCTTCATCCTGATATGACCACATGTTTGAGTGACAAAAAGTGCCACTATGGATGACTGACTGACAAAAGAGCTCTCATGGTCAATACCAGGCAGAGTTAATAAAAACTGTTAAGAACCTTACATAGCATTAATTAGAACATTCCTGTTTCACAATTACCTACAAACTTTCTTGTTAGAAAAAAAATCAGCAGTGCAGAGATTTGCAAATTTTTGTGCATCTTTTCCTGTAATAAGTTTACCTGAGAAACATTTCTGTATGGTCTTCTTTTACTAGACTGTTCATAAACCAGTTGGAAAGTATCAGCAAGGACTTTTAGTTAGCAACAATGATATAACTCACACAGTCATGACTTTTAATACAGTGTAGCAATGCATTAACTTCAGGATTCTGAAATTTACGATGTCAAAAAGTCAGCCAGAAACGGAAAATACGTCCACTTCAATATAGCTAAACGTTTCAGAGCTCTACATGTTTCTGCCACATATGTCATTTTCATAGCTTTTATAAGATCTACAAGACTTATAGTTGTTATTAAATAGTACAACTTGTAACATTTATATACCACACATATTCACATACAAGTCCAACTGCAAACAAAACGACACAAACTCTGACAGCTGTTGCACAATATTTTTGGAGATCAGTCTTTGTTTTTTGTTTCACAGAGTACTCCTTACAAACTGGAAAGACCTAAACCAGCTACATTATGCAATGTCAGACTTTGGTCACTGCAGTTTGCAGTTGGTCTTAACTTACACGTTACTGCACTTGTCTGTGAAAATATGGCTATGTGCTACAGTTCTGAAAAAACTTGTTCATATTTTCCTATATAGATATAGTAACTGTTTCATTATATACTCATTTTGCTTTTCTGCAAAAGGCTGAATAATAAAAAGAACACACAACAAGAAACAAAGTAATTGAATTTATGCTGTATTCTAAAGTAAATACACAAGTACAAGTTAAACAATACACAGCAACAGTATTCATGTGCACATATCACCACCCAGTGAACTCTGAACTTGGTAGGATGTCATGTGCACAGTCCTTCATTTCAAAAAGAAATTTCACTTTGATCTACATAAAATTGAAATGTAGAGTCATATAGTGAATGATTGCCTTGATACAACTTTTCCAGCTGATCTGAAATGGAGGAATATTGTTTTTCTGTTAATCCAGCTAAATTCAGTTGCTTTTTCAGTTGTGATGGACTAGAGTTTGTAGCTGGGTCAATTCTGTATGATGTACAAGTGATTGGACAAACTGGACTTGATACAAGCACATGTGTTTCTGTTTTGTTGTTGACATTTAGGAAGGTAGAAAAAAATATGAAATTCCTGTAAGTAAAACTCTCAAGAATATGCAGGATTAAATATTAATTGTTATGGTGTATCAAACTTACATTATTTCACAGTGCAGAAAATTCTGCTTTGAGGTGTCATTTGAGTTGGATATGTGGTCTAAATGTAAGCAGATATGGTGGTAGGTGACAGCTTTTACTCTCATTGATTGGCATACATATGAGCAAATATGGTATTAGTGGACAGCTTTTACTCTCATTGATTGGCATACATATGAGCAAATATGGTATTAGTGGACAGCTTTTACTCTCATTGATTGGCATACATATGAGCAAATATGGTATTAGTGGACAGCTTTTACTCTCTTATTTTGGCACACAGTTACATGTGAGCAAATCTGATAGTAGTTGACAGCTTTTATTCTGGCAGCTTGGCATAGAGTAACATGTCAGCAAATTTGGTAGTGGTGGACAGCTTTTATTCTGGCAGCTTGGCAAATAGTTACATGTCAGTAAATTTGGTAATGGTGGACAGCAAATATTCTGGCAGCTTGGCAAAGAGTTACATGTCAGTAAATCTGGTACTGGTAAACAGCTTTTACAAACAGCAAAGAGTAACTTTAAATCAACAGCATATCTTGTACATATAAATTGACTGAAAATGTGCAACGAATGGATTGTGTCTAATGTAATCACAAAACAATTTAATACGAGACATTTCAAAGAATGTTGTAGGCATGTGTGTCTGTCATAAACACAGTTGACATGTTATCATGGTACAATCCATTAAGAAACAGACCATTTAATTTTCAGATGGGGTGAGGGGCCTTGAATGGGAAATGTTTGAAGATAAACAAAATTTACCTTCAGATAGACTGAAAAAATATTTTGCTTTGACTGCTACAACTAATTAGTTGAAAAAATAAATTATTGTAGTAAATGAAAAATTTAGATATAAAAAAGTATACTGAGGCATCTTATTAAGGAAGAATCATGCTTAAATAGTTGGAAAATTTCAATTTGTATTCAAAAGTTTTTTAAAATATAAATTGGAAAATTTCAGCATATGTTCAAAGGGTTTAGCTAAGGAAAGGTGTAACTTGGATGAGATTGATTTTTTTAACTTGAACTTAGTGGAAAAGAATTTTGTTTGCATGCTTTAATGATATTGACTTTAATGGCAAACATAGGTGGCTCATTCAGAATATATTATTTTTGAAAAGAAGCATCAAAACAAAGACTTTCAAGATGGCCACATTTTGGATGGTAGATGAGCAACATCCCATAAGCTCTTTGGTCAATGACCAGTAGATAATAAAAATAGATAAACATCTTCCAACCCAATCAATCCTCATCCCTTTCTCCATGTTCTTTTTCCTTTCTCTTATATATCTGTCTCAGAATGTAATATGTAATATATTTGGAACTTAGAAGAAGGAATTTAAACCTAGGACTGCACACTGAGCATGAGACAGGTCACAAGAATTTTGGGCTGTCTAAAGGGTGGACAAATAATCAGGTCTCAGTGCCAAAATCTAATTGTGGAAATGTGATGATGTTGAAATGGTACAATTTTCCTTCAAAAGATCCAGTACATAAAAAAAGTATAAAATTAATAACTAATTCCATTTTTCAACATGACCACTGTGTGGTGGCATATTGAGGGGAGGCAGAATGAACCTCCACTTTAGAGAGCTCGAACATAACAAAAAAGAAAGTAGCCTGTACAGACATGTGATTGAGGACAGTACAGTTAATGACTTCATCAATGTGTCCTTATTATGATGACCATTTTTAGAAATTACAAAGAGTATGGAGTGAGGTTATTCAGCAACATCCTTCCTAAATTCTTCCACTCATTTCAGACCTTTTGAGACAAATTATGGTTACAATGGAACTTCATTTTACCCTTGCTGTAAGACTCTTCCTTATACCCTTGCTGTAAGTCCCTTCAAAATGTCCTTCATTATAGCCTCAGTGTAAGGTCCTTCATTATGCCATTGATGTAAGACCCTTCATGATATCCTCACTGTAAGGTCCTTCATTATACCATTCCTGTAAGGCCCTTAATAATACCTTCACTGTAAGGCCCTTCATTATATCCTCACTGTAAGGCCCTTCATTATATCCTCACTGTAAGGCCCTTCATTATATCCTCACTGTAAGGTCCTTCATTTTATCCTCACTGTAAGGCCCTTTATTATACCATTCCTGTAAGGCCCTTAATAATACCTTCACTGTAAGGCCCTTCATTATATCCTCACTGTAAGGCCCTTCATTTTATCCTCACTCTAAGGCCCTTCATTTTATCATCACTGTAAGACCCTTCATTATATCCTCACTGTAAGGTCCTTCATTTTATCCTCACTGTAAGGCCCTTCATTATATCCTCACTGTAAGGTCCTTCATTATACCATTCCTGTAAGGCCCTTAATAATACCATTCCTGTAAGGCCCTTAATAATACCTTCACTGTAAGGCCCTTCATTGTATCCTCACTGCAAGGCCCTTCATTACAACATACTTTCTGTTCTAAGGTGAATATGGCCATGTGTCCCATTTCATTATGTAGTAATACAATTCTCTGTTATAATTTCCATGGCAACCATGGACAGCTATATAGCGAGTGAGTACTGTATGTATAATGCACTTCATTATAAGGCAGCCTCACTATAAGGTGGCATGCTCCATGTCTTCTGTGCTGCATGCAGTACCATAACCGTACATCTAAATGTAGTATTTCTATTGTGTATTTAAGAGAAGCATTACAGCAGTAGGAAGGAGAATACAGAATTTCCCTTGCTAACACCCCCCTCTATCTCTTACCTAATCTCTGAGACTAGGTTTCTGCAGAAAACACTTAGGGCCAATTTGCATGGCCTGTCTTGATCTTTCTGTTACAAAACATTAGCATGCCTCACGTCTGTGTGTGTTGAATTTCCTGCCTTCCAGGCAAACCTGCCTCATCATCTCTGGATTGAAACTTGAGCAATATTAAAATAGAAAACAGGCCTTGGTGCACCAGCATGCTAGAATGAGTATCAGAAAAATGTTGTAGTAATTGGAAAATTAAGACCACCATTTGTTTTTGTTTTTTTGTGTTAGTTTTGGTAAAGCAAGGTACTTGTACTGATACTGAAGGGAAAGTACAAAAAAGTCTATAAGTTTCTTTTATTCTGGTATTGTGCATGACATAATTTAAAATAATCTGGAAATTACAAAGTAGAATATGGAGTGAGGTTATTCAGTAACACCCTTCCGAAATTCTTCCACTCATTTCAGACCTTTTGAGACAAATTATGGTTACAATGGAACTTTTGTAATGCATATTATGTCAGGTATAACAATAAACAAATGGTTTCTTAAATTATGAGTTATTAATGTCATGTCCATGGAAACTGAATATGTGGGTGTATATTTTAAAGAGAAGACAAATGTAATTGTTCCATTAAATCCAAATATTCAGAGAAATCCATTTAAAAAAAATACTGTCTCTAAAGCAAGGTCACAATAATGGGTGCAATGCTTCAAGAGTTTCCGGCTATACATTGACCCACGAGAAGCTACTGGCAAGCTTTCTCACATACCCACATTGGCTGAATCTTAGACTCGAACCGCCGCACACAGAGGTGAGATGGCAGTGATCCGTAACGAAGAGCGCTTTAGACCAATTGGCCACTCGGGGCCCCTATATATATATATATATATATATATATATATATATATATATATATATATATATATATATATATATATATATATATATATATATATATATATATATATATATATATATATATATATATATATATATATATATATATAAACATGGACAGACTGGCATTCAGTTTTAAAACTTTCTATGACAAATTTATCACAAGTAAAAGAATGGTAGACAGTGTCTGGGGTAGTTCTGCAGTGGAATTTCTTTAAGCAAGAGACTGGCCAAAAAAAGTTCCAGGAATCTAAGATAAAACATTCTCCTCTTTTTAATTGTCAAGTGTTGAAACCATCTCTGATCATTTTGTTCGATAAAGTTTTCAAGTCAGCCACTATGGTGATAAAATTGAATGTACCATTTAGGATCAACTAGACAAAGCAGAAGTATTCTGGTGAATGCTCCATGTCACTATGTCCTGAGGTGGAGTGATAACAAAATTTCAAGATAACCATTACCCCCATTTTTATTTAGGACCAACTAGATACCATAAAAAGTCTTATGGTGAAAACCTTTTTGTCACTATGGCAACCAATGCAGGTAGAGTTACGATAAGATTTTCTAGATGGCCACCATGATGACCATATTGGATGCCAGACTGGTATAGTTCTCATTCAGGACCAGCTAGATACCATAAGAAGTCTTCTAGTAAAAACCCATGCTGATCTGACTTTACATTTAAGGCAACATTTTCAAAAGGCCAACAGGGCATCATAAGGAATCTTTACTGCAAACCCCATGTCAATATCACCATTCATTGAGAACAGCAATAATGACATCTTCATGATGGTTACCAAACTGGATGTCAGATTGGCACCATTTTTGTTCAGGACCAGGCTCATAAGAAGAAATTCATGTCAGTATCACCATCCAATCAGAATCAGTGGCAAAAATATGATTTTCAAGATGGCCACCTGTAATATAAGAGGTCAGATCAACACCATTTCCCTTTCACATAAACTGAAAAGATTTTTTATGGCTCTTATGGTGGTAATTTTGGATTTCACATCAGTACCATTTTTATTTGTGACCAGCAAGACATTGCAAGAAATCATAGAGTGTAAAACCCCACTTTTATATGACCATCCCTTCAGGAGGGGTGATGATAAATCAATTTTCAAAATGGTCACCATGGCTACCACATTGGTGGTTAGATCAGCACCATCATCATTCAGGATCAATTAGACATCAGAAATCTTCTAATGAAACCCTGATGTCAATATTATTTTCTGTTTAGGACGATTTGGCTTTGTGCAGTTTATTGCCATATTTGATCACTTGGCACCATTGCAAGAATATTTGGTAAGAACCACAGACCTGGAGTTATGACAAGCTTTTTTAAGACAGCTGCCTTATAGGATTGTCCAAGTTACAAAAAATTTCATTTTGGCCAAGCTGACCATAGGATGAATGCATACAGGCTTGGACTAATGGGCAACAGACAATGGATGCCATACAACAGGCCATTACCAGTAAGCTCTTCTGGGCTATGGTCAGTTGAGCTCAAGATGTGAATCAAAGCCAAAACTATTAACTGGCCTGCTGGATTTGCTAATATAAGCTGGCTTTCCTCAAATATATGGCTGGTGGCAAGCATTTAAATTGACCCCTGACTATGTTATGATTTGCCAACAAATCCACAGATCTGTTCAACTTTGGGAACTGGTCACAGATGGACATTATAGGAAGAGTAAATATTTTTTTATTTTCCAAATTTCTGTAACTGAATCTTTATATATATATATATATATATATATATATATATATATATATATATATATATATATATATATATATATATATATATATATATATATATATATATATATATATATATATATATATATATATATATATATATATATATATATATATATATATATTACAGATCTTGTAACCTTAAAGATAATGCAGTTCTGCAAACAAAACTCAGTGTTGGCATTAAAAAACAAATCCCAATTTCAATAAAATCCACAATATCTAATTCATCTAACCTTTGGAAGAAAGTTTTCTACAAACTGTACATTGTTGTGATAACCTGGGTTTTTAAATATGACCTTCTAAATGGCAACAATGTTTGATACCAGTCAACAATATCAGGATAATACTGTTATTGTCAACTCCATATGACAGCAGTTGTTGAAAATAAAGCTCATGGTCTGAATTACCCACAACAAAAAAATGATGTATCTTGTTTCTTATGTACATTAAAATGAAATGGATCTGTTTTGCTCCAATCTACCATTTTTTTCTGTCAACCATATGAACATATCTAATCAAGATGTGATCACTGAAGGATAAATCCATTAGAGGGAAGGCTTGTCTAACTTTAGATAAACTGGATATAGCAGAGGTATTACAGTCACATGTTCACCAGTTCACAAGAGATTTTTTTCCATACTGACTAATCTGTTCAAGTTCTGGGTTTAGAGGTGCAAAGATCAGAGATCACATTCAAACTTTGTCAGACTAATGAAGCTTGATCATGTGTAATGAAGATTTACAATGCTGTTTCTCTAATGTCCATTGTGTTTGGGCATAACTTGAAATCAAGGCATTCCAAATAATCTGAATGGGAATATATTCTTAATTCATGATTTAGTCTCTAAGTACTTATTGCAAAAATCGATCTATATGCCAATGTAGTGAAAAGAACTAATCAAATCAAGAGTTCATATGTCTAGGGTGGTTCAGAATGGAGCATGTACCCATCAGTTTGGGAAGAAAAAGGCCTATTTAAAACTGAACTTTCAGAAGCAAATTGCAAGTTCTAGAATTCTGCATAAGTTAAATACTTTTATCATCAGAAATAATGGCCACTACAGGCCCATGGAAGCCACTAAAAAAATCTGTACAAGATATTACAGAATCAAATGACACTTAAAACTACAATTGTTACTGTTGGTAAATGATTATATTGCTTTGATGAAGAATTTGTTTATTTGGGAATACCTGGGGCAAATAAAAGGAAACATATTTAATTTTTCCATGCATGGTTTGTTTAGCTTTTCTTCTCTCCTAAAGCAATAATTTCCTGTCAAATAAAACCATATAATTTATGAAAGCTCTAACAAAAGAAAAGTATGTAGTTTTAATTGCTTTAAATTTTTTAATTTTTTTACATATGTCTAGTCAAAACCTACAAGAAAGTCCCTGTCCACCTATTCCATATTACACTGCATATGAATGTAATGTTACTTTTATTTACTCATTAAGGTGTCTTTAATACATGCATGATGTATATCTATTCCCGACAGATATTACAGGTATGAATTTTACAGACTTCTTGGCATACCCCCCTGCCCCCCCCCATTCTCTCTCTCTCTCTCTCTCTCACACACACACACACAGACACAGACACACACACACACACACACATCTAATCAAAGCAACTCCAACTATAAGCATCACTGTCAAACAAATAGCACTGACCCTGATCTGGCAGTGCATAATATGGGAGTTGTCCTATGTCTATATTGTCACAATGACACTGATTTGGCAGTGCATAATACAAGGGCAGATATACCTCTTTACTGACACAATTACCCTGATCTGGCAGTGCATAATATGGGTGTAGCTATATGTCTATATCGTCACAAAGATTTTGATCTGGCAGTGCATGATCTGGGAGAAGATCTAGGTCTATCTATTAACAATGACCTGGCAGTGTATGATCTGGGAGAAGATCTGGGCCTATCTTGTGACAATGACCTGGCACATGCATTTTGTGGTAGATCTAGATTTATATTGTCAAATTTACCATGATATGGTAGTCTATAACGTTGAAGGTACTTCTAGGTCTATAATGCCATACTGACTTAATCTGGCAACACAGAATCAGGGGGTGGATATAGGTCTATACTGTTACAATGACCCCCGATATGGCAATGCATAATGCTAAGAGCAGGTCTAGATCTATACTATTATGCTGATCCTGATTTGGCAGAACAAGGCTTATCCTGTCATACTCACCCTAATCTAGCAGTACATAAAGCAATGGTAGATTTAGTTCTATCCCTTACCAGTGACCATGATGTTTCAGTGAACAATGCATCAATACAATAGATAGGAAATAAAAGATTTTTTTTCAAGATAACAGAGTGTGATTGAGATTTCACTTGCTCATGTAGCACATCAACAATTTGAAGGTTATAGGACATCAGAGCAAAATGCCCTGCCCAATCAATGGACAAGCTGATGAATGAAATTTAATTCCAGTCTCTAATGTGTGAATTCATATATATCATTTCATTCCAAGAAATTCTACTTGTACACTTTTGTATCATAACCTTTAGATATGCATTCTATGCTTACCTTTTAAGGCTGTTTTTAATTGGGGGAGAGGGATTTGTGCAAAATAAAACTGAATTTTTCCAAGCCAGGGAGACAATCCAATGATCTTCTTGAGCATGAAAATATTATACTTTGCACCAAACCAGGATGGACAAACAGGAGTCAAAGTAAACAGCAATGTATTACAAATTTAGGTAGGTAAGTATACCTACTTCAAAGCTTAAGCTATATTTTAGACAACTATCAACCCACATGTATGTATATATATATATATATATATATATATATATATATATATATATATATATATATATATATATATATATATATATATATATATATATATATATATATATATATATATATATATATATATATATATATATATATATATATATATATATATATATATATATATATATATATATATATATATATATATATGTATGTATGTATGTATGTATGTATGTATGTGTGTGTGTGTGTGCATGCATGCATGCATGTATGTATGTATGAATGTAGTATCTGATGTGCTACATACATACATACATACATACATACATACATACATACATACATACATACATACGTACATACATACATACATACATACATACATGCATACATACATACATACAGACAGAAACACACATGCAAACACCTTAACAACTACTAAATAATGCTCACTACAGTTACAATACATTACTGGGTAATGAGATTTTAGCTTGCACATAAATGTTCCTTTGTCAAATCTGAAAGTCAATTTCTCAACAAATTCAAGCATTTCACTCCCTGTAATCTCTTGCAGATGGTTAAGAAATCTCAGATGAATGTTCATTGAAGAGTTTTGTGAAGCTAGAAGACCTGTTTGAAATGGCATGTTAGAAATCTCTTATTCTCTTTTTGTGCTTGTAAAATACCAGGGACATGGCAGATGCTTGACTTTCCATGATGTTATGCCTCAGTGCCCATGGAGGCTCATAAAACTAGCTGATAGGCAATCTTAGGTGACAATCTTTGCACATTAGCCAGGAGATGAGAAATATAAAAGTCAGGAGTATATCCCTAGTAGCATTTGATGTCCTACTGTATATTTTATTCAATGTTATCTATTATATACACACATAAGTCAAGTCTACAAAGATCCAGATCTGCCAAAGCATACCGAACCTTCAGATCTGGGTCTATGTTCTTTGTTCAACTGATTAATCCTAATAAAATCCACATACATAGATCTGCCACAGCATACTGAACCTTCAGATCTGGGTCTATGCCCTTTGTTCAACTGATTAATCCTAATAAAATGCACAGACCCGGCTCTTCCAGCACATTATGCTATGGCAGATCTGGGTCTGTGCAGTTTGCAGTTGTAAGCAAGTAAATACAGTAGGCCCCAAATAGAACCATTCTAATTCTTTTCCTTAGTAGTCTTCTAGCAAATTTTGATGACAGATTGATGGCTGGGACATACAAATCTGAAAGATATACATTAAGCCTTTTTAAGGTACAGTTGAAAATGGGTTTATTATGCTGTAACTAGTTGCAGTGTATTTTATACAATTTTCTAAGCAGCAATTTCCTTAGCACGAACCTATTCTGTTTGAAACACAAACGAGCCCACACACTTAAATGCCATGCAACGCAATCATAATGTGCTATGGGATGTTAGAGAGGAAAACTAAATAAAAGGTGGTTCCTGAATCAAACATGGGACTTCTCAAACTCGAGCTGGCCATTCTACCACTTATGCAGTTCTCGTCTATATTCTTAGCTGGCTCCTATGAACTGCACAGTACCAGGCTGCAATCTTTCCAATGACCAATTAATTCTAAGATTAGGAAAGTCCTGTCTTACAACTTCAAGAAATCGGTGAGGACAAAATACTAAAAGCAGTATCTAACAACCGGATTCCTTGGACTGAAGCTATCTGATGGCGAAGGAAATGTGTACAATTCCTGTATCAAAGTTGCCTTAAACAAGTCAGACACACAAATAATGCTGAATTATTCATGCTATCCCACTAATTAGTCACATCTTGGTAATGACTGTAGTTTTATAACTCTGTCTGCATGTTTTCTCTTACTGCCTGTCTACTTTTATTAGATATGAGATGTGGAAATCCTTACTGTTAAGGCCTTAACAAAATGGCAAATATAATCCATGGCTTTACTCAATCTAAAGACCATCTAAAAATGCAGAACACAAATGAAATGCTGGAAGTTGCTACTATGAAGATATATTAATTACATATATTATTAATTATCCATCAAGAGCACTGTGTAGAAAAATTGACAGTTGGCAACAAATGTGTAACTAAACCAAGAATCTCTGAGGGGCTAAACAGCTGACTGGACTGTTTGGCAATGTACATACACAAAAAAACAACAATCACTCCAGCAGTAACAATGCACACACACACACACAAGCACGTATGCATGCATGCATGCACACACACACATGCACACACGTACAAGTACACACACAGAGTGCTGTGACTACAGCAAGTCATACGGAACAGGTTCAGGCACCTCCTATGAGATATCAATTGGTCAAAAGGTAAATGAAAAGTCAACTCCTACAAAACATATTAGCTCCAAAGGTATGTCATAAGGCATCTTCTACATAACATCAGTGAACTCAAATGGTAATGGGTCAAGCAAATCCTACAAAACACCAGTAGCTTCAAAGTTATATGGTCAGGCCATTCCAAAACAAACACCAGTGACTCAAAAGGTAAAGGTCAAGCAAATCCTACAAAACACCAGAAGGTCCAAAGTTATATGGTCAGACCATTCCAAAAAAGGTAAAGGGTGAAGCAAATCCTTCAAAACACCAGTAACTCAAAAGGTATAGGGTCATGCAACTCCTATAAAACACCAGGATTTTGAAGGTAATGGGTCATGCAATTCCTACAAGACATCTGAGTAACTAAAAAATAACAAGGTAAGCCAACTTCTGCAACTGATCAGCAAGACATTAGTAGTCAAATGGTATAGGGCCAGACATAACTCCTCCTTCATGATGTCAGTAGGAAGACAACTCCTACAAAAGATCAGTACTTCAGAAGGTCCTTGGATAATAACTTGTACAAGTCTTCACTAAGTCAAAATTTACAGGGATAGGCAACTTGCCTAAGATATCCAATGGTCATAATGTATAGGGATAGGCAACTTGCCTAAGATATCCAATGGTCACAGTGTATAGGCAACTTGCCTAAGATATCCAATGGTCATAACGTATAGGGATAGGCAACTTGCCTAAGATATCCAATGGTCATAATGTATAGGGATAGGCAACTTGCCTAAGATATCCAATGGTCATAATGTATAGGGATAGGCAACTTGCCTAAGATATCCAGTGGTCATAATGTATAGGGATAGGCAACTTGCCTAAGATATCCAATGGTCATAATGTATAGGGATAGGCAACTTGCCTAAGATATCCAATGGTCATAATGTATAGGGATAGGCAACTTGCCTAAGATATCCAATGGTCATAATGTATAGGGATAGGCAACTTGCCTAAGATATCCAATGGTCATAATGTATAGGGATAGGCAACTTGCCTAAGATTTCCAATGGTCATAATGTATAGGGATAGGCAACTTGCCTAAGATATCCAATGGTCACAATGTATAAGGATAGGCAACTTGCCTAAGATATCAAATGGTCATAACGTATAGGATCAACAGCTCCTACAGGATACATGTAACCCAAAGGTATTGGGTGAGGTAACTCCAACAAGAAACAAGCAAGTCAAAGGTACAGGGCAAGGCACATACCCACACCACCACCAACAGATTTCACCTCTAAACATGTTTTGGTCTACAACTGTAGTACTTAATAGCTGACCACTACATGTTCCTCCAAACTGAAAATAATTCTGCAGGTGCCCCAGGCAAGGCCATTCCTATAAGACTTTAGTAAGTCATAGGTACCGAGTCAGACTATTCCTCTAAACACAAGAAAAGGGTTCATGGTAAAGCAAGTCCTACAAGACATGAGCAAATGAAAAGGCACATTACCTGGCAATGCCTGCATGGCAAGAATGAGTGAACAGACCAATGAGTTCACGTGCAAAATTTTACATATTTATAAATTTCTGTAAAATACTTACGATGAGTCCATGTCACTAGAGCCATTAGAAGAACAATCCCTAGCTCCTGGAGCAGAAGATGGGTGGCAGAAATTTTCATGTTTTGTTTGGACTGGTCCAATCAAACAACTGTCTGCTCATCCCATACATTGGCTTGACTTTGATTACATATCTCCAGTATCTGAAACAAATTAACATTAATGAATGCTTTCTTTAAGTCAATATACAATATCAATGAATATCATACACATGAATCGCATTAGATGATGGATTGGGGAAACGATCATATCTTTACCCTGTAACAGACCATTATCACCATCTTTTGAAAGCAAATAATATTGAAATATTTTCAATAATGGAATCTTGGTCATAATAGGTCATAATAGGAAAAAAATTGAACATCTTAAATTTTTTTTAGTAAAGAATGAATAGTAACCCCTCAGTATTCCTACATTAAAATATGCATGTTGGAAACCAAACAGGGAGGAGCTGTTGGAGTCAGGGTGTCAAGGAAACAAAAGCTCACTAAAATAATAGATGGTTAAGTGAAATATAGATTATCTAGCTTGATAAGATGACATTAATTTTGTCTGGAATATTGGTGGTTCACAGAATTTGTGTATATGGCTGCCCTTCTTTTTGTATATATGTAAAGTCTGTAGAAGTAGCATCCTTATTGTCAATATTTTAGTTTCTTTTATGACATCAAAGTGTTTTTAACTGTGACTTATAAAATGCACTCCCTATCTTTGCTCAAACAGTAAAAGCAGAATTGTGTGTGTGTGTGTATTTGTACTACACTGATCAGCTGAATCTATCTATACACTTCTTAGTCAATCACTCATGAGCGACAGGCTTATGATATTCTTTGATCATAGTATATGAAATAGTGTCTGATGTGGAATGTCAATTACATTTTGATTAACAGTTGGTAAATGGTATGCAAGCAACTGCTGTAGGTACATGAAAATTATATTATAATCTCCACTGTCCAACATAAAATATTTCTCAAACTAAGTTTGGTATTTATGTATTTTAGCTTGTGACATCAATTTTAGTCATTAAACTAATGAGCTTCTGAACATGGTATGATATGCAGAACTTGAAACTCTATCTGCAAGCAGAGTTGGAGTTCCTTTCCACCTAAGGTCTGTTATCATAAGCAAAATCTAACAAACTAAAGCTACATAGCTATAATTATGCACAAAAAATACCAATCCCTCCCAAGATTTGCAATGGTTGATTCCTCAAGATAGTCGTTTCAAATGTCACCATACATTTCTTGGATAATAAAAACTGGGAAGTGAGAACAACCATATATTGTTTTTGTTGTCCAGGTGTCAACTAGCAGTTGAATGGTACCAGAAAACTACATCTGGATTGAAAATAAACAATATTCAACCAAAAAGAAAAAGACACTCCACAAATGTGTGCATTTTAAACATCTGCAAGGTTGTTAGTGGGGGGGGGGGAGGGAGATTTCACTGCAGATTCTGATGAACAGTCCAAATGTCAGAGGTCAGAGGCAAAATGTTGGCAGCTAGTCTATCTACATTGTACAATTTTAAAATAAACATACATAATATTCACACAGGACTGAAACACATTGGTTACCATATCTCTATAGTAACCAAAATTGACAATAAATTAATGTATATTTTTACACTTGTGCTCAGCAAATAAAAGACAAACAGATGCTTCCATGTACCAAAACTATTTATTTCCATTCATTTTTCGAAACATGTTCCCTGATATTTCTTTTGCCAATACATGACTTTCAGATCTGCTGATTAAACTTCAGAAATGCAGAGCAGTGGAAAGTATGTGTTTAATGCTTGTCATAATTAAACATGTTGAACAGATGTGTAATTTAACAACAGCTAAATGCAAGGCTGTGGGATGTACACAGATTAGATAGGGGTTAGATGTAGTTGTTTTTTACTAACCTGCTGTACAATTGATACATAAATCACCATCTGACTGTCAGACTGGTATCACTAGTTTCCTGCCTAAAAGTCAGCACAGACCATCTGCTGAAGGCTAGGATTACCAGTCTCAAGACTAAGCAAAGAAAAGCATTAGTTTCACAGTTCTTGCTGAACTTACAATACTGAACACATGAGGATTACTGACAGACATATTGAATTATTTACTAAAAAGTTGCCAATCTCTGATAGCAGGAAGAATTGTCTAGCAATCCATTTTAGCATATATTCAAATTATTACTTATGTTATCTAATATTTCTCATATTTAAAAAAAATATTTGACAGATGTGAACATTTTTATTTCACATATGTCAACATGATTAATGTGTACCATGTTTAATAATTCTATAAGCAGGCACTTAACACAAAAAAAAATATTTTCTTACAAGACATATCATGAACATGATCTTTGACTTTTACACTCCAGAATTTAGTAGCTTCATTCTTATTCCAATTTCAAGTGATCAACAAAGTTTGTTAACTGCTCCTGTGGCCTAGTGGTTAGAACATCTGCCTCAGATGCAGGAGGTCATGGATTCGAACCCGGCTAAGTCATACCAAAGACTTACAAAAATGGTACTAACAGCTCCCTTGCTTGGCGCTCAGCATTAAGAGGTTAGTGTTAGGACTGGTCGGCCTGGTGTCAGGATAATGTGACTGGATGGGACATCATGCTACATGTATGTGGCATGATGCCCCAGTGCTAGACATCACTATAAACTGCCACTCTGCAGACATTGTAGCGATATGACTGAAAAAATTGTTAAAGCTATGTTAAAAGTCAAAATCATACACACACACACACACACACACAAAGTTTGCTAAAGGAAATTGCTCCAGAACAAAAGCTTTGTTGCACAGTCATTTTTCTTTGAGCCAGTGTGACCTTGCCCTTTCATTCTAAGAGCAAAGTTAGTAAACCACTTCCATACCTCAAGTGCCAGCCCTCCATAACCTGTAATCAGGGCAAATGGTATATAACAAAGTAAAAAATGTAAAAAACATTTTCTTCAAAATACCACAATGACCTTGACCATTTATCCCATTTTCACCCCAAAAAAAATATCTAGCATACAAGAAACTGGTGAATGTATGCAGCTTGAAGTCCATGGAGATGGAGAATGACAATGATTTGCATTTGAATCTTATTTAAGAAAAAAGGAATGGGGAAGAATATTTCTAAATAACACAAATTTTTGATCCAATAGGGTATCTTTAGGTGCCACTTTTCCATTTCTGAATGAAAACTGTTTAAATATGTAAAGTCAGATCTGTGAAATAGAAGTCATGTGAGAAGTTCTTTTGTGCAAATTTGAAATAAGAATAAGTACTAAAACAACATGCCATAGTGATGAATGTAGCAAAAAGCTTCAACAAAAAAATTATAAAGTTTTGATGTTCAACAGCTGCACAACTACATTTATTTTTCATCAGATTTATGGGGTTTTGGAAATCTACACTACAAAAATATTCTCCAGATGGATCAAATGTTGATGCATGGTGGTCTTTTTTTTGGCATGCATTTTGTTACAGCATAACAACACAAGTAGGTTAAATAGTGCAGAGACAGTTAAAATAAAGTGACTTGCCAAAGGACACAGCATGGTAGCTAAATTGGTCTGGCTTAAAATAAAATCAGAAGAACTGTATTGCAAGTCCAGTGGACTATTCACTGAACCACAATGGCATGGTAGTCTTGAGGATGAAATAACAAATCTGGAGATCTTGCAGAAATAAGTATCATACTTTCAAGATCATACAGGTGCTAAACACAGTCGAATTGCAATGGCTAAGCCCAAATATACTACCAAAAGGACAAACATGTAACAACTGTAATGAAATAAAGCAAGGAATGCAGGAATTCAAGATAAGACCATTTCTTCTCTTTAACTGCTGAGTGTTGAAACCATCTCACATATTCTTGAGAAACAATTTCAAAATTACCTACTGTGGCAGCCTTACTGGAATATGGTCAGCACAATTTTCATCAAAGACAAACTGGGCGACAATGCTTTGAAAACTCTGTTATGCACTACATCCAGTTACATGTTCAACTTTGCAACAATGCTATACAAAAACTTATACACTACATCAGATCTGTGCATGTGTGTGTTTTAGTGTGCAACCTAGTAAAGTGAATTAATGTATTTTTGTGGGCATCACCCCCAACCCACCAGCAATAATGTGACTTCACTGAGGATTTAAACAATGATTGCTGAACGCAAAGCACATGTTTTACCATTGCCTCAAAATCAGACCCTTTTGCATCATGTCATTAAAATGTGAAGAGTAAAGAGAGGATACATCAAACATGTTTGCAATAAAACTGGAAGGCCAGACATATCACTTTCATGCACCATGTTCTATACAAGGGACAATCCCTGCAGAATAGACAATAATTTTGCTCAGTGTTGGGAAACTCAAGCAATCATGAAGCCGTTATTCCTCAGATTTTAAAAGAAGAACCCACCACAACAAACATAAATCTGGCAATAAAAACTTGTACTATCACAAAGCCCATAAAACTCAAAAGGGATAGTCTCAAGGTAACAAAAGCAGGAATAGTGTGATGCAGGCTTTTTTCTCCAGCACAAGAATGACTGTATCAAAGGTGTCAAAAACATTAAAAACATGTGGTATTTTTTCAGCATAAAGGAAAGTCTCAAGGTAACAAGAACCAGCAGTAACTGATGCAGGCTCTTTTTCTTCAGCAGTATAATATAAAAGAGTCCATTGAAAGGACCAATGCATTAGTGGGTGAAACATTTCCAGGAATTCAAGATAAAGACATTTTCATCTTTAATATTCTTCAATGTTTACAAGATTTTTAAATTAGCTGCTGTGGTGAACACTGGATGTCAGCTTGCCACCATTTTCATTCAGGACAAAGCAGACATCATTAGTAATTTTTGGTGAAAAGCCCTATGTCATAATGATCATCCATTCAGTAGGTAAAGCAAAGAAGATCCTAAAGCCGACCATCATGGCAGCCATATTGGTTATACAATTGGCACCATTTTCTATTAAGGATGTGGTGAAAAACCCATTATAATGATCATCCATTCAGTGGGACAACTATAGTTTAGAAAACCAGATTTTCAAGATCAGACTTTCCATTCAGGAAGAGTAGCAATAACATGATTTTCAAGATGGCTGCTGTAGCTTTCATATTGGATATCAGACTGGCACTATTTTCATTTAAACCATCTGAAAGTTGTCTCGTGAAAACTCCAGTTCAATATGACTTTCTGTTCAAGTAGAGTTGTGACAACAGGATTTATAAGATAGCTGCCATTGGGGCCATACTGGATATCAGTAAATCACTATGTTTATTCAGGGTCAGCTAGACATCATATGAAATCAATTAGTGGAAAACTCCATGTTGGATTAGCAGCAAGATTGTCAAGACAGCAGTTGTGGCAGTCATATTGGATACATGATTATTATGGTTGTCATTTTAGAACCAACTAGACTTAAAAGTCTAATATTGAAAACCCCATGTTGATATGACCCTGCATTCAGGAGGAATAGCAATAGAGTAATAATATTTTCAAGATGATGAATGTGATGGCCACATTGGCTATCAGATCTGCACCATTTTCATTAGGCAAGATATTACAGAAATTTTATTCCATACAAACCCAATAATGATATGACCATCCATTCTGGAGGAGCAGCTAAGATTTTCAAGATGGCTACCATGGTGGCCATATTAGACATCAGATCAGCACCATTTTTATTCAGTATCAACTTGGCATCATAAAATGTCTCAAGTGAAAACCCCATGTTAATAGCATCCATTCAGGAGCAATAACAGGACTTTCAAGATGGCTGCCATAGTGACCATATTAGATGTCAGATTACAATCATTTTTGAGGGCTCAACTAGACATTATGCTAAGTCTTTTACTGAAACCCTGTGTTGATATGACTATCTGCTTAGGAGGAATAGTGACATGATTTTGTAGATAGCCACTGTGATGGTAATATTGACCATCAATTTAACACCATTTTCATTTAGGACCAACAAGACAAGAAATCTTAGGTGAAAACCAATGTCAATAGGACTTCCTGTTAGGAGTAGCAGTAAAAACAAGATTTTCAAGATGGACTCTGTGTTGGCCATGTACAATGTGTGAGGGCCATTTTCTTTGGACCAACTAGACCATGGGATGAATGTGTGTGTTAAGTTTCATGTCTGTCTTTGATGGGTGCAACAGGTACTAACATGTGTGAATGAGTGAATGAATGAATGAAGGGAGGAAGGGATGGAATGCTGATGAGACTAGCAAAGATGGATAACATTTCATCCCATAATAGTATGACCAGTGGAGCTAAATCTAGTATTCTATTAATTACAATGAATTTGCAATATTGGGAGATTTATTCTGTCAGCTTATCATTTCCACATCCCTTAAACTGCAAATCTTTGCAGGCTTCAGACTAGTTACTCTTTTAAAATTACAATTATTCTGGATATTTTCCTACATGGATATAATATATCAGGCTGAAGTGAAGGACTGTGATACAAACAGGTTAATCAGAATACCAGAGATTCCATTCCCTCCTTCTGTAACCTAGATAAGATTGAGATCAAAGACTGGTTCTCTGATCATTGTATTATATAACTAGTTAAAAAACGAGTCTCTTTGAAAAGGGTAATGAGCAACCACATGTGTTCTGATACCCCAAGAAAAGGAGCGAAAAAATTAGGCATGGCAAGAATGGAGGTAGTCTTCCAAAAGAAAACCAACCCGTGTAAAGACATAAAGTTAAAAACTATACCTCAGGAAATGGATGGCATGGATAAAAATGTATTCATATAATGTACTTCAAAGGATCACAACACAAAATTGAAATCCTGTAAATCATAGAATATTTCACAGGAATAAATCATTTTCCAAATGAGCAAGTTTTGTACCAGAACATTATTTATGATTGTAACATTCTATTTGAACAATAGGCATATATGTATTGCCAATTAGCAAATGGAAAAGTGTTTTTGTTTCAAATGCATTAATTTTATAAATTCATGCAATTATACTAAATATTAGTTGCAGTTTAGATGTGTCATGATGTCAACATCTAGGCTCATGGAGAAGGAGTTTGAGAAAAGATGGTCTTTCTTTGTAAACAAGGTCAAGTCAGTAAATAAGAATTCTAGGGATCAAAGTAAATAAATAATTTTATCCTTTTTTGTGGAAGATGAAGACCTGAACAAATTCTAACTACACAAACAAGAGTCCCTCACAGGGACTGACACTTAACTGAGCAAAACGAATTTCCAGTAATTCAAGACAAGACCAATTGTTTCTTTTAATATTCAAGTGTTGAAACTATCTCATGTTCTCCAGTGACAAGATTGTCGAATTAGCTGATGTAGTACACATACATGATATGACCTTGACACTATTTTCATTTACGACAATACAGACATTTGAAGCCTTTTGATGAAACACCATGCCATAATGAAAGTCTATTAGTGAAAACACTAGGTTTGGAGAGATATAACAATATTTTGAAGAACTCATCAATAACAAGATTTTCAAAATTACTGCTGGTGGGCATACTGGATTTCAGATTGGCAATATTTGTTATTTAAGACCAACTGGACATCATAAAAATTACTCTGGTGAGACCACCATGTCAATATGACATTTTTTTCAAGCAGAGTTGTGATAACATGATATTTAAGATGACTCCCATGGCAGACATCATAAGAAGTCTTTTAGTGAAAATCCCATCTTGATATGACCACACAATCAGGAGGAGTGGTGATGATAAAATATTCAAGATGGCTGCCATTGTGGCCTCAAATTGTCACCATTGTCATTTAGGACCAACATAGGAAGACTTTAGTGAAAACCCAATGTTGATATGACCCCCACTTAGGAGGAGTGGTAACAAAAGTTTTCAATATGGCTGCCATCTTGGACTTCAGATCAGTGCTATTTTCATCTAGCCTATCGTGTGCTGAAAAATGGCGTTAAACCCTATAACAACAACAACAACAACAACAACAACATCATCTAGGTCCAAACAGACGTTATAAGGAGTTTTTACTGAAATCCCCATGTTGATATGACCATCCATGCATGAGAAGTATTGATACTAAGATTTTCAAAATGGTGGCCGTAATGGACATGCAAGCAGCACCATTTTCATTTTTCATTTAGGACCAACTAGACCATGGGATAAATATGTGTGTGCAAAGTTTCATGCCAATCCTCTTAGTTGTCTAGGAAGGGATAGCAATAACAACCTTGTTCTAATAGATGGACTGATGAATGACAGACCATCTCAAAAGCTTTTCTGGTCTATAAATAAATACATTTAGATACAGCAAATCAAGGTAGTTAAATACAGTATTTACTCACAAGACGAGTCCAACTGCAAACTGTGCACAGACCCAGATCTGCCATCAGACTAATGTACCAGCAGATCTGTGTCTCTGCAGCTGTTTCTCTGGTAGTAATCAGTAGAACAAACACAGACCCTGATCTGCATGTGCATGGTATTATATCAGATCAGAATCTGAGGATTTTTGCAGTTTGATGAGACTTATAAGAGAGTATATAGAGTAATGTGATCCTCTTGTGTGGAAGATCACAATGAATATATTCATAATACAGGAATTACTCAAGTTAGAAGAAAATGTTTATGAACTCAAGTTGTATGTTAAACTTTGGCATAGAAATACCAATTCCATTTATTTTTAATTATGCTTTAAAATGCATGTTCTATTGTAAATATTTCCTCCAGCAGACTAATAAATACATGTCCCATTTCAATGCTGAGATAGTCCCTACAAACTTCCATCTGATCTCCATTAGTTTATGATGGTCATAAAATCTTGAGTTTCACAATATACTTCTGCACAGTTGTTAATGCATGTACTGGTTCATGGAGAAATTCTCTCTTGGCTATAAGGTATATAGACACACACACCCGCACACACACACACACACACACACACACACAGACAGACACACACACAAACCCACACTGGAATTGGTCTAATTTTGGATATAATTAATAGTTCAGATCCCTGTCCACTGTGGCTGCAAAATGTTGTCCATTCTAGGCAGGTGGGGCATTTTGCCTTGCTGCCCTTTATCCAGACTAAATGGCAAGGCAAAATGTAAGTTGGGATCCGGACAAGTAAGACGTTCTGACATAAGTACTTCTATTACATATTACATTTTGAATTCATGTTTTTTGAAGTGGGCATTGTATAGAGTGGTGGTAAAAGGTCATAATATGAGGCAATTATTAATGTGCAGAAAGATATTCTGGTAGTATACATTTCAACTAAAACATGAATATACTTTAGTATAATCATACCGTATACACTTGCTTATAAGGTAAGTCCAACTGCAAACTGCACAGACTCTGATCTGCCATCACATAATGCACCGGTAGATGTGGTCTGCACAGTTTGTTAGGAGAAATCAGTAAAACAAACAGCATATACCCTGATCTGCAGGCTCAATATGCTAAGGCAGATCACGATCATTGTTGTTTCCAGTTTCTCAATCATTCTTTAAGTTTTATGGCACAATTTTGTTGCTAAGTTTTTGTTTTGCACTGGATTTTCAATCAATAATTGTTTTCTGATAGCAAAAGTAAAGGGCTTCATTACAAAATTGTTATAATTTTTTTGTTGCTATTTAACAATTTGCTGGATTTACAAGGCTTAAACTCAACATTATAAACTGCTTAACAAAAAGAAACTCTTGACAAAGGCAATAACAAAGTCACTAGAAAATTCATTAAAAAATGATCGATACTGACCAAAATTGTCAGAATTGTGTTGTAACTGTTTATGTTTGCTTTAGGGAAATGTGCAACCAGAAAGCCCTGTGGCAGACAGTAAGACCTCCATAACAACAGCCTTGTGGTAAATAGTAAGACCTCCATAACAACAGCCCTGTGGTAGACAGTAAGCCCTCCATAACAACAGCCCTGTGGTATACAGTAAGCCCTCCATATCAACAGCCCTGTGGTAGATAGTAAGCCCTCCATAACAACAGCCCTGTGGTAGACAGTAAGCCCTCCATAACAACAGCCCTGTGGTATACAGTAAGCCCTCCATAACAACAGCCCTGTGGTAGACAGTAAGCCCTCCATAACAACAGCCCTGTGGTAGATAGTAAGCCCTCCATAACAACAGCCCTGTGGTAGATAGTAAGCCCTCCATAACAACAGCCCTGTGGTATACAGTAAGCCCTCCATAACAACAGCCCTGTGGTAGACAGTAAGCCCTCCATAACAACAGCCCTGTGGTAGATAGTAAGCCCTCCATAACAACAGCCCTGTGGTAGATAGTAAGCCCTCCATAACAACAGCCCTGTGGTAGATAGTAAGCCCTCCATATCAACAGCCCTGTGGTAGATAGTAAGCCCTCCATAACAACAGCCCTGTGGTAGATAGTAAGCCCTCCATAATAACAGCCCTATGGCAGATAGTAAGCCCTCCATAACAACAGCCCTGTGGTAGATAGTAAGC
Organism: Sinohyriopsis cumingii; assembly: GCA_028554795.2. Taxonomy (NCBI): domain Eukaryota; kingdom Metazoa; phylum Mollusca; class Bivalvia; order Unionida; family Unionidae; genus Sinohyriopsis; species Sinohyriopsis cumingii. The sequence goes on from CM068831.1 coordinate 83,382,911, forward strand.
CCTCCATAACAACAGCCCTGTGGTAGATAGTAAGCCCTCCATAACAACAGCCCTGTGGTAGATAGTAAGCCCTCCATAATAACAGCCCTATGGCAGATAGTAAGCCCTCCATATCAGCAGCCCTGTGGTAAATAGTAAGCCCTCCATAACAACAGCCCTATTGTAAATAGTAAGCCCTCCATAACAACAGCCCTATTGCAGATAAATGTAGCAAACACTCCATAACAACAGCCCTTTGGCAGATAGTAAACCCTCCATAACAACTGAAACTTGTTGCTTCTGCTATGGCCTCTTTGATCTTACCCCGATAGGCAAGATGAAAAAGATACTGCAAGCAAATCCAGAAGACCGATTACTGAATGATTGTATTGAGGTTTTTGTCCCATATTTCATCATGAGATTTATATTCCAAATCTTTCTTTTCACATGTAACCCATTTTATATACTAATGTAACCACAAAATAGGCCACATGCACTTGAACAATTTGAACTGGTGTCGGATAGGAAAAAGAGGTCACTTTCTTAAGACTTTTATGGGAACTGAAACATTAGTGGGGAAGAGAGAATATATATAAAGAGTACTGTTAGATTAGAATTTTGCATGCTTCTATATTTTGCATGTAACCAAAACATAAAAACATTTTTGGTTTGTTTTAGTGTCCAATAACTTAAGACAATGAAATTCTCCATGTGTAATATAGGACAGTCCTTATGTACTTCTCCCCTCGATGTGGAAAGAGGCAACTAATAAGCCATTGTGGCACAGTGATTAATATACCTAACTAGTGATGGAAACTGTATAGGTTCGAATCCTGCTATTGGATTAGCCTGGGTTGGCAATTGTGGAATGTCCTTGAGTAAGGCACTTCATTACAATAGCCACAATACTAAATAGCCATCTTGTTGTGACTTGTTGTTGGATTGCCAAAACAAAACCAAACCTTAAGTAAAGATAAGGTGTGTACATCACAGGTCAAACAGGGGCTATTACAAGTTACAGAATAATTCCAGTTCAATGAAATAAATGCAAAAACAATTAATGATAGAGGTTCTGTGGATTTTTTTTATACTGGAGTTTTTCATGTCTAAAGTTGTTTTGTGATAAGATTTCTGCTGAAGTGATCATATTTTTTTCCCTACATTGTCCAAGTACATAAAAAAATGGTTTATCTTTTGGCTAACATCAGTTCCCTAGATAAACAAAACCTCTGTAAATACAGGTCAAGAACACCATCCACTGTAGCATTCTTTGGTTTTCCTCAAGATACAATGTGATCAGCCGCTTTAAACAACCCTTGGAGTGTTCTGTCTGGGGGGCTGGTATGGGCAGAAAACTTGGAATCTGGGTGAAGATGTTGATAACTTTTCAAAGAGGGTGATAAAAGTCTCTGTATCATGAATACTAATTGTCACTGACCCTTGCTTTACCTAGATTCCTACTATATGAAGGGGCAAAACATGGGGAAATTTCAAGCTCAGCCTAGTATAAACTCCTATCAACTCAATTAACATTATGAAAAGCTTAAGATATTCTATTTCCAAAACCAAGAGTTTTTACTTGCGTATATGAATTACGTGGTTTTCATTAACATTATATTGCTGTACAGAATATATAATTAGGGTTACCATATCTGAACTTTCAAAGAAGATGATATACTCCAAGATTAGGTGTACATCTGTATGTTTATTCTGTATACACATATAGGACCAAAAAGTAGGACGTGTCTGGCAAAAAAGGACATATGGCAACTCTAATAAAATACTGTAGCATACAATTTTACTCTTTGTCTGTAGTATAGAATTTAAATATCGAAGTTAATGGTTTGTTTTCATGGTTTTAATACTATTTTCCAGCATATGATAGGCTTGATAGCCAGTATATTTGGAGGAGGAAAAACTAGACAAGACCCTGGGAAGAACCACCAGCCCACAGGAAGCTACTGACAAGCTTTCTCAGATACTTACCATGACCTCAAATATCCATGATGACCTTAAGTATCCATGATAACTAAGGCAAGACTTAAGCCGATGTAGACAAGGTGAGATGTGAACCATTTCTAATGGCTAACGCTTAGTCCACTCAGCCACCAGAGACCTGACATACACATGTATGTAAATGAAACTAAGAAATGTGTATTCATGCATGCATGCATTTGTGTGTACTGGTTTAAATGGACTTTACACACATTACTGGATATATCATGCTAAGAAAACAGCCAAGTACCATTCCCAAGGACACAAGGTGACTGACCCAGGCAGTCCTGAGCTGGTATTGAATCCTACCCTACATTAGAATCAGACGCTTTACAAACTGAGTTAAAGTGGTTCCACTAAAAAAATCATTCATAATGTAAGTGTTTGTCTTTAAAAGATGGTGTCAATAATACATGAATGAAAGTTTCAAATACCACAGGTTTCAATGTACTCCATAAGGTGCTGATATCACAGCACATTACAACATATAAAAAAGATGTAACAGTGACAAAGTGGATTAACATGCATTTAATTAGGCTTTACATCCTTTGATGTCAGCATTATGTATACAAATCAATTTGCTTTTTGAGTTAAGTTTCATTGTTTTTTTCTGCACATACAGATGTAGATGCAAAAAGAGTCAAGTGCCCTGCCCAGAACACATCTTGGTAGCCAATCAGTGTTGATCGAATGGCAGGATTTAAACCCACACCCTTCTGGTTAGGATTCCAATACCCTGACCACTGAGCAACCATGGCTTCTTTCAGATCACACACTCACTTTCCCCCATATATACTCACTTATAAATTGAGTCAAATTGCAAACAACAGAGATCCTGATTTGCTGTATCATTATGCAACTTGTTGATGCATTATGCAGTGGCAGATCTGGTTCTATGCAATTTGCTGTTGGACTTGTCTTATATGCAAGTACATATGGTAATAGAGTTTGGTAATTATCCTATCCTTTGGGGCTTAAGCTGGGTATTTGCCTTGAGAAGTACCACTTATGATGTACCCACATTGTGTGCCTAAGAAATGAATATTTACGTAAATTTCATGAAATTTACACTCGTCATAATGAGTGTACTGACAATGTTATAAACAATGTCCTCTTCACTTGTATGCAAATACTACAAGTAACAGCACCTTTCAGTTTTGTTTGGAACTTTCTATTTTGGAGGTGCAATGTCTCTTTTAGGATCTCACAGTGAAAAAAACCCACATGCATGAGTAAGAAAAGTGGTACCAAGTCATCAGGCAAGAATAGTGGTAAATATTGTTTTAAAAATTAAAACTGTTCTAAGCAGACTATGACAACCAATTCCCCCTTACATCAGGTATCCTGGGATTAATAACCATGGGCTCAATAAGAGACATTTATTTTGGGAGTTTCACCAAAAATGGAGTGAATGTAACTTTTAAGGAATGTATGCCTACTGTATCTAGCATAGTAGTTTGCATGGAAGAGTATTTCCTTTGCTCCAAAAGAGATTAAGCCAGCTAAAATGTTTTCTGAAGTACAGAACGTTGAAGAAAAAGCAGAAAAAAGAAGCTAAAAAACATCAGGCTCAGTGAGCAATTCAAAATTACCCAAAATATAAATTTTACACATTTGGTAAGGAACATTAAATTTTACACATTTGGTGAGGTTCATTATATTTTACACATTTGGTAAGGATCATTATATATTAGACATTTGGTAAGGGATTATTATGTTTTACACATTTGATGAGGTTCAGTATATTTTAGACATTTGGTAAAGATTATTATATTTTACACATTTGGTAAAGATTATTATATTTTACACATTTTGTGAGGTTCATTATATTTTACACATCTGGTAAGGTTCATTATATTTTATACATTTGGAAAGGATCATATTTTAGACATTTGGTAAGGATCATTATATTTTAAACATTTGGTAAGGATTATTATATTTTACACATCTGGAAAGGTTCATTATATTGTACACATTTGGAAAGGTTCATTATATTTTACACATTTGGAAAGGTTCATTATATTTTACACATTTGGTAAGGATTATTATGCTTTACACATCTGGTAAGGTTCATTATATTTTACACATTTGGAAAGGTTCATTATATTTTACACATTTGGTAAGGATCATTATATTTTTAGACATTTGCTAAGGATCATTATATTTTACAGTTTTCTCAAGATAATTACAGATGACACATTTGTTAAGAACCATCATAATTTATGCAATTGGTAAGGATCATTCAAATTTACACATTTGGTAAGGATCATACAAATTTACACCTTTGGTATGGATCGTTATATTTTACACCTTTGGTAAGGATCATATAGAATCCATGTTGGGGTTTGGACCAAGACAAGGAAATCTCAGTCAAGGGTTTATATTATTTGTCTCCCAACGAGGCTTGCCAGAATGGGGAGACGTATAATATAAACCCGCAACTGGGATTTCCTTGTCTCGGTCCAAACCCCACCGTAGATTATTTTTCTCACCCAATATTTTCCTTTAAAGTAAAAAGAATTCTGCACTAGTGTTCACGCCCATGTTTACATGTGGCACATGAATATAAATATGTTAATGAGGGCTGTGACCGTTGCGTCCGAAGTACACAGTTTATATGCGTGAGCAAAGAAAAATAACAACATAAAACGTCAAATAATAATGAGGTATTATCATATTTAAGATAAGGATGTTATATGAATTTGACAATAAATAATTAATATTTATTACAAGAAACTGTTTAATTTTCATTAGTTCCAATTTTGAAAAGTTATATTGTAAATAATAAAACGATATTGGCTACTCAACTCTACTGTAGTTAAACTTAGTACAATCTGTAATGTAGATTATTCATAGGTAATTAGAGTTCTGTGTCACTATCATATATAAATAGTCTTTTCTGTGGAGGAGGTGAAACTGTGTGTGACATATGTATGTTGTCCTTAATATGGATTGTAAAATTACCCCCATGTATAATAGACCTTCCAAAAATGGACTCTAGCGGATAACCATGTACTAAACTTTCAAGTTCACGGATTCTTTGAACATTTATTTTTCTGTCCTGGAAATATGACAAGTGCTACAGTGAAATTTGCTTATGGATTAAGATATTGACAGATAAATGATTCCTTCTGGCTGGTAAATGCATTATTTGTCTTTAAATATTGTAGTTATATTTTTGATTCAACCGGGGCACAATGGAGATGATTAACAAAATTAGAATAACGCATGTTTTATATAACATTTCTAGCTGTTACTAAGTGTTCCATAATTGTTAAGAGAGTTGGGAGGCTATGAAATGTATAGGTCTATAGTTTTTAGAATTTTATCCTATCTGTAGCACAGACATTTTTCAGGTCAGCGTCATTAAATGTTGCAAACAGTATATAATTTGTTTCACAAAAAGTATTTAAAACTTGTCAGGTAGCTTTAGCTACATTTAATGACACTGACCTGAGAAATGTACTGAGCTAGGCCTGCATATATAGATAAAATTGACCATGCTGTGTGGAACAAAATAGCATAATACCAAAAAGTTTGACATGGTGTGCATTTGTGTCTTTGTCTCTCGCGAAATGGTTTTTATTGTGTGTTCTCAAAGATGGATTTACCTTAAGTTACTGCATTTTTGTGTTAGATTTGTTACTGTTGTTGTTGTCATTTGATTTTAGTACAACTACATCAGGCAGAGCAGAAGACAACAAGGGTTTCTTTTTTTTAAAAGTAGTTCTGAGCGTGTGGACACCTTGACTGACATGACTGGACTGAGACAAGAAAAGTAAGGTTAGCAAAACAAGTAGATTTCTCTGTCACATGGGTGAGAAATTAAAATGTATACCTTCTGATAAGGATCATTAAAATTTTTACACATTTGGTAAGGATCATTAAAATTTACACCTTCTGATAAGGATCATTAAAATTTGTACACATTTGGTAAGGATCATACAAATTTACACATTTGTTAATGATCATTATATTTTATAGTTATCAGCTTAATTAGTCTAAGGACAGTTATCAGCTTAATTAGTCTAAGGACAGTTATCAGCTTAATTAGTCTAAGGACATTTATCAGCTTAATTAGTCTAAGGACAGTTATCAGCTTAATTAGTCTAAGGACATTTATCAGCTTAATTAGTCTAAGGACAGTTATCAGATAAATTAGTCTAAAGACAGTTATCAGATTAATTAGTCTAATGACAGTTATCAGATTAATTAGTCTAAGGACAGTTATCAGCTTAATTAGTCTAAGGACAGTTATCAGCTTAATTAGTCTAACAGTTATCAGATTAATTAGTCTAACATTTATCAGATCAATTAGTCTAAGGACAGTTATCAACGTCTTTGTCCTTATCAGGCATTACTGCAATTTACACTGACAAACATTTCATTTAATAAAACTTGGTATATTCATATTATTGCAGCTGATGCATTGATTTTGTTAGTACAAACTGAAAGTAGGTTTTAAACATGTACGCCGATTAGTGTAGATTCCAAGCAAGGATATTACTAGAGCTACAGTTGCTTTGAAAGAAAAATACAACAGATATAGAGAACTTAATTAACTTTTACAACTGTCTTCCTGTATAACCAATTTAAATCTGGTATTTATTTTATTCAGAAAGCAAAGTTACAAAATGTCCAGCCCATCAACTTTTCTAAATCATGGTTATAAATCTTCAAATGGCCCACTTTTGTGTAATTGTGTTAATAAAATATGGCAATGGACAAACTGAATGATAATACAAAAGGGTTTATTGATTTTCTTACATAAGGTTTGTGTATGTTTGTCTTTATGAAAAATTTAAACCCATCCATAATTATAGCATTACAGTATTAACTACATTACACTTTTTCATATAACCTGAAAATAAATTTTCAAATAAATATTTGACAAACAAATGTATTTCTTTATGAACAATTTATTCATGGGCAACATGTTTTGTTTGGTAATTGTTTGCCTTTCTGTGAATGTTTTTAAAATCTAGTTTACAGAGGGAGGGGTGTCTTTTAGACCCAAAGTATCTTAAAGTTAAAGCTTCTAATAATCTATTACTGATTCACAAGGCCAACACCACTGGACCACATGTTCATCATGTACAATATGCCCCAAGCAGAACCATGTGGAAGAAAGAATATGAACCCAAACTCTCAGACTGGGTTCAGGAAAAGCACTGCTAACTTTCTGAAAAAAGAACTAAGTTAAAAAAAACAACAAGTAGGAAGTTCTGAGAAGCATACCTACCATTAACTGTTAACTCCATTCATGAATTGCATAGTCCTGAAATAAATATTAAAGGTATACCATTTCCTTTCTCTCAGCTCAGATGAACTCACTCCTAGCAACATCACTACAACACACTCAGCAAGGTAATAATCTCTGCTGTTGCGGCTGCAGAAATCATGACAATTCCAAAACACATTCACAAGATTTCTGTCATTGGTTTAAAGGCCTCCAAGATACTCAGCTCCATAGAATTTCACCAAAAACTGAAGTATGGAGTTTAAAAATCCATTAACAGTGACACCAAGATGAATGTATATTCCCATAGTAGTCCAATCTCTTCCTTGCTTGCTCTGCTGTACCAACCTATCCCAGCATGCATTTGATAGGCCCAAATAAACAGAGCCAGCCACGAATTTGCTACAGGGTATCAGATCTCATACAGTGCAGTTTTTTGCTCTCCTCAGAAATATAAATACCTACCATGTGCCACTGTTATAAATAGCACAATTGCCTCTGAACCCTGGAGCAACTTGCCTTACAAGTTTTTTCTTTTCAAAGTGGAATTCATGATAACAAAACTTTTGTTCCTAAAACTGTTTGCAATTCCAGAAGGCAAAAAGTGATTTAAAGAAAATTTTAGCAATCAAACATAAATTTCTCAAATTAGTTCCACTGTGCCACTATTGACCTCTTCTACTTGGAACCATAGGGGTGCACCAAGGGGTAAAAATCTGGTTTATATATAATATAAAAACAACCCAAATTTTTTTATACACTTTGTAAAATGCAATTCAGAGCAGAACTTTCTGTAAATGCATATAATTGTTCTTAACAATTGGTTAACATTTCAGATATGACACAAAGTTCACTCAAAAAAAAAAAGGGAGCAAGTTCAGTTACTAGTAAGAAATCAGAGAGAATATTTCTGCATGCATGCACATTCAATCAAATGCATTACTGGGCTTATGTTTTGACAAAAGGAAAGTCTATAATTTTTACACAACCACCTGCATCACAAAGTGCATTTTAAAATGCGAAAACACAATTATAGGTGAACATTTCAAAATACAAGTAAAATAATAATGATAATTATGCACCTTACTGTTACATGATAAGTGGAAACATCAAAGTTACGACAGTGCCTTCTAGCCATGCTTGTGGCTAATAAACGTCTAACTAAATTGAAGACTTAACCATCATTCTACTTGAACATTACTTTATCTAGCACCATCTGCATTGCTTAAATTCAGTTTTTGTGATGTTTGTATGCCAATTCTACATCTAGCCCAAATGGAGAAAAATGTACTTTTGATGAGATAAAAAAAATGCCTCCAGTACAAATCAATAAAACTCAAGACATAGTAGTGAAAATAAATAATTAAAATCATCATTAATTATTTAGTCTTTAAAATGATTCTTGTCCTCTTAAACAATTAATTCTTACCCCATTTGAGTTCCACGTTCTGGTCATTACACCATTTATTGCCTTATTTAAAAAGTGAATGCTTCTGAAAATTCTTCCAAGACAAAAGAGTTTTACCAAGCAGTAATAATGGCATTGTATGAAACTAAACAGCATATTTCCTTTGGAATTCCTTGTAAAAATATAAGTGAAGTACAATGGTAAAAAAAAAAATAACAAGATAAATTGTCGAAATATTTATTTCAAAACTTCTACAGTATTTATTGCATAAGAAGACCATACATACTTGGGAATGGGGGTGAGCTTATCACTGAACAAAATAGAATAATTCACATTCTTTGTTGATTCACTGTACAAAATACACAAATTTGCACAATTTGTACATTATTTATCCTCTGATAAGCCAATGGTAATGTAAAGAACAGCTGAATAAGGCCTGGTTAGATTAGACCTTGCAAAGTTTGATTAAAGTTATGAATGGGCTTATTGTTAAGCAGGGGCTTTATCAATGGAGAAATATGGTACAAAGAGAGAGAAGAGGGAGGAAAATGCATGACTCATTTTCAGGACTCTTTCCAATATGAGAAGTTTAAACATATCCATCTCCTACTCTTTGACATATTTATGCGAAATTTCAGAATGCACCTCTGTTCATAGCTTATAAAAACTGCCAGAAAGAACAATTTCCATGGCAACCAAATATACATTCAAACCCTGTGATGAGTGACCAATCCATTATCCTAGATACCAGGAAGACAAGCCCAGAGTTTGGCTGCTTTGTACCTTTCTTCTGTCATATAATTTTTGTAAGATGATTAATGACATAATGCCTTTTCCATTCGAAACTGCAAAATCTTGGGAAAACTGAGTACTGGGAAAATGTGGTGGGGCTTGGAACTGGGCCCAGCATCCAGTATATCTGGGTGATATTAGCAGGCATTTGTTTATGTGTCTGCATGTCTATTTTAACTAAGTAGATACTGTCATGTGATTGATAACAAATTATAACTCCTGTTACTAGTAAATTCTTGTCTTGTTGAAGAAGGATATTTGTAACCCAAGCTTTCATACTGATTATTGGGAAGTCTTTAGGAGCTGAAATGCATCATTCTAACACCAGGACAAAGTATTTCACAATTGTGAAATTCAATTTCTAAGTTTTAACAACTTTACTCTCAAATTAACTATATTCCAAAACTTTTAAGCAATTATTTTAATCAGAATAACAAGCTTAGATCCAAATGAAATTCACCCAAGAAAATTAGAAGAGGTGATACAAGTATTAAATAAATTGCACCTGGAAATCATTAATTAATGAATTTATGAATCATTAATTAATATTGGAATGAGATTAATTTATCTTGCAAAACTGTATTTGTCATTAACTGAGTGCTTGAAGAATTCCCCCTCCCCTCCAGTTATAGCCTGTAAAGGCCAAATCCTATTCTAACATGTGACACACTCTTGTCATGCTACAAAGTCATGACAGGTTGTAGGAAGATATTATTAGACAAGCAAAACTGTGATTGATGAGTGGAAAAGCCAACTCAAATATACATCCCCAAACTCCATTGGGTGTTAGTAGTGGTGTGTAGGGGTGGCGTTGGGGGGATGGTATGTCTAAAGTGCCACAAAAATAATAGCAGTTTTGGGATTCTCAGCATGTGCACATTCATTTTTTGGCACTGAGGAATAAACATGTAATAATTACATTCATAGAAAATGTTTCTGTTTGATAATCAACACAGCCTATTTTTTTATTGCCCTCTTTTTATCTGCTTTTGGATGAAATCTTTTTTCTTTCTGAAAGTGTCAGGATTATTTCTTTTAAAGATGTTTAATTAAAAATATGAAATAAGAATGATCCAATTCAGTGTCAAACAAAAAATGTTTTAATTCCTGTTTTTATCTGCAAGACATTGATTCTTTGGTCCTGCTGTCATTTGCTAATCCAACAAATGAACAGAAAATACAAGAACAAGAAACCTGACCATACAAAATGAATATATGACAAAGCTAAAGGGTAAAATTCAATACAACATGACTATATGTTGCAATTAAAGGCCAAAGTTCAAATGAAAAGAGGTCATAACCCCATACAATTTTACCACCATTCCACCCCGCCTATCGGGGCCCCGAGTGGCTGAGTGGTCTAAGGCGCTCACCATTACGGATCACTGCCATCTCACCTCTGTCTGCGTGAGTTCGAGTCTTGGATTCGGCTAATGTGGTTATGTGAGAAAGCTTGCCAGTAACTTCTCGTGGGTTGGTGGTTCTTTCTGGGTGTTTCCCAGGTTCTCCCTCCACCATTTATCCTGGCCACCATGTATAGCCTATCTTGTGCTGAAAAATGGCGTTAAACCCTACAACAAAAACAACAACCCCACCTATCAAAAATGATAACTTTGTTGGTGTCTTCTTCATACAATACCAAATGTCAAATCTTACTGAAATTTTTTTGTCCAAAAATAATATAACGGGCAAAGAACTGGGGCCAAAACTGAAAGATTTTGCCTGAAAATGGTAAATATAAAATATGACCTATGCCTCTTTTGAGTATGAAGCACTGAAACCAAACTTGACTCCAGCCCATAAAGTCCTTCGGAGTTTATTGAGCACAAAATGGAAGACCAAGGTTCCAAGTTAAACAAGGGCCAGAACTCTGTAAAGTTGTGCTGAGGAAAAAAATCCATCAATCTGCACCTTGGTCTTTTAATATAAAGCTTCAATTTCAATTTCATGAAGTTCATCAAAAGTAACTGAACTAAACTGAAATAGATGGGCCAAGTTTTAATAGTCTGACAGAGACAATAACTCACAACAACTCGGCTAATAAAATCTGTAAATATGAACATGACCTACATCTTTTTTAAAGTAAAGCCTCATAGCAAATTAGATTTGCATGCATTAAGTCCTTCTAAATTTATCAGCAGAACTGAAATGGAAGAGTAAGGCAAAGTTCTAATTGAAATAAGGGCCACAAATCATCTGTCAAGTTGACAGTATTTTGGTGTATGGCAAATCACCTTTAGAGGTGACAGTAGTTTGGTGGCTGTTATATCAACTGCAGAGTTTACAGTAGTTTTTGATGGATGTTATCTCACCTGTAGAGTTGACATTATTTTGGTGTATGTGAAATCACCTGTACAGTTGACATTATTTTGGTGTATGTTAAATCACCTGTAGAGTTGACAGTAGTTTGGTGAATGTTAATTCACCTGTAGTTGTTGTTGTTGTTGTGGGGTTTAACGCCATTTTTCAGTACACGATAGGCTATATATGGCGGCCAGTATTAATGGTGGAGGAAGAACCCGGGAAAACCCTGGAAAGAACCACTGACCCACGAGAAGCTACTGGCAAGCTTTCTCACATATCTACATCGGCTGAATCTGAGACTCGAACCGGCGCAGACAGAGGTGAGATGGCAGTGATCCGTAACTAATTCACCTGTAGAGTTTATGGTAGTTTGGTGGATGTTATATCAACTGTAGAGTTGACATAAGTTTGGTGCATGCTATATCACTTGCTGAGTTGACAGTAAGTTAGTATAATGTTATATCATCAGTAGAGTTGACAGCAGTTTGGTGGATGTTACATCACCTGCTGAATTTACATCTTTGTATTGCACATCAAAAAATATTTCAATGTGATCCAGTGCATACTAGAATCAACCATGTGATTTTCTCAATTTCATCAATGTAAGTTGAAGTCTCTGAATTTATATTTGGTCTGAGTTTACTTTGTGTATCTTGGTATTTTATTAATAAAACGGAACAATTTCAGTGATATCCAGTGCATACCAGAAGACTACTTGATCATCCTAATTTAATCACTGAATATAATGTTCTCCAAGCCCACATTTAGTTTTGGCATAAAATATGAATGTAGCTGAGGTGGAACAATCTGTTCCACATCATTAAACTATATGATTCCGGTAATGATGAGGTAACAAGAATTCTGACATGTACTGAACATGCCAAATTTGAATAGACGTCTCTAACATGGTTGCACCTACTAGGTTCCTAATATGATGGATGCCTGTAAACAATTTCTACTATCAATTATAGGTACATGTAGCAGAAATTATCTTAAAGAAAAAAATTACTAAAGAAATTTCTGTTGGTTTTAACAAGATTTTAAGACCTTCTTGGCTATATCATGCTAAGGAAATTGGAGCCATGTGCCTTTCTGAGGGACACAATGAGTCAGCCAACACATGCTGGCTTTAAAGGTTGTTATTGTTGTTGTTGTTGGGTTTAACACCATTTTTCAACACAAGATAGGCTATACATGGCTGCCAGTATAAATGGTGGAGGAAGAACCCAGGAAAACCCCAGAAAGAACCACAAGCCAATGAGAAGCTACTGGCAAGTTTTCTCACATACCCACATTGGCCAAATCTGAGACTTGAACCCATGCAGACAGGGGTGAGATGGCAGTGATCTGTAACAGTGAGCACTTTAGACCACTTGGCGCCTCCCCCCCCCCTGCCTGACAGGTATCAAACCTGTGACTTGTCAGTTATGGGTCTGATGCTCTACCAAATGGGCTATCATATTTCCCAGCTATCATATTTCACTTTATGATAGTACAGATCAGGGTTTTTGTTGTTTGCAGTTTTACTTAAGGTATAAACAGTACTGTATTCATTCCAATCAGCCCTAACCCAGTGGAGACTGAAAACAGCCTATTAACACCATTAGAGGACACATGGTACCAATGATATGGAAAAATGGGAACCAGCCTGGAAATGAGTTAACATAAAATAGAGTACATGTATATATGGGTTTGGCTGACCAGGATTGGTTAATAATGTAAATTATGTTTTAGGAAAAAGAATCTTTTGAGAGCTTATCCTAGTTGTAAGTGAAGAAAATAGAGACATTGTTTTATTGATGGTATTTCAGTCCTTGAACAGTCTTGAGTTTGGAACACTCATTACTAAAATTAGCACCTGACTCTTTGGTACGGAATTGAAAGCACATACTTTAAACACATGCAGGTCCAGAAAATGTTGTGGCTCATATCCTTTTCTCTACACAGAAGCTGACATCCAGGTTTCTTCTATATTGATAAATATAGGTTTGATCATGAGCACTCAAAAATTATAAGCCATTGAATTTTTAATATGGTGTTTGCATAGGTTTACTATGGGAACTGAATTAGTACCATAAAACATATAATTTCACAGTCTTTCCACCAATTTTCATTAAATTATCACAATGAACCACACTCTCACCTTGTAATAAAGTTAAGAAATTGTCAAAAGAAAATCTTTGATTTAAAGATATTGTTACACAATATAACAAATGTACTTATTTCTGATTTGGTGATTGATGATGGGAGTCGATTCCCAAGTTAGTCTTTTGCCTACGACAACTTGCTGAAAAGAGTAATTGACTCAGATTCAAATCTAAGCACATGTACTATAAATCCTTTGTATGCCAACAGTTGGAGTATGCATGGACTGTTTGGGACCCATCCACCAAAACATTGCCAAACTTGAACCAGTACAATGAAGGGCAGCACAGTTTATTGGTGAATATCATTGAACCAGCAGTGTCTCCACCATGCTCCAACATTTTGGATGGGAAGAGCTTCAAACCCAATGAAAACAAGCAAAAGCTGTTATGATTTACGGGATTGTACACTAGCTAGTTGACACCAGACAGATTTCACTCTACATGACATTCATGCAGATCCCCATACAAAGACTACTTCTTCCCATCAGGAATCCACCTGTGGATCTCCCTCCCAGCCATCCTAGTCAACACCAATTGCTTTCTGAGCAGGAGTTGGCATGGGGATCACTTAGCTCCAGACCAAGAAGTTTTTAATGTGCTTTTTGCTGCACTTTGACCTCCCACCACATGTACACATTATGCGTATGTTCCAGAGGAACACAGCACATTATTGTTGTTATTATTAGAAGAAGAAGATATTATGAAATGATTAACCTGATGTGATTGGATTCAGATCAGTGGTTTACTGAATGTCTTAAATGTGATAATTGATTGGTAAGGAGCTCTACACACAGGTAAGGTAAATGTGATAATTGATTGGTAAGCTGCTCTACACACAGGTAAGGTAAATGGAATAGTGATTGACTTCAGCTCTACATGGTCAAACAATGATCCCATGGTTAAATCCACAACTACAGATGTTATTTACTGAAACTTCATGTCAACAAACATAGTTACTTACTTTAACACACTGAAAATGACTTAAGTAGGACCATTCAAAAATGTCAATCACACCTGCTAGTTACTTACTTAAACAAACAGTAAGTAAATACATACCAACAATAAGTCAATACCAATGTCCAAAGGAATTTTTGTTGTTGTTATAGGGTTTAACATCATTTTTCAGTGCAAGATAGGTCATACATGGCGGCCAATATAAATGGTGGAGGAAGAACCCGGAAAAGCACCGGAAAGAACCACTGACCCACGAGAAGCTACTGGCAAGCTTTCTCACATACCCTCGTTGGCCGAGCCCAAGACTCGAACCCACGCAGATAGAGGTGAGACAGCAGTGACCCATAATGGTGAGCACTTTAAACCACTCAGCCACTCTGGGCCCCATGTCCAATGGAAGGGAGATCATAGGGGCCTGATGTGAGTAGCAGGACCTCGGTACACAGTACAGATGAACATGAAGAGACTCTGACCCATTGTCAGCACTAAATAATGGAAGAGCTGCATGTTCTTGCTTACAAGATCAATCAAACTGCAAACATAAAAATCATAATCTGCCATAGCATGATGCACTCATAGACCAGAGTCTATGTTGTTTCTTCTAGTCATTACTCCTTATAAACTGCATAGACTCTGATCTGCTGACATATTATGGGATGGCAGATCTGATTCTATGCAATTTGCAGTTGGTCTTCTCTTGTGAGTATATGCTTTATATATAGGGCAACTTTGATCCTAAATATATCTGAAAATACAGCTTGAATTTTTCACAAATTTTGAAGATGTTTTTCTTTTGGCTAAAGTAATAAATCTGTCAAATTTAGCCTTTTTATGGATTGTGAAAGATTTTCTTATGTAAATAAATGTAGAAAACAATTGAGAACGGTTCAGCAAACAAACTTTCTGCCCACAATAAAATTCAGATGGATGGCCAGATTTCTAGTGTGCTTACAATTTGACAACTTTTATAGTCCCTAATGGAGAAGGCAACACATTGTGCCACTTGAATTAAAGCGTATAGGAAAAAATATCTACTTTGGTTTAATCACAAATATGCCCTCTTCATGTGTCATCACAAACCAAAAACTGAATCAAAACAGAGTTAGCGACTCAAGATTAACAACTGTGTGAGAGAAGCAAGTCAATATTTACCAACACAATAGACCAGATGGGATATTCAAAACCATCATATGTACATAGTCTCACCTAGACAAAAAGTTTGCAAATAACTTTGTAGTAAATCTGATACTCAAACATTAACACCACATCACGTACTGTTGGGGCAACCATCACAAATTTATTGTTTCTGACAGGAGGTACAATATCCTTTCATGAAAAAAAAATTTCAAGATAGAAACTTTGCTAAAATGGGATTTATTTTTCAAGAATGTTGTTGATTGTCTTTTGTTTCAGTTTGATTATGTCCTTGTGTTCAATCATTCTCTGTATTTTCATACGTTCCCTCAAATCAAACCCATACCAAAATGTGGCAAGATTGTAAATCTGCAAATGCAAACAGTTTAGTCCATATGTACACTTCTAACCCATCAGGAGAATCAATTTATTTCAATTGCTGGACTAACAAATATCTGTCAAGAAAGAGCAAATGTTATAATGGAAATCGTAGATGCTTGTTTTCAAATGAATTGAGTTTAAATGTGTTTAAATTGACTCCACACTTCCTTCCCTTGTTTTATAATCAACATTAAATTGAGAGGCACCAAGTGGACAAGGCTTCTTGGAAAAGTTATTTATCACAAATCCTGTTCTATTTCAATGTCTTTTAACAAGTACAGAACAACTCATTTGGCAATAACAGGGAACAAGGATTAAATTAGCTTTGCTGGAAAGAAATACACATATGTACAACTTCTTCCAGCAATGTGGCAAAACTTCAAAGGAATCTTTCCTCAAAAAGCAAGTGGAAAGAAAAGATGAATAGATCCCAGATCTTCTAACTTGAACAGGAGACCAATAAATTCTTATTTCTTTATTGTCTTGTTGATAAGGTTCTACATAAGTCTTCAGCTTGGCTGAAAGTAAAATCATTTTTGTCATACCATCTCTGATGTGGTGGCGCCTTCATAAGAAAATATCACTGTTACAATCTAGTAAGAAACAAGCAAGCTATTTCATTTCATAGGAGCAATGATACTGAAGACCCAAATTAGTATACCACTATTTCCACCCTTTGAACTCCACTTTCCTTTCCTATATGAGTTTATAAACTGTTATTGATACAAAATGGCTATTTACAACATTACAAATTTTTCTACCCTGGATTCTACAAGAGAATGCTAGAAAATAGACTTTTAAAAAATATGACTAAATAATATTATCACGTTAGAGAAATGTTTCATTTGTACACTGCAGAGATTCAACCCTGGTCTGTGGGTAAACGGCACCTATCACCTTGCCTGTATGTACCAACCCCTACACCATCTCGACCATGCCAAAAACTGTCGGCTTGACTTTGGTATTTTAATTCTGTTTATGACATCAAAATCTAAACAACTAAACAATATAAAAAAAATTAAATAATGGATGGAAACAGGATTTTCAGTAATTGGAATCACTATTCAAATGGAAATGAATATTGATTTTAAGAACTTCTGCATACATTCTTAACAATGCATACATTCTAGCGCAGACTGAAGCCTCCATGATTTATTCCAGCTAAAAACAAATGCAAGGTCTTAACAAAAAATTACTGTCCTCTAAAAAAATTAAAGCATAATAATCATCCATTCTGAATACAGCATCTGACTGGTGGACACAACACACAGAGTGACAAAGTTCCATGTCATATAGACGCTCATTCTTTATAAGAGACACAAGCTGTTGGCAACTTGGACTTCCTTTTTTTTTGCTCCATTAAAAACTATAGGATCACTTCGAAGCCTCTTTTTCTTGTGGCTCAGTGATTATTTTAAGTCAGTGATGATTGAATTCATAGGCTGGAATACAGTGAGCTGGGTATAATAATTTTGTGGAACATAAATTTGTGAGCGAAAATATATACATGTCTTATGATTTTATTGAATAGTATACGTAAAACAATCTTGCAAAAAATGATGAATAGGTGCAATGCATTGCATTTGTTTACAAAAATTAAAAGTTGAACCTGTGTACAGAGTTCACCTGTATACAAAGGCTAGGTTTTACCTTTTCCCATGGGTAGCCACTATCATCAGGTTTTACAATTTTCTGTAAAAATGATGCTTTTTTTTAAAATTGTACAACTTGCTAATTATATTTTTGGTTCATGAGAATTCCATGCAACTTGAATGAAGACTAATTTGTTATATGTTCAATTTATCATGTTATATATGTTTATGTTCAATTTATCATGTTATATATGTTATATGTTAAATTTATCATGTTATATATGTTATATGTTAAATTTATCATGATATATATGTTATATGTTAAATTTATCATGTTATATATGCTATATGTTAAATTTATCATGTTATATATGTTATATGTTAAATTTATCATGTTATATATGTTATATGTTAAATTTATCATGTTATATATGTTATATGCTAAATTTATCATGTTATATATGCTATATGTTAAATTTATCATGTTATACATGTTATATGTTAAATTTTTCATGTTATATATATGTTAAATTTATTATGTTATATATGTTATATGCTAAATTTATCATGTTATATATGTTATATGTTAAATTTAGTTGTTATATAGTACAAACTGTTATTGCTATTTGAGCAGCACAATCTTCTCAAGTCCCCAACAACAACAGATATCATTATATAATGGATCACACAAAGAATTGCAACAAGACTGGCTTGTATCCAGCTAGAATGTTGAATAACAAAAAAATGACTGACAAGTGCTAGATAAAGATGGAAGTTTCTCAGTTAGTCAGGTGAGAGTAGGTAAGTGTATAAAACTTGAATGGAAAGTGGTATGAAAAGTTGATTCCAGTAACTTTTCCATCATTATGACATGGGCTGTACTTTGTCTGACAGGGGTTACTGGCAAGTTACCCAAATGAGTTTATTTTTCCCCATTTTGGAGTTATAGTAGACCCAAATTTTGACTAATCAAGGAAGCCTTCATTTGCCTGATGATATATAAATGTTGATGATTTCAACTTTTAAACGTTCTATAGATTTTGCAATGTTTAGTTCTGCAGAATTATAAATATCCATCAGTACACATAACATACTGCTCCAGTGGTCTAAGTGGCTAGAGCATCCACCTCAGACGTGGGAGGTCACAGGTTTGATCCCCGGCCAAGACATACCATTTATAAAAATGGTACTAGCAGCTGCCTTGCTTGGTGCTCAGCATGAAGAGGTTAGTTTTAGGACAAGTTGGCCTGGTGTCAGGCTAAAGTAAGTGGGTGGGACATGATTCTACAGCATGATACCCACGTGCTAGATATAATTATAAACTGCCACAATGCAAATGTCATGGCGATATATCTAAAATTGTTGAAGATATATCTAAAATTGTTGAAGCTACATTAAAAATCCAAATCATACACACATATACACCACTAAGTAGCTTTCTCCAAGGGTGTGCTTTCCTACAGAACTTTACTTTGCCATAAACATTAAAAACTGAAGAACATGTAGAACACTTCAATTGATGAATACCAAATACCTATAACCAGATGGGGACACACACAAAATAATTATTTCACAGAATTTAAATTAGCTCTAGGAAATAATACCATTCTGTAATACAGTCTAGGTGCAGTCAAATCTGACTCAAGAAAATTGTTGTAATCAGCCCCAATTAAAATAAAAATTATGCCAAGAGATAGAGATAATTAGATGTCAGAGGCACAACACTTTGACTGGAATTCCTTTTAGGGCCATCAATAGAACTGAAATGTTAGACAGTAACTGATAGGGATCTTTGCCAATTTGACTGACATATTTGAAATTAAATCAATTTCAACAATAACTTTAAACTGCATTTTAGAGATCGTTGAGGTAGAAAATACAGCTTACATTACCAAATTTTTAAAAGCCCTTATCTTCATTCTTACATGCACAGTAAAAACTATTTAATGGGGGGGATGGGGGGGGGGTAAATTTTTTAGTTATAGTAATAAACTGAAACTGTAGAGTTTTAAAGAGATTGTCTAATGCAATCACTGATTTGCATTTTGAAAACAAAACTAATAAAGAGGTGTTTTTAACATGGGTCTATAATGTAACCTTAAGGGGTGTTAAACCCCTGACCAATATGTGGCTGTCCTGCTGCTGAGTCAACACTTGTCCCAAAATTTGAAATAAATCAAATGATTCAAGACAAACAGTGTAAAGAGGATCAATATTCTTGAGATAGTACTTATATGGATTGGTGTCCTTGGTGCTTATAGCCATTTCATGTGGCAAAGTAATTATATGGATTGGTGTCTATGGTGCTTATAACCAATTCATGTGCCAAAGTAATCATGTGGAATGGTGTCCATGGTGTTTATAGCCATTTCATGTGGCAAAGTAATTATATGGATTGGTGTCTATGGTGCTTATAACCAATTCATGTGCCAAAGTAATCATGTGGCATGGTGTCCATTGTGTTTATAGCCATTTCAAGTGGCAAAGTAATTACATGGAATGGTGTCTATGGTGCTCATAGTCATTTTTGTGCCAAATTTATAGAATGCTGTATTTGGTGGTTGTAGTGTCCATTATGCTTATATCCACTTCATGTACCAAAGCAGCTTAAGTTTTAAATAATAACTTAATACAACCATAAAATATATGAAATTAGAAATACATATAGTATGAACAAATTTGTGTTCTGTTATTAATGGAAAATGTACTTGTATTCAAGATGTGTATAACGTGAAAATTCATTCACAGGCAGTGGTGGCATCCACAGTTCCGTTGTGAATTTGGTTATGGTTTTCAATTTGTATATACTTCCTACACCTCTTGATGGTTTCTGTTGAGACCTGGAATGAATCAAATGTCTTACTGTAAGCACTTGCTTGCCCTTTTGACCTTGGGGTGAATAAGGGATATGGTTTAAGTTAAAGTTTCATTTGCTTATTTGCTAGTATGTATGTATGTGTGGATGTATGTGTGAATGTATGTGTGTGGGGAAGGGTAGGTAGGTAGGTAGGTAGGTATGCATGTATGTATGTATGTAAGTGTGCATGTTTATTTAACAAAATGTCTGCACAATAATGTCTATGAGGCACAAACAATATGTTTTCTATTGCACTGGTTTTAAAATTAGTTAGGTTTGTGTTTTTTTTAAACATATATTATAATGATTATTACATATAATGGGCACTAAGTGCTCAATTAAATACACAAATCAATTTTGGGAAGAATTTTTTTTTAGCATTGGGGAAAAAAATGATTGGGTTAGCAATTAGGAAAATGATTGGTTGGTCTACCAGAAACACATTTTTTTGCCTGAGGGTCCTATTAGATATAATATTCTAAAATGGTTAATATAAAAATGTCCACAACAATTTTCAGGATAATAAGTCCTTCCAAATAAATGTAAATCTGAATTCCTACAGAATAAAAGATAGAAATGTAAAACTTCTGTAAATGGTGATAAAGATGGACTAATAATACAACAAAGACAATTCATTGTGAGATACACTCACTTGTCACTCAGACCTTGTGGATCTTGTTCATTACTAAACTTGCTAGAAATCCAGTGAACCTAAGCCTACATTCCAAGTTTTATCCCAAGCTGATCAGAAATATGGCTTCCAGACTGGTAACAAGCTCAGACAGTCAGATGCAAGATGACCTAAAATACATGGATCTCATTTATTATTGAACTCATCAGAGATCTTAATGCTATAAGCCCACATTTTAAGCTTGATCAAATTCAGATCAGAAATAGGTCATCTGGAATGATAACAAAATTGGAAATTTCAACGCTAAATCACCTCATTCTATGTAATATTGTGGATCTCACTCATTATCAAACTTGTCTGAGATCTTGATGATAAAAGCTCACATTCCAAGCTTGATCAAAATTGGCATGCAAGTATAGGTAGGGTTGTAAAGTGCCAATTAAAAGGTTTAAAATTACAGAAGAATTGTGACGAAGTTTAAGAAGATAAACCATTCCAAATCAAAATAAATATCTAGTCCTTCATGATGACAGGCAAAGATTTTAAAAAATGGCTCATTAAATACGAAGGATAAATATTGCCAAAACATTTTTATTCTGCCAAATAAAAATAAACTCTTCCAAATAATTGTAAACTCAGCATATCAGATGCAATATCACCCCATTAATACAAGATGATGATGATACAAGCCAGTATTCCAAATCTGATCCAAGTTTGATCAGAAATGTGATTTTGAGAGTGGCATCAATCATAGGGGCTGTCCATTTAGTACATACACATGGAAGGGGGAGGGGCATTAACCCAAATACACTTGCATATGGGGGGTCAACTGATAATGTACATACACATAAGAAAGTGGGGGTTGAAACCTCAATAATAATTTGTCTACAATGGCCTTCAAATGAGCCACAGTTACACAGCTTATTTCTTTTATGCAGCCAAACATTCAACATTGGTGGACTATCTGTTTTATTAAACACATTAATATTATTAATCCTTGATCATTTCTGCATGGATTAAATATAGGCCATTCTATAGAATTGGGGTGGGGGGAGCATCAAGGATATGTATACAGGTTGGGGTGTGTAAAAAAGTTTGCATGTGTACAGGGAGGGGGAGGGGTCAAGCTTAGCCAGATTTGTGCGTATGAACTAAATGGATGGCCCCTTAGCCAATCACACACAACATACACTCTTTCAGTGCATAAATCTCATTCATTATTAAACATCTTAGTTATATTTAAATGAGGTTTAAAGCATGATGCATGATGTTTCCTCACAGATAAACATCCACTTTCTCTTCAACAAGATGAGCAGTGACCCTGAAGTTGATGATCCAACAACAACAAAAAAGCCAGTCATCCCTCATGCTTGGACTGGGAATGCACATTATTACACTGTTTGGGTAACTCAGATAGAAGAGATAGGAAATGCTCATGTGAAGTTGGAATAAGGTTGGAGAGGGAATGTCCTTTTCTTTGCAGTAGTATGTAGACTGGTTAGTCCTTGACATGGTGATGAAGAGCTGGTAAAAGCATGGAAACTTTGTTCCAGACTATTTAATATGCAAATGTCATAGGCAATGTTCCTTCATGGGTTATGTCATTGTTGCTTGCTGGAGGGTAACTATTTTGCTAGATCAGCATGTACTTATTATGTATTGCTAATCATATCAAAACAATTGCTTCCTTATCAATACTTTAACCTTAA
Source organism: Sinohyriopsis cumingii (assembly GCA_028554795.2). NCBI lineage: Eukaryota > Metazoa > Mollusca > Bivalvia > Unionida > Unionidae > Sinohyriopsis > Sinohyriopsis cumingii. The sequence continues at coordinate 83,406,033 of CM068831.1, forward strand.
ATTTTTTTGAGAATGGTTGCAGAACTATTTTTGCATGCTGAAAATATTATTTGGTATTATGTAAGAACACTAACAGACCAATTGCACTGGAACATGTAATTTAGTAATGACTGACCATCAGTCACTTTTTAATAATCCTAAACTAGATCTGATAGGCTGTAAGCATGCAAAAGACTGCTGTTTAAAATTACTCAGCTTTAAATAAAATGAATAAATTGTGAGGAGTATGCTGTAGGTATTATGATGGCATGTTCTATTCTGATACTACTACTAGTACCATATGCACTAAGTTATAAGTTGAGTCAAACTGCAAACAACAAAGATCCTGATCTGCCATATCATAATGCACCTGCAAATCATGGTCTATATTGTTTGTTCTACTGAGTACTCCTGACTAAAGGCACAGACTCAGATCTGCCAGTGCATTATGCTATGGCAAATCTAGGTCTTTGCAGATGGACTTGTCTTACAAGTGAGTATTTACAGTAAGTAAGCTCACTGAACATATGTCAGTGTCATTCATCTATGAAAGTTGGTAATAACTTAAAGCTAAATTTACAAACTCTGTTCACCTTCTATATGCACAATTTGCCTCATTCATTCCCCAAAAAATGGGGCCCCGAGTGGCTGAGTGGTCTAAAGCACTCACCATTATGGATCACTGCCATCTCACCTCTGTCTGTGTCAGTTTGAGTCTCGGATTCAGCTAATGTGGTTATGTGAGAAAGCTTGCCAGTAGCTTCTCATGGGTTGGTGGTTCTTTCCGGTTTTTTTCCAGGTTCTTCCTCCACCATTAATAATGGCCACCATGTATAGCCTATCGTGTGCTGAAAAATGGCGTTAAACCCTACAACAACAACAACAACATTCCCAAAATAAGGGTCACCCTGCTGATAGAACACGTTATTTATTTAATACAAATTTACAGGCTCAGCAAATGATGGCTACATTTGGTACCTAATAGGTTTTCAATATGTTAAACTTGGTAGAAATACATCTTACTACATACTGCAATACATATCACAAACATATTGTAATAAACATTGCAGCATACTGCAATAGAATTTTATGTCATCCTTAGTGGAGGGGGATAAACCAATCATTAAAGTCCTGGCCTGGAGCTCAAAAATTAAGCTGGTGCTTTTTGCCAACAGTCTATCTAAAAAGGTGTTTTCAATAACCACCCACTCAAACAAGAGACTCTTGAAGGGACTGATGCTCTGCTGAGCAACAGTAAATTCCAGGAACTCAAGGTAAGACCATTCCTTCCTTCTAGCTGCTAAGAGTTTAATCCATCTTGGATATTCTTTGGCAAGAACAAGATTTTCAAATTAGATTCTACGATGTGCACATTGGACATCAGTTTGGAACCATTTTCATAGGACAAGGTAAGCATTATAAGTTTTTTGGTGAAAAGACTGTGTCATTATCATCATCCATTCAGGTGGTATTGTGACAACAAGATTTTCAAGACAGTCATCAAGGCAGCCATAATGAAAGTATGACTGGCACCATTTTCATTTAAGACCAAGTAGGTAGCATTCGAAGTCTATTGGAGGAAAACCCAATGTTGATATAGCCATCCATTTATGACTAACTAGACATCACTTGAATTCTTCTGGTGAAAACACCATTCAATATGACATTTCATTCATGAGGAGTAGTGATGAAATGTTCAAGATGGACACTCATGCTGATATCACTATCCATTAACAAAGAGTGGTGATAACACAAATACTGCTGCCACATCCGCCATATTGTTCATAAATTTCACTTAGGACCAATTAGACATTATAAGAAGTCTTACAGTAAAAACCACCATGTTGATACAACCAACCAACCATTCATGAGGAATGGTGAATAATTTTTAACACGGTTACTGTGGTGACCATATTAGATGCTGGAGCTGCATCATTTTCATTTAGGACCAACTAGACCACAGGATGAATGTGTCTGTAAAGTTTCATGGCAATCCTCCAAGTAAATTACAAGGAATAATGATAGCCAACTTGTGCAAATGGATGAAAAGACAAAAGACCATTACATAAGTTCCTCTGGTTTATGACCAGCCGAGTCTAAAACATTGTATCAAAAGTAATGTCCTTCATGATTGGTTAAACAAAATGAATCTCAAAAGTTGTACAATTTCCAGGTCTGATTTCTTTTTACAATCAATTTATCCAAAAAACAGTCAACTAAGAGTTTATTCAAACTCCAATTATTAGAAATTTACATTTTTAAATATGAAGATACATTACTTAACTGTATACAAAATCCTAAATGAAGATATATGCTGAATGTTTTCATAACAAGAAAGTTCTCAGGTCAAATATTTTCAAATGTCTTCATCACAGTCCAATTCCATGAGTTGCCTGCTAAAAGATATCCCCAGTACAATTTTCAATTACACATGTATACTGAATTTCTTCTTCTTTCTTCCCTTTTATGATCTGGCTAAGGGTACATTGAAAACCCTCTCACACACTAGTGCTTTGATCACAGTTGCACAGAACAAACTGTTGGCTTGTTAAGTCAATAATTATTGTGGTAGTTTCTATGTAGCAGTACAAATCATTTTCAAGCTTAAATTGTAACTATTCCCTTTTAGGTACCTCTATACCAAAACAGACAAAGACGCTTCAATTGAAATTCACATTGTTGAACTCAAATTATTCAAAAGGATTTGACTTCAAAACACCCCTTGTAACATTCACATTAATGCAATAAGCCTACAGGCATTTTTTCTCAAGCTGTTTTTTGTTCTGCTTGCATGTTGTGAAATAGGTCTCCTTTTGGAACTATAAAGTTATGTTGTTTGCAAAGCAAAAGAGTGATTATAGAGTTGAAAAAGTTCCGACAATGATTTGAATTTAACAATTTATAAAAAGTGATTTAAGACTTTAATACAGATAAGAAGAAAAGATACCATAGCAACATGGCAACAAAGAATGGTCTGTCCATCAATGTTGTTTGAACCTGTGTAGCTGATGCCTTATTGGTCTGCCCAACGTGATACACTGTAATGCTTGAAGTTAAAAAATACAATGAAACATAGCATTAACAGACACTGCAGTGCCCACAAAATTGTCTTCTATGGAATGGACAGGTGCTCTTTATTTATAACTGCACTATTTAGGGCAAACATATTAAAAGGGGCTTCATTTCACTCTTGTGGAGTTGTTTCTTTAATATGGAGAGGTCTGTTAAAACAGGTTTTACTCTGCAGTCTACTCTCATTAAAAAGGTTTTTGTAATTCAAATATTAGGCTTGTCCTTTTGAGCATCTAAGTCCATTAATGTTCATTACAAGGATTTGCATGCTGGGCTTGTGACCTAAGGGGTGTCGGTTCGAATCCTACCAAAGCATTAGCCTGAGTTCATGACCAAGGTGCATCTTTGGGCATGACACATTATTCCAATAGCCCTGGCATTAAATAACCAACTAGTGTCTCTGTATCATGAAACACCAAACACCAAAACACATACTAACAACATCAAACACCAAAACACATACTAACAACACCAAATTAAAACTTTCAAATGTTTCTGATCATGACATTGATCTTTATACATTTCTGTGTTAATCCTGAAAATAAAGATTGCTCTACATGACCTCCCTCCTGTGTAAGATAAGTATTTTATATAGCAAAACATCTTTAAAGCATGTTTCATGTACATATAGGGTTTAACTGTGTGTCTGCACAACCTTGGCCATATAGGACCAACTGTTAATTTAGTATACAAATTTGAAGGGAAAAATAATGCTAACAAATCAAGGGAGATAAACATTTTCAAATCCACATCAGTATTACATTCTGCAGGATAATAGTTGGAAATCTTAAATGGCTGTATCAATCTAATGGTTGAAATTGATAACAAGGAAGAAAAACTCGAAGGTTAATAAAAGTTTACAACTCTAAGATCCCAAAAACCCATGTTGGTTGAGCTGAGATTTGAACCACACAAACACACACAGATGAGAGGTGTGAGTGATCTGTGAAGGCAAGCACCTTAGACCACTCAATGACCCAGGGACCCTATATGTGGTATAAACCTTTATCAGCTGAGTGCTGGTATAAGTGAAAACATTGTTGTTTTCTGACTAACAATTTAATGCTGGCTACAATCTCAAGACCAAAGTTTACTGTAAAATAGAATCCAGCTCCAAGGTTTACAGCAAACTACAATCCAAATCCAATGTCTGATGCAAAATACAGTCAAAGTCTATACTACAAACTACAATCCAAATCCAATGTCTGATGCAAAATACAGTCAAAGTCTATACTGCAAACTACAATCCAAATCCAATGTCTGATGCAAAATACAGTCAAAGTCTATACTGCAAACTACAATCCAAATCCAATGTCTGATGCAAAATACAGTCAAAGTCTATACTGCAAACTACAATCCAAATCCAATGTCTGATGCAAAATACAGTCAAAGTCTATACTGCAAACTACAATCCAAATCCAATGTCTGATGCAAAATACAGTCAAAGTCTATACTGCAAACTACAGTCCAAATCCAATGTCTGATGCAAAATACAGTCAAAGTCTATACTACAAACTACAATCCAAATCCAATGTCTGATGCAAAATACAGTCAAAGTCTATACTACAAACTACAGTCCAAATCCAATGTCTGATGCAAAATACAGTCAAAGTCTATACTACAAACTACAATCCAAATCCAATGTCTGATGCAAAATACAGTCAAAGTCTATACTACAAACTACAGTCCAAATCCAATGTCTGATGCAAAATACAGTCAAAGTCTATACTGCAAACTACAATCCAAATCCAATGTCTGATGCAAAATACAGTCAAAGTCTATACTACAAACTACAGTCCAAATCCAATGTCTGATGCAAAATACAGTCAAAGTCTATACTGCAAACTACAATCCAAATCCAATGTCTGATGCAAAATACAGTCAAAGTCTATACTGCAAACTACAATCCAAATCCAATGTCTGATGCAAAATACAGTCAAAGTCTATACTGCAAACTACAATCCAAATCCAATGTCTGATGCAAAATACAGTCAAAGTCTATACTGCAAACTACAGTCCAAATCCAATGTCTGATGCAAAATACAGTCAAAGTCTATACTACAAACTACAATCCAAATCCAATGTCTGATGCAAAATACAGTCAAAGTCTATACTACAAACTACAGTCCAAATCCAATGTCTGATGCAAAATACAGTCAAAGTCTATACTGCAAACTACAGTCCAAATCCAATGTCTGATGCAAAATACAGTCAAAGTCTATACTACAAACTACAATCCAAATCCAATGTCTGATGCAAAATACAGTCAAAGTCTATACTACAAACTACAGTCCAAATCCAATGTCTGATGCAAAATACAGTCAAAGTCTATACTGCAAACTACAATCCAAATCCAATGTCTGATGCAAAATACAGTCAAAGTCTATACTGCAAACTACAATCCAAATCCAATGTCTGATGCAAAATACAGTCAAAGTCTATACTACAAACTACAGTCCAAATCCAATGTCTGATGCAAAATACAGTCAAAGTCTATACTGCAAACTACAATCCAAATCCAATGTCTGATGCAAAATACAGTCAAAGTCTATACTACAAACTACAGTCCAAATCCAATGTCTGATGCAAAATACAGTCAAAGTCTATACTGCAAACTACAGTACAAGTCCAATGTCTGATGCAAAATACAGTCAAAGTCTATACTGCAAACTACAGTACAAGTCCAATGTCTGATGCAAAATACAGTCAAAGTCTATACTGCAAACTAAAGTACAAGTCCAATGTCTGATGCAAAATACAGTCAAAGTCTATACAGCAAACTACAATCCAAATCCAATGTCTGATGCAAAATACAGTCAAAGTCTATACTGCAAACTACAATCCAAATCCAATGTCTGATGCAAAATACAGTCAAAGTCTATACTACAAACTACAGTCCAAATCCAATGTCTGATGCAAAATACAGTCAAAGTCTATACTGCAAACTACAATCCAAATCCAATGTCTGATGCAAAATACAGTCAAAGTCTATACTGCAAACTACAATCCAAATCCAATGTCTGATGCAAAATACAGTCAAAGTCTATACTACAAACTACAGTCCAAATCCAATGTCTGATGCAAAATACAGTCAAAGTCTATACTGCAAACTACAATCCAAATCCAATGTCTGATGCAAAATACAGTCAAAGTCTATACTACAAACTACAGTCCAAATCCAATGTCTGATGCAAAATACAGTCAAAGTCTATACTGCAAACTACAGTACAAGTCCAATGTCTGATGCAAAATACAGTCAAAGTCTATACTGCAAACTACAGTACAAGTCCAATGTCTGATGCAAAATACAGTCAAAGTCTATACTGCAAACTAAAGTACAAGTCCAATGTCTGATGCAAAATACAGTCAAAGTCTATACAGCAAACTACAATCCAAATCCAATGTCTGATGCAAAATACAGTCAAAGTCTATACTGCAAACTAAAGTCCAAATCCAATGTCTGATGCAAAATACAGTCAAAGTCTATACTGCAAACTACAATCCAAATCCAATGTCTGATGCAAAATACAGTCAAAGTCTATACTACAAACTACAGTACAAGTCCAATGTCTGATGCAAAATACAGTCAAAGTCTATACTGCAAACTACAGTACAAGTCCAATGTCTGATGCAAAATACAGTCAAAGTCTATACAGCAAACTACAATCCAAATCCAATGTCTGATGCAAAATACAGTCAAAGTCTATACTACAAACTACAGTACAAGTCCAATGTCTGATGCAAAATACAGTCAAAGTCTATACTGCAAACTAAAGTACAAGTCCAATGTCTGATGCAAAATACAGTCAAAGTCTATACAGCAAACTACAATCCAAATCCAATGTCTGATGCAAAATACAGTCAAAGTCTATACTACAAACTACAATCCAAATCCAATGTCTGATGCAAAATACAGTCAAAGTCTATACTACAAACTACAATCCAAATCCAATGTCTGATGCAAAATACAGTCAAAGTCTATACAGCAAACTACAATCCAAATCCAATGTCTGATGCAAAATACAGTCAAAGTCTATACAGCAAACTACAATCCAAATCCAATGTCTGATGCAAAATACAGTCAAAGTCTATACTACAAACTACAATCCAAATCCAATGTCTGATGCAAAATACAGTCAAAGTCTATACAGCAAACTACAATCCAAATCCAATGTCTGATGCAAAATACAGTCAAAGTCTATACAGCAAACTACAATCCAAATCCAATGTCTGATGCAAAATACAGTCAAAGTCTATACAGCAAACTACAATCCAAATCCAATGTCTGATGCAAAATACAGTCAAAGTCTATACAGCAAACTACAATCCAAATCCAATGTCTGATGCAAAATACAGTCAAAGTCTATACTACAAACTACAATCCAAATCCAATGTCTGATGCAAAATACAGTCAAAGTCTATACAGCAAACTACAATCCAAATCCAATGTCTGATGCAAAATACAGTCAAAGTCTATACAGCAAACTACAATCCAAATCCAATGTCTGATGCAAAATACAGTCAAAGTCTATACTACAAACTACAATCCAAATCCAATGTCTGATGCAAAATACAGTCAAAGTCTATACTACAAACTACAATCCAAATCCAATGTCTGATGCAAAATACAGTCAAAGTCTATACTGCAAACTACAGTCCAAATCCAATGTCTGATGCAAAATACAGTCAAAGTCTATACTGCAAACTACAATCCAAATCCAATGTCTGATGCAAAATACAGTCAAAGTCTATACAGCAAACTACAATCCAAATCCAATGTCTGATGCAAAATACAGTCAAAGTCTATACTACAAACTACAATCCAAATCCAATGTCTGATGCAAAATACAGTCAAAGTCTATACTGCAAACTACAATCCAAATCCAATGTCTGATGCAAAATACAGTCAAAGTCTATACTACAAACTACAATCCAAATCCAATGTCTGATGCAAAATACGGTCAAAGTCTATACTGCAAACTACAATCCAAATCCAATGTCTGATGCAAAATACAGTCAAAGTCTATACTACAAACTACAATCCAAATCCAATGTCTGATGCAAAATACAGTCAAAGTCTATACTGCAAACTACAATCCAAATCCAATGTCTGATGCAAAATACAGTCAAAGTCTATACTGCAAACTACAATCCAAATCCAATGTCTGATGCAAAATACAGTCAAAGTCTATACTGCAAACTACAATCCAAATCCAATGTCTGATGCAAAATACGGTCAAAGTCTATACTGCAAACTACAATCCAAATCCAATGTCTGATGCAAAATACAGTCAAAGTCTATACTACAAACTACAATCCAAATCCAATGTCTGATGCAAAATACAGTCAAAGTCTATACTGCAAACTACAATCCAAATCCAATGTCTGATGCAAAATACAGTCAAAGTCTATACTGCAAACTACAATCCAAATCCAATGTCTGATGCAAAATACAGTCAAAGTCTATACTGCAAACTACAATCCAAATCCAATGTCTGATGCAAAATACAGTCAAAGTCTATACAGCAAACTACAATCCAAATCCAATGTCTGATGCAAAATACAGTCAAAGTCTATACTACAAACTACAATCCAAATCCAATGTCTGATGCAAAATACAGTCAAAGTCTATACTGCAAACTACAATCCAAATCCAATGTCTGATGCAAAATACAGTCAAAGTCTATACTACAAACTACAATCCAAATCCAATGTCTGATGCAAAATACGGTCAAAGTCTATACTGCAAACTACAATCCAAATCCAATGTCTGATGCAAAATACGGTCAAAGTCTATACTACAAACTACAATCCAAATCCAATGTCTGATGCAAAATACAGTCAAAGTCTATACTACAAACTACAATCCAAATCCAATGTCTGATGCAAAATACGGTCAAAGTCTATACAGCAAACTACAATCCAAATCCAATGTCTGATGCAAAATACAGTCAAAGTCTATACTGCAAACTACAATCCAAATCCAATGTCTGATGCAAAATACGGTCAAAGTCTATACTACAAACTACAATCCAAATCCAATGTCTGATGCAAAATACAGTCAAAGTCTATACAGCAAACTACAATCCAAATCCAATGTCTGATGCAAAATACAGTCAAAGTCTATACAGCAAACTACAATCCAAATCCAATGTCTGATGCAAAATACAGTCAAAGTCTATACTGCAAACTACAATCCAAATCCAATGTCTGATGCAAAATACAGTCAAAGTCTATACTGCAAACTACAATCCAAATCCAATGTCTGATGCAAAATACAGTCAAAGTCTATACTGCAAACTACAGTCCAAATCCAATGTCTGATGCAAAATACAGTCAAAGTCTATACTGCAAACTACAGTCCAAATCCAATGTCTGATGCAAAATACAGTCAAAGTCTATACTGCAAACTACAATCCAAATCCAATGTCTGATGCAAAATACAGTCAAAGTCTATACAGCAAACTACAATCCAAATCCAATGTCTGATGCAAAATACAGTCAAAGTCTATACAGCAAACTACAATCCAAATCCAATGTCTGATGCAAAATACAGTCAAAGTCTATACTGCAAACTACAATCCAAATCCAATGTCTGATGCAAAATACAGTCAAAGTCTATACTGCAAACTACAATCCAAATCCAATGTCTGATGCAAAATACAGTCAAAGTCTATACTGCAAACTACAGTCCAAATCCAATGTCTGATGCAAAATACAGTCAAAGTCTATACTGCAAACTACAGTCCAAATCCAATGTCTGATGCAAAATACAGTCAAAGTCTATACTGCAAACTACAATCCAAATCCAATGTCTGATGCAAAATACAGTCAAAGTCTATACTGCAAACTACAATCCAAATCCAATGTCTGATGCAAAATACAGTCAAAGTCTATACAGCAAACTACAATCCAAATCCAATGTCTGATGCAAAATACAGTCAAAGTCTATACTGCAAACTACAATCCAAATCCAATGTCTGATGCAAAATACAGTCAAAGTCTATACTGCAAACTACAGTCCAAATCCAATGTCTGATGCAAAATACAGTCAAAGTCTATACTGCAAACTACAGTCCAAATCCAATGTCTGATGCAAAATACAGTCAAAGTCTATACTGCAAACTACAGTCCAAATCCAATGTCTGATGCAAAATACAGTCAAAGTCTATACTACAAACTACAATCCAAATCCAATGTCTGATGCAAAATACGGTCAAAGTCTATACTGCAAACTACAATCCAAATCCAATGTCTGATGCAAAATACAGTCAAAGTCTATACTACAAACTACAATCCAAATCCAATGTCTGATGCAAAATACGGTCAAAGTCTATACTGCAAACTACAATCCAAATCCAATGTCTGATGCAAAATACAGTCAAAGTCTATACTACAAACTACAGTCCAAATCCAATGTCTGATGCAAAATACGGTCAAAGTCTATACTACAAACTACAATCCAAATCCAATGTCTGATGCAAAATACAGTCAAAGTCTATACTGCAAACTACAATCCAAATCCAATGTCTGATGCAAAATACAGTCAAAGTCTATACTACAAACTACAATCCAAATCCAATGTCTGATGCAAAATACAGTCAAAGTCTATACTGCAAACTACAATCCAAATCCAATGTCTGATGCAAAATACAGTCAAAGTCTATACTGCAAACTACAATCCAAATCCAATGTCTGATGCAAAATACAGTCAAAGTCTATACAGCAAACTACAATCCAAATCCAATGTCTGATGCAAAATACAGTCAAAGTCTATACTACAAACTACAATCCAAATCCAATGTCTGATGCAAAATACAGTCAAAGTCTATACAGCAAACTACAGTCCAAATCCAATGTCTGATGCAAAATACGGTCAAAGTCTATACTACAAACTACAATCCAAATCCAATGTCTGATGCAAAATACGGTCAAAGTCTATACTGCAAACTACAATCCAAATCCAATGTCTGATGCAAAATACGGTCAAAGTCTATACAGCAAACTACAGTCCAAATCCAATGTCTGATGCAAAATACAGTCAAAGTCTATACTGCAAACTACAATCCAAATCCAATGTCTGATGCAAAATACAGTCAAAGTCTATACTGCAAACTACAATCCAAATCCAATGTCTGATGCAAAATACAGTCAAAGTCTATACTGCAAACTACAATCCAAATCCAATGTCTGATGCAAAATACAGTCAAAGTCTATACTACAAACTACAGTCCAAATCCAATGTCTGATGCAAAATACAGTCAAAGTCTATACTACAAACTACAATCCAAATCCAATGTCTGATGCAAAATACGGTCAAAGTCTATACTACAAACTACAATCCAAATCCAATGTCTGATGCAAAATACGGTCAAAGTCTATACTACAAACTACAATCCAAATCCAATGTCTGATGCAAAATACGATCAAAGTCTATACAGCAAACTACAGTCCAAATCCAATGTCTGATGCAAAATACGGTCAAAGTCTATACTACAAACTACAATCCAAATCCAATGTCTGATGCAAAATACCGTCAAAGTCTATACTGCAAACTACAATCCAAATCCAATGTCTGATGCAAAATACAGTCAAAGTCTATACAGCAAACTACAGTCCAAATCCAATGTCTGATGCAAAATACGGTCAAAGTCTATACTACAAACTACAATCCAAATCCAATGTCTGATGCAAAATACCGTCAAAGTCTATACTGCAAACTACAATCCAAATCCAATGTCTGATGCAAAATACAGTCAAAGTCTATACTGCAAACTACAGTACAAGTCAAAGGTTTACAGCAAAAAAAGTCTCATGTCCAAGATTTAGAGCAAAATACAATCCATGTCCAAGATTTAGAGCAAAATACAATCCAAGTCCAAGGTTTACAGCAAACTACAATTCAAGTCCAAGGCATGGTGCACAAACAAAATCCAAGTCCAAGGTTCACTAAAAATACAGTCCAAATCTAAGGATCGGTCCAAAATACAATTCAAGTCCAAAATTTGCTGCAAAATACAATCCAAGTCCAAGGTTCAGAGTAAAATACAATTCAAGTCCAAGGTTTGGTGCAAAATACAATTCTAGTTCAAGGTTCAATGCAAAACAGTATCATGTCTAACAAGAGTATTCAGCTATGAATCTTTTTCAAAAATTCTTAATGTTCAATTTCAAAGTCATTTAAAAAATAATTTTATCAGTTTTTATTTAATATAATACAATTGATATGAGTATCTAAACTAGTATACAGTAATATGTGTGTGTATGTGTCTTTCTGTGTCTCTGTGTGTGTCTGAGTGTGTGTGTGTGGGGACAAATGTAAACATATGCACCTGGACACAGTGCAGATACACCTTGAAACAAAGACTTTCTCATCATCCAACAATAAATAATTTTTTAGAATTTCAAAAATTATTTGGCTCTAAACTATCAATTGTGTATATTCTAAATGATTTATAAAATCATAACAAATACATTTTTGTTGGATGCTGAGAATGATTTGACATGCAAATGATGTTTCATGGCAAATTCCAAAGCCTGATACATTCCTGTGGCAAATGTCATCACAATTCAGACATGGTCACACTACCTCTCTTGTTTCTGGAATTTAAATTATGGCCATCTTCTTCCATAGAATCATGTTATACCAACTTGTTCACATTGGCAACCTTACCATTCACTAGTGTTCAGCATCATGTGATGTATACAAAATAACCTACTGATTCAAATGCTGAAATTTAAATTTGGTCAGCATTCATTTACAAGCCAAATAAGAATGACCATCTGATTCTCAAAGAAAACCTGCTTTCTAACTTAGTTGTAGTGGCATCCATGATGATTTTATTTGATCTTATTTTGAGTTAAAAGCCGTTTCTCAACACAAGATAGGCTTTACAATGGCAGCCAGTATTACTGGTGGAGGGTGAATCCAGGGAAAACCCCAATAAGAACCACTGATCCATGGAAGCTGTTAGCAGCTTTCTCACATACCCACATTGGCTGAACTGAGAATCAATCCCATGTGGACAGCCCCCATGGACAGAGGTGAGATGACAGTGACTGGTAAAGGCAAGTGCTTTAGACCACTTAGCCATACTGGCCCTGTCATTGATGATGCCTGCAGCATATGTTTGAAACAAAAATTATAGGTATTACTTGGGAAATAAATAATGTTTGCTCTATCCTTGGACCTCTGTTATTCATTCTATTTATCAATGATTGACCTCTAAAGACTGGAACTTCAATTTCTTCCACTGACCTCTATGCAGATAATACTACACTGTCTGAGATGGGTAAAACCAAAACGCTACTTGAAAATAACTTACAAGATGCTCTCAACAGACTTCAAGTATGGTGCAAGGAAAACAGTATGATAACAAATACAGAAAAAAACGAAAGCACTACTAGTTACACACAACAAAAATGAGCAAGGCTAGATAGTGACAAACTCCAGGTTCTATTTGACAGTGTGAGCCTTAATATGACCTCTCAAGATCGAATTATTTGTGTATTCATAGATAACAATCTTACTTGGTCTATTCCCATTAAGCATGTTTTAAAAAAGGTTAACTCTTTTCTTTGGCTACTGTGGAAAATCAAAACATACATTCCTTTTCAGCACGGGGTCATCTTTTATTAAAGTTATATTCAGCCATATCTGGACTACTGTAATATAATTTGGGGTAATACCTCTAATTCAAAATAACAACACTTTTAAGACTCCAAAAGAGGGCTTGCCATTTAATTCTAGATCAGTGTACAGACAATTTCCAGGATGCAATGAATAATATAAAGATTTTAACAATACATGAAAGAATATTTCTTAGAAAGGCCAAATTATTGTATAAAGTATCCAGAAAAGCCATTCCTGTCTATCTAAGCAATATCTTTCCCCAAAGAGATGCTGATGGTACCTAAGGTCCATAAGAAGTTAAAATTACATTATACCAAGGCCAAAGAAGGAATTGTTTAAAAATAAGTGTTCAATATACTGGTCCACTGGTAGGAAACAACATTCCCAGTGAGATAAGGCAGGCTCCTAGCATTTCTTCTTCTCATAATCGATGTCTTAAATGGACGAAATCTTTAGAAAATTGAACAGTACTAGTACAAAAAATACTGCCCGCTTTTCTGTAATTTTGCATCATTTTCATAGTTGAATTTTTCAATGCAGGATATTTTATGTTTTATATATGTTTATGTTTTCACAGATGCCTGTGCATGTGTTCCAGTCTTGATACTTTGAATTTTAAAATTACTTAATTATTTAGTGTCCAGCCACATCATGTTGTATATACCGTATATATTGTACAATTAACAGATTAGTTCTGTAACTGAGTTATCTTCTCTAAATAAAGTCTTTACTATTATTATTATTATTATTATTATTATTATTATTATTATTATTATCATTATTATTATCATTATTATTATTATTATTATTATTATTATTATTTATAGTTGCCACATTTTTGTTTATTTCCACTAATAATGTGGTGTATAGCAAGCTGTTTGTTTCAGTTGTGGTTATTCAAAACAGCAGCAGGCTAATGTGCTCGAATCATTGCACAAATTGTCATTTGAATGGAACTGTAAAAGATTTTAATCAGGTACATATTTATTGCCAGTCACATAAATGTGTATATTTTATGAAACTGATGATCTGTATTTACATAAGGGCACAATTTCCTGTCAAGTGTGTGTGTGTGTTTGTGTGTGTGTGTGTTGAGTGTTTTTTAAAAACAAAGCAAAACAAAGCAAAACTAATTCATTAGATTTAGCAGGAACTTGCTCTTATATTATGTACAGGGAGTAAATGACTTAAATTTCACTTACAGGAGAGGTATACTTTATTTACAAGTGAAATTTAACTATATGTCACTTGTAAATGACATATACATTTAGCAAGTGAATGGATTGCACATCATTTATAAGTGTACTTCATTTACAAGTGAAATACCTAATTTGCATATAAAATCCCAATTCTTCACCTATATGGCATTTAGCAGTGACCTCTAAGTAATGTGAATAGTTATTTATTGGCCTTTATATGTGATGAATACAAGTCACCAATAAACTACATATATACACACACACATACATACATACATACATTACACACACACAGACACACACACACACACAGAGACAGACACACACAGACACAGACACACACAGACACAGACACACACACACACACACACACATCCATCCAGACTTTCTGCAAAATGTCGCTTGTATGTATATTTTTAAGATGGGATAACACTCAATAATTTAAAATATATCATCAAATGCAAGCACAGAAAACATTTTCTATCCCGTATTATACCTCTGCTATCCTGTAATACTCTTTTTGGTAGTCAGTGTAACACTTTTGAATATTAACAAATTCATATATCTGAGTGTTAAAAAGTCACATATTGCAGATCTGACACTGCTGATCTCTTCTAACACACATTTTATTTCATATTTATGCTATACCATTTGAATTCTGAAATTAAAGTTGGATGACCAAACACAGCTAACAATAAGCAAATTCTTTTTGGTGGGGGAATCTTTTACTAAGGTAAAAATTTATCTATCAATGTATCTGACATTGAAAACACAAAGTAAACAGTACCTGGATCAAACTGTATGAAATGAAACCCGTATTGTTGATAGCTAGCACAAGGTACAAATCATTGAATGAACATGAAAAAATGGTTTGCCTTATACATTTTTATATAAGAAGCACATGAATGAGACTCAGCCCTGCCATAAAATAATGAACTGGCAGATCAAGGTTTGGTCATTGTCAACTAGTGTTGCTCAATATCTTCACCATACGAGTCTGGTCAAAACATATCCAGTACATGCTGGTTTATAAGATGAGTGTATGATGAGTAATCAAGTCAAACAATGTAACCCAGATCTGCAGGGACATTATGCTATGGAAGATCAGGATCTTCACTGTTAGCAGTTTGATGACTTATATGTGGGTACAGACTGTAGCCATTGCTTCAAATTATGTAGACTTTGAACTACATCAACTTTTCACAAAATCTCAAAACTTATAAAAACCATTGTGATCATTTGTACCAAAATTTGTACTTAAAGCTTAAAAGGATATTATTAGCCATAAATTTTAATGCAGACACCAATGCAAAGGCATCTCTCAAATCAGCCAATAAATATTTCACTGTACAATAATATTCAAGTCATCTCATCCGCAGACACCAATGCAAAGGCATCCCTCAAATCAGCCAATGAATCTGTCACTGTACAAGAATCTTCAAGTCATCTCATTCACAGACACCAATGCAAAGGCATCTCTCAAATCAGCCAATGAATCTGTCACTGTACAAGAATCTTTAAGTCATCTCATCCGCAGACACCAATGCAAAGGCATCTCTCAAATCAGCCAATGAATCTGTCACTGTACAAGAATCTTCAAGTCATCTCATCATTACATTGCTTTTAAATTCATGAAAGCCTCATTCTGGCTTAACAAGGAAAAGTAACTTTTTTTTTTACCAGACCTTCATTTGGCGGGAATTTTACAAAGCTATTTAAGACGTCATTAAATGGTACTAATCTGGGGACAACATTTCAAGCAAAAAACAGAGATCCAGATTTACATTATGCAAAGATCTGGGTTTATACTTAACACAGCTTTGTTCATATTGTATGCAGGTAAATACAAGTAAATGAGGTAAATACAGGTAAACTGTATTCATATGTCCATGTACCTATGAAGCCCCAAAATCTTGTTCAATTTAAAAGTAATTATGATCAAAGCTAGAAATTATATCTTTTTTTATCTCATATATTGCAGATTAAAGTCTTTGGTTCAAGATATGATTGGATTTGCAAGTTATCTTTTTAAATTTCAGTTAATAACAATGTACTAAAGTGAACTTAAATACATTTGTGGTGTTCAATTGTACAACACAGCACAAAACGTGTACGTATACCATGGTACAAGACATCAAACATGAAGTCACCAGCAATTAAGTTGGAGAAGTCGACCATGTGATATATTATACCTGTTCTAACATTCATTCACTCCTGCTCTAAATGTACTATAGAAAAGTAAAAGCTCCAGTTTTAATATACTTTTTGTTTTTCCTCTACACCAGGTCTTTGACATCCATCCGCTATTTGGTCAAATCCAACTGTTAACAACACTGACCCTAATCTTCCACTGCATATTGCACCAGCCAGACCAGGGTCTATGTTGTTTCTTCAGCTGATTATGCCCAACAAATTGCACAGACCCAGATTTGTTGGTGCATTATGCGATGGCAGATCTGGGTCTGTGTAGCCTGTAGTTAGCACTCATTTTATAAGGGAGGACATATGGTAGACTCAATACATAAACATTCTAACTCTATCTACGGGCAGCAGATCTAGGTCTGTGTATTCGACTTGTTTCCAAGTAAAGAGAAGTGTCCAAGATGAAACCAAAGTATATACGGGTAGAGATTTTCCACAACTGGCATAAAACTGAAAGCAAGTCTTTCATCATAAATTATCTTATGCCAGGACCAGATGTTTTTTCCTAATGTGGAAATTGCTGCAGACATTTCTCTTGCCAAGCATTTACAGTACAATTCATCTAGTGTCACAGCTCAAGTCTTATTGAGCATTAGCCACCTGAGAGTAAGGTGCAACTTGAAAAGTAAGTTTACACTCTATTGTAAATAACTAGTCTGTGGTCAAATCCCAATGGTTTGGGGAATTTATTCTTTCAAGAAAAGTTATCCATCTTTTTGACAACTGAGCTAGGCTCCATAGGGACAATAGATTCGTACAAAAGGTCCTTGGAAGGGTATCAACTTCCAGCTAAATGAGTGTACCCCACTACGGAAACCTTTGTCCTTGGCCTTTGCATCAATTTACACATGAACAAAGCAGCAATGCATTCTTGAGACAAATCGAACTTGCTCAGGATTGTCAATTAAAATCTAAACTGATCAGAATTTTTAAAATAAATAAATTATGGCAGGTCATGCTTTACAAAGCAAGAAATGGGTGTAATTCTTAACTAGGTACATGTGGTAAATGTGTGGAATTCATAACTAGGTACGCATGGTAAATGTGTGGAATTCATACCTAGGTACACATGGTAAATGTGTGGAATTCTTAACTAGGTACACATGGTAAATGGGTGGAATTCTTAACTAGGTACACATGGTAAATGTGTGGAATTCATAACTAGGTACACATGGTAAATGGGTGGAATTCTTAACTAGGTACACATGGTAAATGTGTGGAATTCATAACTAGGTACACATGGTAAATGGGTGGAATTCATCACTAGGTACTTGTGGTAAATGGGTGGAATTCATCACTAGATACATGTGGTAAATGTGGTAAATATCCAGCTTTTGTGCACAGAAAATTGTCGGATGTTTTTGTCTGAACACACACCTACAACAAAAAAAGATCTAAAACCTCCTCTTTTCATACAAGGAATGATGGATTACAGGTACAATGCTGTTCATTTACATCCTTTACACCATGCAGGGATATTCTGTTCATGAGAATGGTCCATTTGACACCTTTAAAATGTATGAGAACTGGTAGATATATTTTTGGTCATGGTACAGTGCATGATGAATTGAAGTGGAGACAATGAAACATATTCATTTATTAAAGTTTTGTTTATTATTTGCATTGCAATGTAAGCACTGAAACATTGAGATCTTTTCCATAAATTAAATTAATTAAAATTATTATCAACATGAAATTATAAAAACAAAAAATGAAAGATTATTATTAATAAACAATATAACTACTTTAAATGATTATTTCTTTAAATTAAAAAAAAATGTGCATTGTTTTCATTGTTTTCCAAGACATAAACATGAACCATTTCAAATCAAGATCAATAATCATCTTTCTTATTTGACTTTAACACCATTTTTTATCACATGATAAGCTATACAACTCAGAGAGTATATCTGGTGGAAGAAGAACCCAGAAAAAATCCTGGGGAAAATCACCAACACATACAGCTACTGGCAAGCTTTCTTGCATACCATTAGCTGGCCAATCATGAGACTCAAACCCATGCCAACATAGATGAGATCTTTGTGATCTGTAAAGGCAAGTGTCTTAGACCACTCGGCCACCTGGTTCCCCCTCTTTGATATTTAAACTTGTATTTTTCTGTAGAAACAGTAATGTTTGATATTCTCCTTAAAAAAGTAGTTATCCTTTAAAGGACCTTCCAACATCAAAACAATTCCATTTATAGTTTTCCTTGGCTTAAACCATGTTCATGAAAGAAAATTACTGTAAACTCAAGATAAAACGAAGCCCAAGAACTTCCCAAATAATATTGTCATGTGCAAGGGAAAATATTATATAAAATATACTGTCATATCCAGGGTAAAATGTTACATAGAACATATTGTCATATCTACAGAAACAGTATTAGATAAAACAGTGGCAAGGACCTTGCATTGTACATCACATTTGATCCAATTCTGTAACTGATAATTTTGACATGACATGATATGTGGCATTCAACCAATCAAACACTACTATCTAACTCATTCAAGTATGTGATTGTTTCAATTTTAATCCTTTTACACCTTTGTTTTTTTTTATAGAAAATAAAATCCTTCTAGTCTGCTATTTTTGTTTTAAAAATAAATTTCTATAACCAATAAAACATTGTAATTTATTTCCGAGATTTTTTGAGATTCATTTTCAGAAATTCTATGACAAAATTAGACCTGTAGGGCAACATGAAAGATAAGACCTGAGTAAACCAAATGTTTTCCCTTACTGAAACTGGGCATAAAGCTGGTTATAGTAAGTATGTCAAAATTATCAATATGGAGAGTTTACTGATATTGGATATTTCTTCAATAACAAGATTTCTTGACAAATAATAAAATTAGTGAATAATTAATATCTAGTCTTAAAGAGTGTGAAAAATTGGTACAAAAACGTATTTCCCATGTGACGCTCAATTTTTAACACATGTACATCTTAAGCGGGAGATAAATGTGAAAATTCAATTGATTCACAATGGCTGACATAGTACAAACGTGATGATCCAAACATAATTTGAAAAGATGGAGCTGAAAAACAAGGATTTAATAGATTGGGTATTTAATTTGCTGTATTGGAACTAACTGCATTTTGTTGAAATTCTATGAAATATTTTGTGAATACCACAAAACACAAACTTACAATTCCAGAAGGAATTTTAGTAATCAAGCGATAAATGGTGTCTTTGTGATTGCATTAAATGGCTTAGTGATCGTGATTAATTCAACATGTGTTTGTTTTTAATACTGTTTGAGTTAGTGTTCTGACAGTGAAAAAGTACTATTATTTCAAACATGAATAAACTGTTAGAGCATGTTCCTAGTTTATACTGGTAAAACATGCTATCATACAACATAACGGTCCTTATGACAGGAGCAATATAAAAGCACAACTGTTGATAGACTGATTCAAACTGAAATTATTTTGCAATTTGAATGCATTACAAATATTGATAATTTCTGTTTGTGCAATATATGCTGTACTAATGCTTTGACAATACCAGCACGTTAGTGCCGATTCAATTGGAATAATGTGCCTCACCCAAGGACACACCACAGTAACCGACCCAGGCTAATCTGATGAGATGATCCGAGCCCACACTCTTTTGGTTGCAAATTCAGCATAATAAAACCACTGTGCTACTGCAACTCTATAAAAATAGTTCAACCTATATGAATGAATCTAAATGAATTACAGCTAGGTCTTGTTGTAAGTATCCCTGGTAGTGTTGAGGATAGAAAACAGGCCTAATCTACATCACTGCATGCTGTAAAAGGCTACTAATAGACTGGAGCCATGGTGGCTGAGTGGTCAGTGTGCCAGACTCATGGCCAAAAGGGTGAGGGTTCAAATCCTACCACTGGCATAGTCCTGGATGGCTACATTGGCATGTCCTTGGACATAGGACTTTTTCCAATTATCAGAACACTAAATTATCATATTTCTCTTGTTCTGCAATAAAACATCAAACCAAACCAACAATAGTTTTTATATACAATATAGTCAGCTCCTAATTATCATACCTCCATTAATCAAACTATTACCTCAATAAATAGATGGGAGTGATTTAAAGTAATATAGCCCTATAATGATAAAATACCCCTATAATGACACTCTTGAGACAACAGGTGCCCTTTATATACAATTGACAAGATTCTAAGTAACTTAAATTCAAAGGTTTATATATATTGTCTTCTATCCGGGAAAAGTCCCTTATATGGACCTCCATGTAGACTCATAAATGTAGAATAGACCAGATGCACCCTGCCCAACTGCATGTCATAAAGGTAAGTAATGGACACAGCCATTTTGCCCTGGGACATGTCCTGTGATGATGTTAAAGTTGAGGCCACTAACTTTTTAAAGAGTGTGATTAATCGAAGAATAAAAACGAATTTGTATTTTAATGATTCTACTCTATTTCACCATTCTGTATACTTTTCTGGGATGCACAAGCTTACCCTGCACTATATAGCCAGGACTGTGCTGATGTGCTGTTAACCTCTATACTTATCTCCATATCTTTATATTTAGGTGTCTTTTAAGGCAGAGTTTGGTCATGTATCATTATGAAATTTGCAAGGAAACAACAAATTAGAACATTAAAGTTGCATATAATTTTCATTAAATGTCAACATTGTATCATATGCTTTTGGGTATGGGTAAATAATATTTAAAAAAATGTTTTCATCACTCTATTTGCTAGTTTCTACTTGCTAAAACTGTGATTTACAGACTTGAAATAAATAAATGAACATAACTGTTGGGTTCCTCCTCTACTGTGGTATCAGGACTATTTAGCCTGGATTGTGCTAATGTGCTTTTAAACCATGCACATACCTTCGTTGGAGTACAAATTATAAGTTTTTTTGTGAAAAACTAGACTAACTTGATTGTACTGACATCTGAAGACCGGTAAGCATAGAAAGGTCTGACATCAGAAGACCAGTAAGCATAGAAAAGTTTAATTTAAAAAATATTAGTCTAGCATATAAAAATGTACATGTATTGTTTTAGAAAGAGCTATGTGGGAATCATGTTTCTGTTATTTTCAATACTTGCATAGTCATGTGTCCAACATAATCAACATCAGGACCTTCTGATCCTACATCTTATACATAATAGAATGGTCTCCCTTTTCCAGCACTACAAAACGTTGTACCTCCAGCCCCAAGCAAAACACAATAGATATATGTACACAATGGACCATAGCTATCCTTGAAGGCAGCTAGAGAATGTCCCTGAATTCTATCATTATGACAAAAGCTGTTATTCCCCAAAATCAAGGACAGAACCAAATCTTTCTGCCCTAAAGAGAACATAAAGGGCCCGGGGGTTTATTAGCTAGTATCTAGGTAGTGACAATATTAAGGAAAGAGTGTATCAATATGGTGGTTTACCTGTAGGCCTGACAATGTACAGTGCAGAAAATCTGCTAATCCGTCACACAAGCACACTTAGGATCCTTCCATCATAGATAATCCAATCTACACATATTGGCAAGCACTATCCACAATCTACTACACAGAATCGTGATGTAACTTTGTGTCAATTCCAAACAAAAACACACACATATACCCCCATCTTCCCCATTTCCCTCTCATCTCAAAACTGTCTTTTATATTCACTACAACAGGCTATAAACTGGAAGGTATTTCTGCTCTACTGATTCGGCTCTATACATGGGCCAATTCAACAGTGCGCTTCACTGAACACGTGTCTCGACCTTCAATTCTGGCTTCAGGTATCCTGGGCTCCTCATTTGTCAAAAGCTGCCCATTGTCAGTCATACCCCATGCCATATTTCTCGTGTTGGACAATTGTCCAGGCTTTAAAACTGAGGTGCCAAAGAGATGGGGTGAAAACTGTCTTTAAAGTCTTTGTAAATACTTGCTTTTTACCTGGGCAAACTATATTACTGATGACAATTACCACCATAAAGATGATGGATTGTCTATCCAAATGTTCAGCTTTTGTTGACCAGTGTTAAGCTAGTGTTTCTCCATATCGTTCGCCTTTGATCTCTATGTGAAGAATTATTCTCCCTGAATGTCTATTTTTCTCTTCTTCTGAATGGAAGACTCAGCTGTTAGTGTCCATTTGAGTCACCAAATTATAGGCCAAGCACGAACTCATCGTCAATATTTATCTTGAAATATACAAAAACTTGTTTTCTTTCTTTGTTCAAGGAGACTCTTCAAATTATGAACTTCAAAATAATGTCTTTGCTGTTAAATTACTTTTTAGAGACCATTTCCAGGAGAAAGTGTTTATCTGATCCAAGTGACAATGAGTCTAAATTTTTCAGATAAAATACTAATTTAACTTTCTATCATTTAATAAACTAAAAAATGTATACTGAACATTCATCTCCAATTAAAACAGTAAAATAAATTGAGTAAAAATCGTTATTCCTGTGCAATCAGAGTCAAATATTATTTTCTTCAATAAAAAGAGTCATCAGTTTATTATTAGTTAAATCAATGGCTGGCTATTGAAATTGTATTCCTCCTCTCATCAAATACTTGTTATCAACACATCAATGTATTGTCATAAATATACACATATTAATGACATGGTTCACTGGCTACTGGAATCAAGGGCTACTGAAATTTTATTCTCCTTTTATCCAATACTTTTTATGAACACATAAATATATTGTCTAAAACAATCAATGTGTTAATGACATGATTCAGTCATGGGCTAATGAAATTAGTTAAATCAAGGGCAATTGAAATTTTATTCTCCCTTTTCTCTCTATCACCATGACTGTATGTTTGCCCCCCAAAATTATAGATTTTATCAGTTTGACAAACCACCCTTTGTTCTGGTATGATAATATCCCCCACTTGATAGGCACACCTTTTCTATTTTTCTTGCCTGAGGCTCTCAAAGGAAATATTTACATTGATGACAAGTGATTCAAATGTGACTACATGATTACAAATGTATTTTGTCCACTAATGTGTCCCACATATAAATTTTATCAAACTTTAGGTTTAAATGTCTTTTTAAATGTTAAACCCACTTCAGAGACAAACTCTGTATAAAATTCATCTGTTAATTGACCACTTAATAATGAAAAAAATTACCAACTGATGCAACAGATAAAGGGAATTTACGGTATATGTATTACATATTCAAATATGAGCTAACTGCATTAAATAAAGAAATCCGTGAATAAACTTATAAAATGCAAATATATTGCTCCAAAATAATATGATTCATCTTTTCTGAAGTTTGAATGAAATCAGTAAGAAAATTAACAATTTTGACTGAATATAAAAAAAAACAATGTGGAAAGTTTGTATTTTTTTAAAATCAGTCTTTGTATTACCATGTTACTTTCAATTCATTCATAACAAGTACATTATAGCTTAAAGAAACAAATATTTACTGTATGCTCACCTATAAGATGAGTCCAACTGCATAGACCCAGATCTGCCATCACATAATGCACTGGCAGATCTGGGTCTGTGCACCCTTTTTGGAGACATCACTAGAATAAACAACATAGACCTTGATCAGTAGGTGCATCATGCTATGACAGATCAGGATCTTTTTTATTTGCAGTTTAACTCGACTTAATTTATGGTAAAACTGGCTTTATAACCAGTGCTTCAACATTTAAATCTAACATAAAACTGGAGAGGAAAAATTGTCAATTGAAAAGAGTTGTAAAACAAACTAAAAACTGCTTGATATAGCCTTCTTACATTTCATGAAATGCACGACAGAATAAATGAAGAAATTTCTTGCCTGTGTTTAAAGCAGTTGTGTACAACCCGTGGCCCGTGGGATGGATCTGGCCCATGAACGTGTTCTGTCCAGCCCTCAGGACAAATGAAAACAACACAGAATATGGCCCATGAACAGTAATTATATTAAAGAAATTAGTGTTTGTGGCCCTCAAGTGGTCTTAGAAAATGCAATCTGGCCCTTGGCCGATAAAGGTAGTGCACCCATGCTTTAAAAGTATGAGCCCTCAAAAGAAACATGTCACACTGTCCTGTCTTTTACAGTGTTACGTTCTAATTATCATACTGTAATGCCCTCCTGTGGCCATTGCTAGTTATTGCATCTGTATCTAATGGTTTTTTCTGTGAGTTAAAGGTCATGTGATTATTGGGGTGGTGGTGTCAGAATGAGACTCAGTCTGCCATTACTGTAACAAATGGGTGCTCACATTTCAGCTTCCTTATTTCTACTACAGGCCATTTCTGATTCTACCAATTCAGATTAAACTTAACAAAAACATTCTACTTTTCATTTCAATAAATACATCAGAGTTCAAATGATCATATTGTCTTCACCTATTTTGTTGGATTGCATTTAATTGTGCAGCATCATGCATGATGAGGACAGAATACTTACTCAAAAGCAGAACAACCACAAAAAAAACCTGAATTAACTGATGGCTAAGAAGAATTTCCTGGAATCCAAGATAAGAATAGCTGAGAATTGAAACCATCACTGATTTTCTGGAGAGAACTTTACATTTTGGTGGGTCACAGTGGCATTTCCTTTATTTAGGACCATCTATAAAAGTGAGAATTACTTAGGGAAAACCACATCTATATGGAATAGTAATAGATTATTTTCGATATGACCAGCATTAATCAGTGTCATTTTTATTCAGTAAGAAGGTTTTCAGTGAAAACCCCACATCAATAAAACCATCTGCTTAGAAGTGTTATTTATATTTAATTTATATTGGATGATTGACCTTTGTCCAAGATTTAGTGTATAGTTTTGGCCTATTTCACTTTTGTCATGTAATGTCTACCTGAGTTTTGTCATGGTTGTAAGTTGTAAATAAGAGATGTATTAAAATTTAAGTTCAGGGCCTAAACTTGTTGATAAATTTGATGGAATTTTCCGTATTAAATGACCCATATTCTTGGCATCCTACTGTGTATAAAGTTAAGTGAAATTAGTATATATAGGTTTTGTAAGGCAAAGTCTTCATTCCCATTTTAAATTCAGTCTTTGGACTTATTTACTGTCAGATATAATTTGAGAGGAATCATTTATTTAAATTGTTCATCATAATTACAAAGTGCTCATTGACTTTTTTACTCAAATACTTTTGGGGATTACTGTGAATTCATTCAGACATTCTGAATTATATCATAATAATACAACATGACTGTTAGGTAAATTAACATATTCACGACTACATCAGCACATTCAATACAATTGGTACATCAGGACATTCAAAAAATATTAAAATTCATTTGGGACATCCGATACTTTTGGACTTATGATAGAACATTTAGGTATGTTTGAGAATCTAATTCACAATATTGTATCTTTTGAATTTTCACTTTGTATTCTGGGGAAATAAATTGTTGAATTTTACCAAACGTGTTGGTTTTGCTTCTTTCTGTTGCTTAGCTTTAGACCACAGAGTTGTAACAGGAGTAACTATAACAAGATTTTTAAGATGGCTAGCATAGTGGGTATAATGAATATCTAATGAGCACAACTTTTATTTAGGACCAAATAGATATTGTAATAAATTTTTTAGTCAAAACCCCTTGCTGATATAAGTATTCATTAAGAAGTATCAATAATAGAAGTTTCAAAGATGGCTGCAATGGTGGAAATATTGTATGTCTGATAGACACCATTTATTTTAAGGACAACTATACATTAGAAGTCTTTTGGCAATGTTGATATAACTGTATGTTAAGTATACACACCTAACAAGACCTTCTCAGTAAGGCTGTCAATTTTTTTCTCCATAAGTTAGACCAGTTTTCAGTAAGGTGTGCTGGAAAACACATATTTAAAAGTCAAGAAGTGTTATTCAAGATTTAAGACTGATACAGCAATGGTAAAAATCGTGTTCAAGTAGAAAGTTTATTTCAACCCCAATTACCTCCAGTACAGTTTCACAAACTGCAGTTCCAACCCTAAGGAGCTCGATGGCTTGTTGGCATCTCTCAACTTGAAGTAATCCTTAAACAAAAATTCATTTCAAATTGGCCATGGTAATTCCAATCATGATTCTGCCATCTGACACAACTCAAATCAACACATGATGTCTACTAAAATGCAATTGTTGCCCTTCTTGCTCTTTTCCCCATTAATCTGAATATTCCATTTTATTCTTTTGTATTATTAAAGCTTTTTATGAATTTTATTGTCTCTTTCATCCTGAACTGTCACATGTTGGATGCCATATATTAAAAACAAATATCAGCAACAGCTTGATCATGTAGATGTTTTCCATCACAAAATAAAGGCAGTTTAAAACATCCAATCTGAGGTACTCCTGTAAAGTTAGTCTGGTTTCCTGACCAATTAATTGCACTGAATCTCATGAAACCTGGATCGAGCTAAAACATGGACAAGTGAGTATCCAGATTTTACCACAAACAATCGTATTTCCATAATTTGTACTTTTACTCCCTCAGTCCATATTTTAAGGGTCACTTCCATAAGACTTAAGAGTAATGATAATAAGATTTTCAAGAAATCCACCATGGTATGTTAGATCTGTGAATACCCCATGTCCTAGCTACATTCCATCAAAGAAAGTAGCAAAAAAAGATTTTCAAGAAGGCTGCATTGGTGGCTATAGTGGATATCAGATCAGCACCATTTTCATTTATGACCAACTAAATATGACATTATATCTTCCAGTAACATCCCAATGCTGATATGGCCATCCATTCAAGAAATGTGTCAGCAACACATACTTTGGTCTTCAGGTGCATTATGCATTAAACCAGCTCAGCATCTTTGTTGTTTGCAGTTTGACTTGACTTATTTGTAAGTATATATGGTATTTAAAGATGTAAACTACCTAGTTAATAATCAAGACTTTCAATTTTTTAAATATAAACTTAGATATACATGTAGCATACGGATGAAGGTAAATTATCTATTATGGAGATTAGTCAGTTGTTGATCACATGACCAATAGGAAGGAGTAAATAAACCAGTCCCTTCTATTCAAATATAACTTTATGGTAAAACGTTTATATGGATAACATGTATACTTGCTTACAAAATGAGTCCAACTGCAAACTGCACAGACCCAGATTTGACAGTACATGATGTGCAAGTGGATCTGGGTCTGTGCAGTTTGTTAGGAGTAAGCAGTAGAAGAAACAAATAGACCCTGATTTGCAGGCACATTATGCTATGGCAGACCAGGATATTTTGTTGTCTGCAGTTTGACTCGTCTGATATGTGAGTACATACGGTAGCAGTATCTGTTAGTCGCAGCATACTTGAAGATAAAACATCAAGCTGGGAAGATGATAGCTATACTTAAATATATTCAAGGTTTATTCATTATGTACAAAAAACGTAATGTTTTTTAGGTATTGTATATTTTGATGAATCTCTTAAATAATCTCTTGAATGTAAACATAAAAATTTTTTTATTTTCGGTGGGATTCATAACGTCCATATTTCATGGCCAAGCTTTCGTAAATGTCTCAAACTAAGCGAACAATTGAGTCATTTCAGAATGCAGTATTTTCTTTTTGGGACTGAATTACATATGCAACTTCCAATTCAACTGAAATGTCTGTCATATTAAGTCACACTACTATTAAAACAAATGAAGCATGCAAACCTGGCATGATGTTTAATAATTAGTATAATGGAAAATGATAAATCTGAGTAAATTCTGAAGTTATACCATCTATAAACACAAGGATAGGCACAGCATGGATTCATTCCCATTTTAAAGTTTGTGGGAATATATTGGAAATCTGACACATTTTACAGTACCGTTGAATTATTTTCTATTTAGTTTTATTATTTCCAGCTCTTTTAAGATTTTTCAATATATAAAAATGTCTCATTATTAAATGAATATACATTCATAGTGAAGACCAACTCTTTACATGTCCAATTATTTCCATCATTTTTCACATTACGACCATCTTTAGCACCTTAATCATTTACACAACTTAGTGATAAGGCTGTTTGGACATCGTGGCAGTGAATTTCTGATTTTCAATTTCATACAGCATTAATTTCATAAGGCATTTTCCCCGTCTGATTTAGAGACAAAGAATAGACCTAAATCACTCTCCTGCAGGTCACAAGAGACTGTTTATAGTTAGTCATGGGATGTGATTTGCGATGTACCAGTGGTCTTGTGCTTTAGAAGAATGTGTTTTATACACAAAAAGTTTCTCCATGTATTTAAAGAAATTTACACTTTTTTGCCCATGTTTTTGGGCATATCATGGAGTACCCTTTTGGGGCTTTTTTTGGCACACTTTGGAATACCCTTTTTGCCTTTGTTTTTTTTTTCTTCTTTGGCACATTGATCTTCTTTGGGTATTTTTGGGTATTTAACTCAAACAAAAAAACATTCTTCCTTGGCAAAACAGAAGTTATTACTACTTCAATATGTTTGATAGAAAGTTACTTGCAACCAAATCTTTGGAATCATTACAACAAGGAGAGTGTTCATTTCACTTGGCCCACTCTAGCAATAAAAATGCATTTTTCCTGTAAGTTATATGCGTGACAGAATTTGTATAGAGACCTTCATAACAACAGAGGGGAGATGGCTTCATGCATCACTGACATGTATGCCTCACTAACCATGCTCTTTAGGAAATGAGGAAATGAACATTAACTTCTTCAGAGTGCAAATGGCAGCAACACTGGCTTAAAACGGGATATACAAAATGGAAATAAAGGGATATACAATCAGATCACAAATTCTGTATTTACAATAAACTTAAATCAAAGTCCACAAATTCTGTATTTACAATAAACTTAAATTAAAGTCCACAAATTCTGTATTTACAATAAACTTAAAATCAAAGTCCACAAATTCTGTATTTACAATAAACTTAAATCAAAGTCCACAAATTCGTGTCTGAAAATGTCCAAACTCAACTTTATTTACTTTACTGGCAAATTACTGTTAATAACACATCAGCACTAAACAGGTTATTCTTACATCAAAAAACAAACCTTTAGTAACTTCCATATAGCTCTAATTATGTAAATCTGAGTAATGTCCAGGACACAGTGACAGTAACCAGTATTTTGGAAACATCTTGAGGTAATTAATTTATCATACCATAGTGATTTTGTGTGGGGAACGTTTACTCAGACAGTTACATATAAGCTCTGGAGACCAATATCAAATATATTTTTGAGATTTGTTTAAGAGGGAGAGGTAGGAGAAGAAACACTGTAGTAAAATCCGTGAGTTAAATGCAATCAAATCTGGTCTAAATTGCATCAACACCAATTATTTTGAAACGTTTTTAAGACAAAAGTGACACCTGGACTTGACCTAAAAAAATGTTTCAGAACTGAATCCTTAGTTTGTCTTTTTTTTAAAGCAAAATAAAAGTGAACTCTTCAGATTACTGATGGTCTCTTTTTCACAAACAAATCTTAGAATTTAAATCAAAACTTATGTCGTGTTATTGCATAAAATTAAAGTGAAGTCTTAAAATTATTGCCTCTCTCTCTCTCTCTCTCTCTCTCTCTCTCTATATATATATATATATATATATATATATATATATATATATATATATATATATATATATATATATATATATATATATATATATATATATATATATATATATATATATAATGTTTTTAAAACAAACCTACCTACCCTAGTTTTAAAACCAGTGCAGTAGGAAACATATTTTGTGGGACTTAGTATCCCATGAAATACAATGAATATACAGCATCTTCATTAATATATAACTTATCTCTTTGAACTAGCCCTAAATCCCCTTTCTTGATGGTATCAACAAGTTTGCACTGATCTATTTAATATCATATGCATTTCCTGAAAATTTACTATCTTTCATGGGCTACAAAATTTTTTTTGATTTTGTAGTTACAGCAGACGGGAAATTAAAGAATCCAACAAATAATTGTTGTTAACAATAAGATCTTTTTCCAAATGTATGAATACAAGAAGCTGAAAATAAAGTAATTCGCAGGATGTTGAAACTGGTACTTCTATTTAACATTAAAATTATTTCCCTCCCCCACTTTACCTGTCCTTGTTAAGTTGTTAAAAGCTTCAATCTATTTCATATTCCATTAAACATTAAAATGCTGCTGTTAAAATAAACACTTGATAATATATATTGTTATAAAATCAAGCAAAATCTTTTTTTTAAGCTTTTTCCTGAAGCTAATCATGCATGAAATTCATGATAACCCTAAATAAACTCATGAATTAATTTTTAATCCTGGTTTGCCATTTCTCTTGCTTTCTGTGGTTCATACAAAGCCACAAATTTTAGTACCTAGCATGAAATGTTTTTCCCATAAATGTCTTTTCTGTAAGAGATACAAAGCCACAAATTTTAGTACCAAGCATAAAACGTTCTTCCCATAAATGTCTTTTCTGTTATAGGTAAGGTCAGGAATTAAAATTAATTTGACTAACTTTATTTATGAGCAACCACTGCAAATGATGCTCATAAAATCTGTAATGAATTTACAATCCTAAATATTATCCATTTTTGATTGTTACTGAATCTGTTGTTGCTGAAGCTATTACCCCAAATGGCAATCACACTTTTCTAAAAATCCAAACTCCTGGCAATACCTCAACGTTCAAACATCCCAAACAAAATTAAGAAAAGGAACTCATTACTATTTTAAGACTTCAAATTTGCTGGATTAACAAAATAAGAACTTTATTTCCTTTCATCTTTCAGCTTTGAATGATTTTAAACCAAACCTTACATACTTTATAGTCATTGTTTCAAAAGCAGGAAGCACCTGCTGAAAATTGAATCTTACAGGGAAGAGTTAAAAGAACTCTGTCTAAATCCTTGTCTTAAACCTGTGATTCTTTATCACAGCTGTTATTTTAAACTGGTTCATATGGCTTTTCAGAACCAGCATGATCAATCCAGCAAGCACCTGTTATGCACTATGAGATCAATGATATTTTCTCTGAAGAAAAGAATAAAAACAAAACAACAAAAAGAGATACCATATTTACTTTCCTATAAGTCTAATCCAGTGCCAGCAATACAGATCCTAATCTGCCATTGCATAACATACTTGCAGAACAGGTTCTATGTTGTTTGTTCTACTGACTACTCCTAAGAAACTATGCATTATGTGATGGCAGATCTGGGTCTATACAGTTGGATTAGACTTATAAGCAAGTAAACTCAGTACTTCTCTCTTTTCAATAATTTGCAACTGAACTAGAAATGGTGTGCTTGATTGACATGGATGCCCCCACCCTCCTGTAAGTATGATGGGCAATGTTTTATGGCAAACGGGTGTCACAACTCTAGGTCTTCTAAATGTAAAAAGCGTCATACCAAAATTGACCTGAACCTGTTATGTATTTCCATAGTCAAAGAACAGACATGAGTAGCACTATACATGTTACCCCCATGAACATAACAATTATGTTCCTTGTACAGTACATATTTTCCTATCTACCAAGCTTTGGGGTGAAACAATTTTGCATCTCCTGAAGAGAGTTGAAATAAATGATCATGGTGGAATGAGGTCAAACATGACAGGGGACTGCTTAACGAAGTTGTTCATAATTGGAGCTTAAACTCTCAAGAAATATTCAACTTGCATGGCTTATGGGAGTAAATTCATATACGACACTGCATGCCCTCTGTATTAAATTAAATTACTTCAGATTTTAAGTATCTTGCACCAAAATAAGGTAATAATGACTGCAACAGTTTATTCATCAAGCCCAGAGTGATGACCAAAAAAACTGCAATGGACTGGAATTAAATCAAGCAGATGCAACCTTGAAATTAACATTTTAAAATCAATTCATAATATGCCAGTAAATAAATAGACCTAGAAGAAACCCCTGAATTTTGCACATCGTCCACCATTATGATGGCAGTGCTGACCTATGCATTAAAAATTTGCTGTAACAAGGAATTGCTTGTACATTTTGTGAAAAATAAAGGAAACAGTGCTAATCTGAGTGTGATTGTCTTTTACAGGAGTCTTGAAATGCAAAGGAACACATGGAACTAATGGAAAAGCAACAAAAATTAAGTAGATAAAACCAGGAACCTGGATAATGACCAGTCACGTGACCTATATGCAATCTTGTGAGGTCATTAGGGTACGGAAAGTTCATGATACTTAGAATTAGAATTTCCCCTGCACTTAACAGAGTGAGAACAACACAGTGATTGATTCATTACAATTTTAATAACTAATTCTTACATCATCTACTGTTCTGCATTAGTTGCCTCATAAAACATGATGCTATATTTTGAAACTCAATAACCATTAAAAAAATTCACATCTAAAAAACATAATCAAGTCTTAACCAGATCTAAAAGACATAATCAAGTCTTAACCAGATTATTCCTCTTAAAATATCAATCAGTATGTTGCTGAACAGTCTATACTTGCCTGTAAGTCAAGTCCAAATGCCAACAACATAGCCCCTGATCTGCCACTGCATAATGCACTGGCAAATCAGGGTCTCTGTTCTGTTGATTACTTCTAAAAAATTGCATTGATCCAGATCTTCCAGTGTATCATGCACTGGCAGATCTGGATCAATGCAAGTTTACAGACTCAAGTTGTAACTGAGTATATAATGTACCAAATGGATCAAGGGTTCATGAACAACTTATTCTTTCTTGCTGACCACTCCAGTGGCCTAGTGGTTAAAAAGTCTGCCTCGGATGCGGGAGGTTGCAAGTTCAAACCCCAGCAGAGTCATACTCAAGACTTCTAAAAATAGTACTAACAGCTGCTTTGCAAGGCACTCAACATTAAGATGTTAGTGTTAGGACTGATCAACCTGGTGTCAGGATAAACTGACTGAGTGTAACATCATGCCACATATCTGTGGCATGATGCCCCAGTACTAGGCATCACTGTAAACTGCCATGCTGCAGACATTGTATCAATATGACTGAAAAATTGTCAAAGCTATGTTAAAAATCCAAATCACACACACACTTATTCTTACTTGCAAAACTGTACAGTAAAACCTGTCTTGAGCGACCTCTTCAATGAGCTACCACTTGTCATGTACAGCCACAATCGTGATATACACATTTTAAAAAAAATATAAATGTACAGTAGAGAGCAATCACTTACAGAACACGGACCTCTAATTTTAGACAAAATATTATTTCAAAACTGCTATGAATGATCTCATGGCAAACCTGGATATAAACAGTTATTTAATGATTTATAAATGCAACCCTGCTGAATATCGGCCTTTAAACACTAGTAATCTTGCACAAATCGACGAGACCCATCATCTTGGCAGAAGGGTTGGTCTCTCAAGGAAGGTTTTATGTCTAGATAGAAAAACAATTTAACATTATTTCAAGACATCATTGTATCATTGTACTGACAAGTGATATTATTTCCATGATTTGTTAAAAGAACGTGGGGATTATGTTGACCTGAATGATGCCTGTACTTTGATCTGTCACTTTATAATGCAGTGCATTGTACAATATACAGATTTGAAACTTGGTGTGGTTTGTAGATGTGAGAAATGGTTTTAAAATTTTTACCTCACCCCTGATGGTGAAGTAAGTGGGTTTGGGATGCTTTTCTTGAAATCTTAACAAAAATTTAAGATCAAAGGTCCAGATCTGAGAGTTGCCATCTATCTAATATGAACATTGTGGATGTCTTGACCCTGGGGCAATGTTACCTTGGGTCATAACTCGGAAACCATGAAGATTCCTACTCTGTAACCTTATATACATAACTTGGACACTGTTAAGATCCCTATAAATATTTGAAGGACAGGAGACAAGATCAGACACATATCCAATATAGCCCCTAGGTAATTTCCTTGGGTCAGGGGAATTGCCCCATGGTCATAAATGGAAAGTCTTTCAGAATAATGTATAAGTTTATATATGATAAAGAATATGAAATTGAACATATATCCGATTCAGACCCCATGTCAAAGCCCCTGGGATAGGAGACTTGCCCTAGGTTATTACTTGGAAACATAAGATTCCCACCCTATAGATATAAATAAAAAATGTATATGAGATACATCCACCACAGGTCTTAGATCTAGAGTTAGTGAATTTGCCCTCTATTTGTAACTTGTAAACTAATTAGACAAATAGAAATTTAGTGTTGTAACAGTGGCCCCTGGTTCAAACAACCCCTTTGTGACATAGGATAAAAGTGAGTTACTGTCAAATGGCATGCCACAAACCCAACTGATAAACTTGTTTTCATTTTAACCACAAAAATGTGAAGAAAGCTCCTGCAAAGTACCGTGATGAGCCTAGTCATTTTACCAAGACAGCTCCAATTGAAAATACCCTAGTTTAGAGAAGACACTTTGCAATAATTAACTGAAGAGTGTAATTTGAATTTCATGTGAAGTCCAATCAAACAATTGACCTTGACTCTCAGGATTATCCACTGAATCAGTCAACAAACTCAGTATATTAATATATCCTGTCAAATGTGCAATAAATTATTCAAAACAACCTAACAAGATCTATAAAACTTATCTGTTTAATCAATGTAAACTGATTCAATTATGTGACATTCTATATGAAAATTGATTACTCTGTTACTGAATAAGAGAAGTAATTTTAATGACACTGATAATATAAAATGAAAATATTTTAATGTTGCTATATAAATGCGCTGACAGTAACACAAATGTAGTATTGATAACTGACTTCATAAATGTTATACCATATTTTCGCTTCTTGGTACACCTTTGCCAATAAGCAATAATCCCATTCAAAAGCACCTGTTTAAATAGGTGAATGATTTTACATGTGCATGAACTTCACTATGTGAACTGATTTCCCTATCCAAAAGGAAGTGTTAGTCTAGGCCCCATTTGTTAAATGTAAATAAAATTGGGATCAAAACTGGTGAACGAAACCCTGAGGCATCACTCATTTTATAGTAAACTTGATGTTAGTGCCTGGAAATTTGAATGATCATCATGAAATTCACAACTTTTAAGTTATATATTCTATTAAATTTTCTTTTGAATAAAATTCTCAGTACGGAAAAGCAAGTTCTAAAGCTTACAGTGAACTTAAAACTCCCAAACTGACTCTCAGAGGTTTGCTCAAGGATGAGCAGGAAAATATAAAATGTAATAAAATGTAATAAAATCACAGCACAAGTATTTTAAGCTTGTCAATATAGTCAATATGGTTATTCCATAATAAATTATTATATATGGACACATCTAGAAGCTTTTCATGTTTGACATTTTCTAACAGACGATGCTTTAAGGCTAACTCTGCCACACTTTTGTCAGCCATAGAAGAGTGTTGCAGTGCTCACCTGGAATACAAGCAATCCCCCTGCCAGAGGACACTACAGGCATACAGGTCTACCAGAAGCAAAGTGCAGAGGTTAGCATGGCTGAGTGCCAATGAATATTGGCTTCAGCTCTGTCAGAGCAGATATCAGAAGCATCAGAGGAATGTACAATGGCATAAAGAAAGCAATGGGTCGCATGAAGAAAGTGACATCACCACTGAAGTCTGCCACAGGCAATACCATCCATGACAAGGGCAAGCAGATGGAGCATTGGGTGGAGTACTACTCTGAACTGTACTCCAGAGAGAAACACATGACCAACGATGCCCTCAGTGCCATTGAAAACCTCCTTCTCATTGCTGAACTGGACAAGAAACCTACTGTGGCAGAACTAAAGGCCTTGGAGAAACTGTCCTTACGTAAAGCCCCAGGGAAGGATGGCATCCCAGCAGAAGTAATCAAATGAGGCTGCAGTGTGCTACTCACACACCTGCACAACCTCCTCTGCCAGTGCTCTGATGAAGGTGCAGTGCCTCAAGACATGAAATGCCAACATCATAACCCTGTACAAGAACAAGGCTGACATAAGTGGCTGCAAAAACTACTGGGGCATATCCCTTCTTGGTATAATGGGTAAAGTCTTCGCATGTGTCAGTCTGAACAGACTGACAGAGTATGTCCAGAGTCACAGTGCATGTTCTGTGGAGAGAAGTCCACAATTGACATGATCTTCCTGGCCTTTATAGACCTCCCCAAGGTGTTCGATCTGATCCGCAGAGATGAACTCCTCACAATCCTGGCAAAGATTGGATGCCTTCCAAATCTACTAAGCATGATCAAGTCCTTCCATGATGACATGAAAGGCACAGTGCAGTACAATGGCTCAACGTCTGACCCTTTTGACATCTGCAGCAGAGCAAAACAGGGATGTGTCCCTGCCCCTACACTTTTTTGCATCTTCTTCACTGTCCTGCTCAAGCACGCCTTTAGGACATCCACAGAAGGGATCTACCTACACACATTATCAGACAGCAGACTGTTCAACCTGGCACAACTGAAGCCAAAGAGCAAAGTGCGAGAAGCAACCATCGTGGACATGCTCTTCGTAGACGATGCTGCTCTAGCCATACACAGAAGCTGAGCTACATGCCTGATGGACTGCTTTTCTACGGCATGCAATGAGTTTGGGTTGACCATCAGCCTAAAGAAAACAAACATGATGGCTCAGGACACAGACCCCCCAAGCATCATCTTCAACAAATATGAACTTGAGGTAGTCTGTCAGTTCACGTATATTGACTCTACCATCACCAACAACCTCTCACTCAATGCTAAGCTCAACAAGTGAATTGGAAAGGCATCAACAACTGTCTCCAGGTCATCGCTGAGAGTGTGGAACAACAGCATGCTGACCCTGAACAATAAGATCTCCATATACCAAGCCTGTTTGCTAAGCACTCTCATGTACGCCAGTGAAACCTGGACTCTGTATGCCTCACAAGAGAAAGGACAGTGACTTTCACATGTGATGCCTCTGATGCATACTTGGGATCATCTGGAGCAATCAAGTAACAAACAATGAGGTGCTTGAATGTGCCAAGATTCCCAGCATGGTCACACTCCCACACCAATGTTGCATCAGATGACTGGGCCATATACGGCGGATGGATGATGGATGGATCCCCAAAGACCTTCGTTATTTGAAAAGACCTTCGTTATTTGAAACTTGCCTTTGGCAAAAGGTCAATCAGATGGCCACATTTCCACTTCAAGGATGTCTGCAAGTGTGACATGAAAGCCCTTGACATCAATGTCTACACCTGGGAAGAGCTTGCTCTAGACAGGTCCAGCTGGCAACATGTTCTGATCACTGGTCTGAAAGCCAGCAAGGACAAGCTATGCTTGCTAGCCGACGAAAAGTGATCTCAGAGGAAGAAGAAGCAACTCCAACCCACATAGACTCAACCTGGCACAACT
This sequence comes from Sinohyriopsis cumingii, assembly GCA_028554795.2. NCBI lineage: Eukaryota > Metazoa > Mollusca > Bivalvia > Unionida > Unionidae > Sinohyriopsis > Sinohyriopsis cumingii. The sequence continues at coordinate 83,444,367 of CM068831.1, forward strand.
GAAGGCAAAGACTCAACCTTCAAGTGCAGTAAGTGCAGCAAGGACAGACACTCCCATTTCAGTCTCCATAGCCACAGCAGATGCTGAACAACCACAAACCGGGACTTGTCTCAACAGCGCACTTCTCTCAAGACTAATGGATGCCAACTACTGTATTATTAACCTAATCTCATTCAGTTTAGGGAGGATGTGTTGAATGTTTAGGTTGATTACTTGCAGACCTCTTTTGAGGAGGCCAAAGACATGACAATTTTGATCAGAGGATTGATTTTCAGACATGGAAGTATGCAATGTATTGTTTTTAGACTTGACAGATTTCTTTTCATCACCTTGATTATTTACATAAACACATGAAGAAGATAACATAAAATATCCAACTGTTGTACCATGATCACTAGTCCATGTTTCCTCTGACCCTTGTCTTTTTGATAAGGAATGGACTCTGGCCTTACACCCCAACATAAATGTCCAAATATCAAAAATGGGGTGGCAAGGGTCTGAGTAAACTTGGACTACATGACCACATGTAGTGGACACATGAGAATGTTCAATATGAGACTGATTTACATACCTTCAAGAAGACATTGATATATTAGACACTTAAGGAGCCTCAGAGGGAGAAGTAGTTGTTGTTGTTGTAGGGTTTAATGCCATTTTTCAGCACATGATAGGCTATACATGGCGACAAGTATTAATGGTGGAGGAAGAACCCGGGAAAACCCTGCAAAGAACCACCGACCCACGAGAAGCTACTGGCAAGCTTTCTTACATACCCACATTGGCTGAATCCGAGACTCAAACTCACGCAGACAGAGGTGAGATGGCAGTGATTTGTAATGGAGAGTGCTTTAGACCACTCGGCCACTCTGGGCCCCGAGGGAAAAGTAACTTGAACAGTATCACATAGTTGTTTACACGTTAACAAGTGGCACTTTGTATACAAATCAGATAGTGCTTGAAACCTGTTTATAGAACTATAATTATTACATTGAAAAGCAGACAAATATTCTAATGCATTTTGTTGTTGGATATGTTTTGCATAGGCCTGTATATCAATGCTTTCAACTTATTGGTATGAGCACAACTTTTGCTTTTGTCCTAGTTCATTACAAACATGGGAACAAATCTGTTTTCCAGGCAGACACCACTGTGTTACATGACCATGCTCTCCACAATACAAGCAGATTAGAGATTGGATATGTTGAAAATAAAATTAATTTTTACAGAAAAGCTATAAAATGATAATCATTCCCAAAGCAATTATTATATTATTATTCAATAACTTACCGCCCACTTAACAATTTTGGATGTCAATCCCTATTTTAATTTTTCAGAGGTACCTCAGTTACACCCTGGCTTACTGCATAGTCCATATTTTTGGATCCCATTGTGCACTGAGTTATCATGGGAAATGTATTATAAGTATGGGTGTGCATATATATATATCCTTCATCACAAAAGTGTTTATGGAAGCAATCAAAGTAGTGTTGTATTGTTGTGGTGAGGCTGCCTTATACAATACATGTTATTTGTTAGAAGGTTCCTGCATCCTTTAGCAAATATTTCAGTGTCTTTTCTAAATTGTATAGTTGGATGAAATTTGTTTTTTCAAGGTTCAAATTGTTGCAACATACATGTGTATTAAAGTCAATAAAATCAGATGTGCAACACTTTGGCTTAATGAGCTCTAGTTCTAGTTTTAGAACCTGCAATTCCAAACTTATGGAGGTCAAAGACTTTATTCCAGATGTGTAATCCATGTATCTTTGTTATTTTAATTCAAGTGGCAGTGCAATCACCTCTTCCACCAAGTCCAATACTCAAACAGACACATCTCTCAATAAATGTGATTGTGTATTTTCATGCACAACATGTATTGCAAATGGTTTAGACTTTTCAAGAGATCAAACATCCTTTACATGCTTTCACTTGTTGGAAGACATTTCTAGACAAGGCTAGAATATAAATAAAAAGCTTCATTCTGCATGCATTCTGGATCAACTGCATGAGTAGATTCAAGTGTATGAGGTTCCCTCTGTGTAGTTAGGCTTTTTCCTAACCATCTTTGTCGAGTCAAATATGGAAACCTGGATCTGAACAGAACCCAGAGAAGCCAATATGCAGACTAAACCACAATTATCGTATTTTTGCTACTGTTCCACAGATCTATACATTAAGTGGTTTCTGTGCCATCTTGCAAAAACTATTCTTGGGAGAGATGAACTGATGAAAATACAGATAGGGCCAAGTCAAGATACCCTCCAAGCAATCATAAAAATGAGGTGCACAACTGAGGTGCAAAATTGTTAGAACCTAATGGATATTAAAGAAAAAATCTCAATGCACTTGTGAGACAATGAACAGGAAATCAACAAAACAGTGATCAGTGTAGGCCAGAGTGAAATTTGTTCTACTGGTGCAATGGAAAAATCTTACGACAAACGCTTCCAAAAAACTGATCAAGACTTCTCTGGAGTATTCCACATTTTTAAAAGTTGATTAATTTACTTGAATTATCAATAGAATGCTCAGACTTTAGCAATGGTGGGGGGGAGAGAAGAGACAATTTGCACATTTATGGATGATGCTTAGCTTCCATCTTTACTCAAATAATGACCTTCATATTTCCCTAATTCATTGATGAGAGGTCATCATTACTCTTCAAAACCTTTGGCACATCATATGTATATACAATATCCTCATACTGATTATAAAATCCAGATTATTGGTATGAGTTTCCATGCATTCAAGCAGAATTTGTGTTTCCTTTAAGACTCCTCTTTTTTAATTGCATGCAATTTGTCCCTTCATTTGAAGTACTGCCAAAATGTCATTCTGCATCACTTTGAATTTTGATAACAACATGTGCCCATGAGGATGAAATTACTGCTTGTTTCACCAGTGACCAAGGACCCTGCTAGAACCTCTTCCAGGTTATCTGTAAGGCATTTCTTCATTTCCTATGTGACCACATTATCTCAAACTAGCATGGAGGTGATAGGTGCATTTACATTACACAATCTAGAAAATTTCTTCTTGAAATATGGTCTGATAATGTACCCATGTCTAATATGTTATACTAAACCTGACCCAATAGAGAATCAGCATCCAAGATGGAGGGAGGGTTGAGTAAATTAGGGCCAATTCACCACAGCTTTGGGGGATTCTGTATTCCTGATTAATTTTGTCAGCTGCACAATGGGAGAAACAAGTATCCTGGTCATTTAATTTTTAAAGTTATCACTTGTCTTTACATTGATGGTCAGAGTTGCTTAGTTCCATAGTAGGACCGTTATTGTGACATTGGCCATTAGGACAAATCTTTTCTTCACAGATCGCTGCAGGTTTATGTCCGTATGATTATCTAAAGCTCAGTTCACATTAGGCTGATTGTCCAAACCATCTCCAAAAATACTTTCAATACACTGCTCTCCCATTTAGCACACCCCGATTAAACCAGAATTATTGTATTTGATATGTGAGAAAGCTTGCCGATAGCTTCTCGTAGGTCGGTGGTTCTTTCTGGGGATTTCCCGGGTTCTTCTTCCACCATTAATACTGGCCGCTATGTATAGCCTATCTTGTGCTGAAAAATGGTGTTAAACCCTATAACAACAACAACATTATTGTATTTGCACAATCTCCTGTTTGTTTGTGCACCTTCCGATTTTAAAAATAAAAAGCATCAAGGATATAAAAAATACACAAAACTTAGTCAATTCATTCATTGATTTATAATTTCTAACCTGATTGTCACCATGAGGACATTAATACTGAGAGAACTTATTCCTGCTTCAAACTAAACAGAAACACTCAATGCAAACCAGCACACAGACTGCTTCTTATCCTTTACTGGTTTCTGGAATACTCTATTTCAGTAAAAACTGTGTTGTCTTCATCCAATATATGCATTGTCAAGTTTTAATATTTCCAAAACAAAATTAACAACTAAAATGGAGGAACTACTGTATACATGTGTAACTCTAAAATGTTTGAAATTACTGAGATTATTAATGATGTTGAATTACATCACATCTGTTGCTTGAAAACATAGACACACCATTGCAAATATGGCAACCATATTACTAAAAACATTCCCATCTAATTCCAAATGCCAAAAGTGTTTCCATGGCAACAATCAGGTTAGAAATTATTAACTGAAATGACTAAGTTTTGTGCAATTTTTATATCCTTGATGACATATATCTTTATTCAAACAAATGGGAATATGTGCAAATACTGCAGCTTACAACATGGAGGCAGGTGTTAGTCATTTTTTCCTATAGAAAAGGAAAAATATTGGCCCATATTTGCTGAACATTAAAACATTGCCATCAAAATTTGAGAATGAAAGCTCTATATATTGTTTCTCAAAATATTCTCTTTAACAAAAATATTTTTACAATAAATAATATTACCCCAGTAAATACTAACCAATGAAAATGTTGGAAATGCTTACTGTCTGCATCACTTTAAGAAATAAGTATCATTTAAAGAAATCTTGTCAAGTAAAACTCATGTCTTCATTTAATTTTTCATTTACTTTAAATTTATCATCATAAATGTGATCTGCCTTTCTTATTCAAATGTTAAAAAGGTCAGTGGACTGTCATGACAATGCCCAAGGTCAGTGGACTGTCATGATGATGCCCAAGGTCAGTGGACTGTCATGACAATGCCCATAAGCACTTTCATGAGAAACTAATTAAGTTTTTACTCAGTGGCTAAGTTAGATTTGTTTTGACAACTGTTGAAAACTTAATTGTCCATTGGAACCAAGACATGAGCTAATTAACATACCAAGCTGATTATAATATCTGAAAAGTGTGCACCAACACCACAGTAACATCTATGTGCAGAGTCAGTCTAATTTTTTGGGGTCAAAATCATGCAATACAGACAACTAAAGTTTTGGGACTTTGGCTAGTATGGATTATACTTCAAAATGGGAAGTGATGAATTTGTTAATAACTTGCACGTTCTAATTTATTGCTCCAATTTTTGTCCTTCCTCTTAATTCTGAGCTGATTCTTTTTCTCTATCCAGATATAGTTTCTTGGAACCCTGCAACTGCCATGTGCCAACTGTTGTTACTAGTACAAAAAATATATTGTTGAACACCATCATTGTCACAGGCTGCTGATGAAGATGTATTTGGTAATATCTAAAATCGCAGTGATTAGGAATTAACAGGTGCACACATATTGATGGGGTTGACTCCAGCAGTCTTTGAATACAATCTTGGCATGAAGCTTTAATTTGATATTTGCCAACAATGGATAACATATAAGGCAATGGAATTTCATAAACACAAAATATGCAATAAAAAGAAGAAAAGAGAATGATTTTTAATTAAGTCTCTTAGAATAAAGTAAAATATTTACTGACATTTTTTCTTCATAAAATTAAAATTGTTTTGCTCTGTAACTCATTGCCGAATAAGACTTATCTTAAACATTTCCAGTTCTAATTTTGGAGTATTCACTTTTTGTATTCATATTGCTTTATGATGAAAGGACAAGAAGACACTGGCCAAAGAAATATTGAATTAAATAGGTCACAGTGATGGAACTGTTGGAGAAAGTCCTGCACTTATATATTCTTCCTTAACAATTATAAATCCATCATTCTTCTTTAATAATTATGAAGACTGGCAAAAGCAATTTTAAATTAAATAGGTCACAGTGATGGATCTGTAGGAGACATTCCTGTACTTGTATATTCTTCCTTAACAATTTTAAACCCATCATTCATCTTTAATAATTATAAAGACTGGCAAAAGCAATTTTAAATTAATTAGGTCACAGTGATGGATCTGTAGGAGACATTCCTGCACTTGTATATACTTCCTTAACAATTATAAACCCATCATATCCACCTAAAATATTCTTTGATTGTTCATTGCTGGAATGCTATAGCATGTAATAAAGCAGCCAAAGATTTCAAATTTAAATTCTCTCCTATTTTCTCAAAAGAAAGGGAAGGGCAGAGTAGGGAGGTAAATTAATCAATGAACAGTGGACTTGCTACTATTGTACTTGTGGGCAGCTGATACAGATGTCCATCTGATGTCCATCTCACAACCTATACATCAAGTTGGTGCTGACATGCAGTTGCCTGGTGAACTATTAACCATCAACATATGACTGCCTTACACTTCCTTCAACCTTTAAATTCTTCCATCCTTTTGAGTGCCAGTGCTCTTGAGTGCCAGAAGTTTTTTTTTGCTACACTCATTTAAAAAAGACAACTGACTTGCAATATAACCTAAGTTCTGTATGTTTCCTTTTGTTTCTTGATTGCAAAGACAATGATACTGGTGCAAAATAATACATCCTGCTCAAAACACCTCTTGTTTCTTCTGTTCTTTTAATTCCATGTGAAACTATAAACATAGCATTTCTACAAGAGTGGTGTGTCTAGCTATCAGAATTGTAATGATATGATTACTATGAACAAAGTAGAAAACTTGTAGAATTATCAATGGATTTGCCAAACTGTTTGAAACAGCTTCCCCAAAAAGTGGTCATAATTATCAATGTCCAGCTTGATTAACTGATTTCAAAGCAACCTGCCATCATAAATTTCTCTTTGCCTCAACCTGTAGTTTATCTTTTTTATTCTAGACCAATAGGCTTTCTGGACAGCTTAATAATAATAATAATAATAATAATAATAATAATAATAATATCCCACCTATAGCACAATACTAGTCTAAATCATAATATATCTTTCATTGCAAACTGAACATAGCATGCAATAGAAATACACTCTAAACTATTCCAAAGATCTCTCTACTGAAAATAATTGCATTGCATCTTACACATCTTAGAGAAAGATAACATGCTCAGGCTTTAAAAAAAGTCTGATGAAACTCCCAGTAATGCAGACTTTCACATCATCAGTTACCCAATCTTTGGACATTAAAAATTAATTACTTTTATCACTGTTCATCACTGTTCATATAATATGTGTACAAACGAAAACGATTATTTTTCCCAAATACCCTGCCTTATTGTGTACTGATTTACTTATATATTCAATGCCACACAAAAGTGGACTAGCTAAACCAGTCTGCATTATAGCCTTGCTTGCAAGTAATGAACACTGACTCACTAATGATTTGGCTGCATTCTTTTACAAGTAAAGAATACTGGCTGCAATTCTGGTTTTGTTTTCTTTTTGTTCATATAGATGTACTGCCATTGAAAATAAGGGTTCATAAATGACTAGAAGTTCCAACTAAATCAAAACAATGTCAACAGCAACAAAAAAAACTATTGGCCTTGGTTCTGAAAATCTGATGTCCTCTACAAAAGAAATGAAGTAAAATCTGATTCATAATGCGGTTTGAAAGTAAAAATATTTTGGCCCTCTTTACTTGACAACTCAAAATTATTTAGATACAACCATTTGATGATCCTTCAATAAAATATAAATCTTCAAATCTGACCACCATGTTATCCACTGGTCGCTGAACCTCTCAGCCAGGAGAAAGTTTGAAAAGTTGGAAATGTTGGATGGACTTGGGCTAGTTCATTTAAACTAAATTCTTTTGTGAACATTGCAAATATACTACAATACAGAACAGTCTTAAAAAGTAAAAATATCTTTGTTAATGAAATGCTTTGGTAGACAATTTATTTCTTCAAAATTGTAACTTTTGATAGTCTCTTTATATTTATTCACAGTTTGTTACATGTCTATTTACCTACAGTTAATTGTCTATTTATTTATTTTCTTCCATGTCTATTTATTTGTAATTTGTTACATGTCTATGGTTCATTACATGTCCATTTACAGCCTGTAGCATGTCTATTTACAGTTTTGTTACATTTCTATTTATTGCTTGTCACATGTCTATTTATAGTATGTTACATGTCTATTTATTGACAGTTACATGTCTATAGACACAAATTTTGGGGACATAATCATATTTTCCTTTGATGTTCAGATATTGTTGTAAAAGATTTTTTTTACATACACATGTTGTTAGACATAACATACCTGTACAGTGATAAGAAGATAAACAGGCAAGTGCAACTTTCAGAAAAAAGGCAGAGAATAGCATGCTTGTAATCAGTAAAATCCATGACAAATTACATGTATGATCCAAATTGTTACAAATTTTCAGGACCATGGCTCACTATTCCTTCCCTCATCTGAGGATAAGATGAAATTTCAACGACAGGGGCATGAGCAAATCAAGTCATCACTCATCTGAGGATAAAATGAAATTTCAATGACAGGGGCATGAGCAGATCAGTTCATCACTCATCTGTGGATAAAATGAAATTTCAATGACCGGCATGAGCAGATCAAGTCATCACTCATCTGAGGATAAAATTAAATTTCAATGACAGGGGCATGAGCAGATCAAGTCATCACTCATCTGAGGATAAAATGAAATTTCAATGACAGGGGCATGAGCAGATCAAGTCATCACTCATCTGAGGATAAAATTAAATTTCAATGACAGGGGCATGAGCAGATCAAGTCATCACTTGTTCTTGTTACATTCTTTATGTGGACAAGAAATTGCATAATAAACATGATCTAAATGATGTAACTTAAGACATTTTATTTCTCTTTAATTTGCATCCCCAATTTAACTGTCAAAATAAATGAACAACCAGGACTTTTTTTATTTCTCTTCCCATAATGTGCTCTAGATTACCACACTGTTGCTAAGTTATGATCAGGAAATACTGAATAATACAATAATTTCTTAGAGGCATAGTAAAACAATGCATGGTCACCACTTTCTGTCACTCTTACCACAGAAGAAATTTAAATACTGGTAACATTTATCAAAGATGTTTCATTTTCCTTCACTCAAAAAGTGACATTTGCTGCTGATAATTTACCACAATCACTTTTTTTCCAACACAGATTTTTATTTACATAGATACTTCCCAACGACATCATCAGGTACCATATCTGTGGTAAGCGGTCAGATTTACCATTGACTTTATATGGTGTTTGGAAGTTGAATTAAATTCATTGAATATATAAAAAAAACTTTTACAAAAATTACACACATGAACAGAATGCAAATCAAGCTTGCCATTGGTATCTATATTTGTGACTTTGCTTCAATCTGTCTTGTTAAAAACGGTAAATTTTGGTGATCCCATATAGGAGAAACTGCCAGGTTGCCCATCATCCAGGTAAAATTGTCAGAATATTGTCTGCAAGTGACCTTATTGGGAAGCATCTATAAGCCAAAAATGATATTGTCTGAAATCTCTTCATCTTGTCTAAAAGAAGCCTATAATTGTATGTTCTTTAAATCCTAAATTGGTCCATTTACAACCCCTATCTGAATAATACATGTATTTGGAATACCACTTACCTTTGCTGCTACAACTCTTCTAATATAAATGTAACTCACAACAAGGGGACAAAAAATCAACTTACCCTTCCTAGGATATGCACTTCAGTATTCTGTCTTAATGTGTATAAAATCTGAAAGAAAAAAATATTATTAATGTTTTAATATTAATTTGCAAAGCTTGTTTTGAATGAATTTAGAAGGTTTAATGCTTGTATTTTGTACGTTTTGTGAAGCCTACAAACAGCTCTCCTGGTAGAGTTGAGGATATTCATTCTCTCTCCTCAAATATTTACCACATCATCGCTTATGGCGAATGATGTCATATATCAAAATGGCAGAACATGTAAATATATCAGTATTGGTGAAGAGCAACTGCTATGAAATCTGGGACAAAAATTTAAAAGTTTGCTCAGAAAACATTTCCTTTGTTTTGAACAATAAATTGGGGAGATTGATGGATTGCTCTCCTGGAAACAATTTAAAGAGATCAACAGTGCACAAGAACAATCAAATTATTCTAAACACAAGCCCTGCAACTACTAATAAAAATACAATAAGGAATTTTTGGGGATCATTCAACAAATTAAATACCATCCAAAATTTAAATAATATTATTTTTATGGGAAACAAATTTGAGGTCTAAACAAAAACAGGCTATATTAAAGAACTTGAGAACATGAAATATGCTTTTTATACTAAAAAGAAATTTGGCCAGAAAAGATAAATATATTTATAACTATTAATTGTTTCAATATGTTAGCAAATTATCTTAAGACAGATATACAGATAAAGGCAAGAAAGTAAGAAGGATGGGAAGATGGATGGATGAAGGCAAATAATCGTCCCCTCTGAATCTTGCAGTTATGGCCCAGATTTGGAGAAAAGTAACAAGTGTCCCCATCTTCAAAAGTTAACTGACTGTCATATAATGTTAGTGCCAATGCAGTGGCTTATACTAGTTGGAAGATTCAAGGTTCTTCTTAAACCCTCATCAAATTCTTTCCTTAGTGATCAACTCCACCCTTGCAATTAAATGGTTTACCCCACCCCTAACATAGCCCCATATGTTGTTAAAACTGATGGGGTTTTAAAAACATATTTCATATATCCTGCTTAACTGGCTAACCATATGCATCTAGAAGACATTAATCTTTATTTTGTGAAGCAAGCTAGCAGCCCTATTCTTGGATTTAGAATCCTGTCCCCACCCAACCCCTAAATAATTTCCCATTGCTTAATTTAGAATCCTGTCCCACCCCACCCCTAAATAATTTCATGTTGCTTGATTTAGAATCCTGTCCACACACCCCACCCCTAAATAATTTCATGTGGGGTGATTTTCCTCTGGAGAACAAATGGTGACTTCATCCTGCCTAATTGGTTAACAATAGCTATATCTGCAAGGGCCCTGTGTTGTTTATGACCCCAATCTCCTGGTGTGATGACCCACATGTAACAGAGCTTGTCTTGTAATTTTTTGATCATCCACAGGAAATGTTGCATTAATAACCCTTCCTGTGCTGAGCAAGATATTGTTGTAATATTGGAGAGGTAAACATTAAGAAATATGCACTGACCAGGATATGGTTGTAATATTGGAGAGGTAAATGATAAGGAAAGTGTTCAACATGTAGTAGTAAAAACAGCAATGTATATGCACATTGATTCATATCTGAATGAAAATGCTTCTGTCAGTGACCAGAGAAGACATACAGTTTAAGTTGGTATTAAAAATGCCTGCAGGGAAATGAATGAAGGGATTAGTCATACTTTAGGACACAATACTAGCCCAGACTATTATGAAAATATTCTGACATGGACGTGATTTAGTCTAAGATAGATGAATATAGATAGATAGGTCTGTCATTAATGATGTCATATTCACACTTGTTTAATTCAAGTGATACTCACGATGTGTATTAGCACGTAGTTCAGTAGACTATTTGCAACAAGTGGACGTCCATAAAAGAAAAGGTGACCATTGTAAACTTGCTTTCCTTAATCACACATGGGATTCTAAAATTTGTCTTTAAATTAAATATTTGCCAAATATGAAATGCTTTCATGAGAATCAATTATCATAAATTGCAGATAAATCACACGGAATCCAATCCCCTCCAAAGTACTATGTATGACTCGATTTTCTAAAGTACTTCTCTAATGTTTTGCTGAATTGGGCAGCTCACATTTCTGCCTGTGAATCACTTATCTGTCATAGCTGACCACAGTAAAAGATTACCTTGAACTCTAGTGAACAAAAATATACGAATATTATGATTAATGATGCTACGAAAGATCTGATAAATGAGGTATATATCTCATTTTGTAATAAGTAAAAAATTAAGAAAAGTGGACTTCTCATAAAATAATTACATATATTTTTCAAAGTCTCATTATAGAATATATTCTGTCTTTAATTGGAGTGATGTTATTATAAAAAGCACCCAAAAATATCTCTTTGCAACAATTATCTCAAAAGTAAATGGTACAACAGTCTACTACACTGACTCAAGTTATTAATAATGTCATGAAGACCTCAAAGATATTTATGAGCTCATTTACAGCAATGACTTCAACAGTTTATTTTCTGCCATAATTAGGTAAGAAAATCCTGGTACATTTAATCAGAGTCAGCCAGTAGATTTCATTAAATTGCAATTCCATGACACTCAAGATTACATTAGAAAATCCAGAAACCATACAAGATGTAGGGTGGAGTTACAAATTTAATTCTCTACTCCACACCATCACAAAATACAAATAGATGAAGATACTGTTAATTTGTCATCTGCACCTCGCTCCTACTCTGCCATTAAATGCAATACCACATCTCATTAATAACAAGCACAGTAAATGGAGAATTTAAAAATCAACATGCATGTAAAGGATTTAATAGCATATCAGCACAATACAGGCTATATATATATATATATATATATATATATATATATATATATATATATATATATATATATATATATATATATATATATATATATATATATATATATATACTAAGATAATGAATCTCAACAAATCTTTAGGAAGATATCCACCAGCAAATAAATGTGACATGCAGTACAAGAAGATAGAAGATAAAGGTAAAGACATTCAACTCTTTATACAGAAGGTACATAAAATAAAAGACACATGCAAATGTATAAAATTGCTTAAAATATTAGATACAAGTTTGGTATGTAAACATTATTCCCTCAAAAAGTTGAAGATTTTCTCGATGTATGTTATCATATAGCAACCAGCTAGTAATCAAATTCACATTAAAAAAAACTTGTCTCACAGAGTGAGAGTCAATATTCTGGGCAAGAATGTGCTCCAGAGTTACTGGGCACCAGCACTGGTATGCATTCTGGTCAAGGTTCATGCTTCCACAGTCTTGCACAAGTTGGGTATTGGTGTCTTATACATGATCAGCACCATGCCACCTCATTTGTGCAGTCTATTCTATAGTGGGGATCAGGCAACAAGAATAACAGGAACAGACCATAACCTGTTTAATATTCCTCTGTGTAAGAAGCACTAGTAGAGCACTGGAGATTATAGGTCAATGGGTCTCACTGACCTGGACCTTGTGTTGATGTATGCAGTCAGTATTCAAGTAAACTTAAAGAACAGAAACCATAACTTTGTATTGACTAACCATGACCATGACATCTTAACTTTGGACATATGACCATATAGGTTTCTTTATTACCCTAAATGCAAGTCATCCACAAGTTTGGTCAAGGGACATGCTCCAGAACAAAAGTTAATCTGCTTAAAGAACATTTTTATTTGAGTGGCAATGTCCCTGCCCTTGGACTTTCATCAATCAGCCACTTCTGTACCTCAAGTAAAAGCTATCCAAAATACCTTGCTCTAGTTGCTTGGTCTACAATTAAAGTTATTGTAAAAAAATTAACCTTTTTTTTTCCTTTCAGTCATTGATGTTGACCTGTGAGCTTCTGACCCAAGATCAAAGTGGAAGCCATTCTCAGAATTTGATCTATGTTATATGATGCAGAACTAATGCCACTATACAGAAGAAAAAAAATTTTCTTTCAGTTAGCGATCTTGACCAGTGACCTTAAGCCTCTTCCCTTAAATAGGCTTATTCCTCACCCAAAGTGCATGCCCGCTGCAAAGTTTGGTATAGATGGTTGAGAATCCAAGTTATCATACACTAAGAAAATGTGTAAGAAATGACTGGACAACATTGTAATATAATATATCATGTTCCACTTTGTAGCCTGCATACACAAAAATGAATAAAAATGAATGAAATAGAATTCTGCCAGCTAAATGTATGAACTAAAATGTTTCTATCAATACAGATCCTCCCACAATTTGTGTAAGTCTTGACCCTACCCAAACAAGCTATATTTCCATTTAAAAAAGAAGCACAAGTGGGTCTGATCATGCACATGAAAGATCCTGGCCAAACCAATTGAAGAAAAAAAAAATCTTAAATTAAAATTATTAAAAAAACGGCTTCCTGTCATGTGTAGGATTGGGTATCTGTAGCTCACTTCTGATACATTGCATGTATTGACAATGCACATTACTGCTATCCAGTCCAGTTTATAAGTAAATATTTGCTCCTTTTGCTGAAAAGAAATGAAATTACACTGATATGTTCCATTTACATTGAATATTGGAGCACACTTTTAAAGAACAAATATGGATTATTGTATCGGCATGTAGTTTCGATTTCTACCAGTTTTTCATAAAGGCCAGGCAGGTGAGCTAAAAATAGAATTACATGTACGTAGTGTTTTGTCTGGGATGACTCTTCTCTATATTTAATGAACATTCCCCAAAAATGATCAAGTGCACAACAATTGCATACAGCTGATTTTCCATGAATGTAATAAGACGTATAACATTTACTAATATATTAATAAAGCTTAACCCTGATCATGTAAGCGCTTAACGTCTAGATCAAGTACAAATTAGTGCTGATTTTGTAACTTTTGGAAATTATGCATCAGTGTTTTCAGTGATTATCTAGTTATTACATACATAATAGCACATGCCTGGGCCCCTGGTGTCTGAGTGGTCTAATGTGGTTTCCTTTACTGATCACTGTCATTTCACCTCTGTCCACATGGGTTCGAGTCTCGGGCTTGACCAATGTGGGTATGTGAGAAAGTTTGCTGGGCTTGGCTAAGGTGCATATGTGAGAAAGCTTGCCAGTAGCTTCCCATGGTTCAGTGGTTCTTACCCTGGGTTTTTTTCTTCTTCCAAAGTTCTACCTCCACCAGTTATAATGGCTACCATGTATTACCTATTGGGTTTGACATATGGTGTTAAACACACAGTAACTGCACAGGCTTAAGTTGAACAGTGGTGGACATACAGTATTCAGTGGTAATATCTCTCTTGTTCCATGCAGTTCTAATGCATACTATATAGTGACATTGTCATTAAACATGATGGTTGCCTCTGTGAAAATAAACAACTATAACTTACTTACCATATATACTCACATATAAGTTTAGTGCAACTGCAAAATATATGGACCCAGATCTTCCATCATATAATGCACCAGCAGATCTGGCTCTGTGCAGTTTGTTCGGAGTAATCAGTAGAACAAACAACAATGACTCTGATTGGCAGGTGCATTATGCTGCAGCAGATCAGGATCATTGTTGTTTGCAATTTGACTTGACTTAAAAGCAAGTATATATGGTTTCATACATTTCTTGGGATCTATTATACTGCTATCCTTTAAATCCACCATTATGAAAAATGACAATGGGGAGGGGGGAATTCCCCTCTGTGAAAACCTGGAGAAACCATTTTCTAATGAAGATGATAAGGAGCCAAAGAAATCTTAACCCACACTTCCACCCTGTGATTTTATAAGAACCTGGGTGAGGAACTTTATGATGATATTGCAAAGATTCAGTGTACATATAACTATTACAGGGTGGGGGCCCAGAGTGGCCGAGTGGTCTAAAGCGCTCACTGCCATCTCACCTCTGTCTGCGTGGGTTTGAGTCTAGGATTCGGCCAGTGTGGGTATGTGAGAAAGCTTGCCAGTAGCTTCTTGTGGGTTGGTGGTTTTTCCCAGGGTTTTCCCAGGTTCTTCCTCCACCATGAATACTGGCCACCATACATAGCCTATTGTGTGCTGAGAAATGGCATTAAACCCTACAACAACAACAACCATTACAGGGACTGACATTTTTGCATGGAATTAGAGTACACAATTTTTCCATAATGACAAATCATCTTCTTTGTATTTTTAACATCTTTTTGAACCTGGCTTATGGCAAAATTTAATATATTATTGGGTTTATTTTTAAACAATGACATGGTAGCAGAACAAAAATGATATATACTTCATTGTACTTCATGCCTGCTTATTTTTGAAAATAAATGTTATTAACCAAAGATTTATTTCATGGAACAATAACAGACTACACAAACACTGTGCCTGAAAATTGATCTAAATGCGAAAGTTAAATGAATAGACAGACACGGTAAAACTGCACACTCAAACTACATTCAAAGTGGGGCAAAAAAATTATTAACAACTTTATCTGCTGTCATTTTATATGGTGATGACTTAAACCTGAGTATGTTTTGAACATTAAAGCTGTGAAATAGCTCAAAATCTATACCTAAACCATGTGATTTTGAATAAAGCACCCTGGAGTGTGCAACATAATGCCCAAAAGTTGTCATGCATGTGGATATAGACACATATGCAAACCCAACATAAACTGAACACTCGCAATGCAGACTGTTAATGTGCCTTTTTATTTAATGAGTGATTAATACCGCTCATAATCTATTATTATCATAGTGTTATTGAAGCACTGATAAATACATTTTATTCCAGTGTCTTAATTTCTGACTATATGTATCAAGAAACTTGTGTCGACAAACATTGCCAGTTGTATGGTAATCTAAAGGAATAAAATAATGAACAATTAAAATATTTTACACAAAAATCTGACATTTGAGCCATCACGCCTATCTTTGGGTTCATCACCATGTCAAATAAATAAAGTAAATAAACATGTCCTGTACTTCAAATTTTAAAATCAAGCATACTGTACAGCAGTGCCCAACAATTATGTTTACACTCACTATGATTCTATAATTTCTTTTCCCAGGGAACTCTCCTCCTGTAGTGTTGCCAATGTGTACAGTGCCCAAGAACAGTTCCATCAGGAGAAGGCAACAACAAATATGGTATTTCACATGCACAATGTGTACCTCTACAAAGTGGCCTAATACAAACCTCTCTGTAGTTAGCAACTTAGGACATGAGAATTTATGATGTGATTTACTATATGTATATTATATCTATATATAAATGTACACTCCTAATATTTTCTTGACTCATAATGGAAGAAGCCTATTGAAATGTTTCTAAATATGACATTACTGAATGACAAAACTCTCAAATATCATGTCATTATTGTATGATATGGCTTTCAAATATCATAACATATTCAATTATTATGAAAACTAGTTCCTAATGTAGGCAAGCTGTGCAGGCCCCAAATGTTTGTTCCAGTTTGGTTACTGGGGTTTACTGTTCTTTAGTTTGGTCATTAGGGTTTCCTGTTCTTATTTTGGTTGTTGGTGGTTGCTATTCTTTTGAGGGTTATTAAGATTTACTATTTTTATTTTGGGTGTTAGGGTTTACCATTCTTTATTTTGCACAAGATGCAAGACATCACATTCTTAATGTTAAGTGTTATACATATGACCTTGACCTCATGGTAAAAGGGGTGATTGTGCCATACAATGAACTGCCTTAGCTCCACAGGACAGCTCTAGTATGAACATAATCCATGCAGGGAGTTCAGGAAATATGGGTCATTGGTTTTTATTTATGCACATATGTCTGTTTCTATTATTGTATCCATGTACATGTACATGTGTATGGTTTAATGGTACACCAGAACAACCACATCAATATAAACTGCCAATTAAAACTTAAGTTCCAAAGATGTAAACATCAAAACTGCAAACTTTTAACAAGAAAAAATAATTGAGTAAGGAACTGAGTTAAATAAAATGTCTTGTCTCTTGAAGTATAAACCAAATCCATCAAGGAGTTTTAAAAATATTGACCCAAAAAACCTTCCACAAACACAAAAGTGATTGGGTTTTTAAAAATACTTTTTACCAACTTTGACTCAACAAATATCTAAATGCAGTCCAATTATTAATCTTGTGTACCTGTTTTGAGCTTCAAAATGACAGAGGTAGAACACAGAAAGACCCCTTATATTGTAGTATTCCCTCTTCAAATGGTGAGAGAGGTTACAAGAAATATATTTGAAGAGTACAGAGACAAGCAATGGCAGTGCATCCAGTTGCAAAGATCAAGAAAAGCAAACAGTAACCAAAATTCGTCTGTCAAAAATATTTGCTTCAAGCATACAGGAGTCAGCATGAAAAATCTTCTGGACTTTTTACTACAGGCAGGGGTGAAAAAGCATATTGTTAGGAAGAAACATCCTAGCATAATTGCAACTGCATTAGTTGGTAAGTGAAACCAAGACCTCCATTGGTCAGAATGTAACCATGTGATCAGACTGAGCTGTATTTTTTATATATAAAACTGTAAGGAGAAGTCCTTTATGCCAACTTCTATTGAGTCACGTGGAAAGTAATCAATGTAAACATTGAAAAGGAAGGCACAGACACTGCACACCTTTAAAACAAAAATAATGTCAAGGGTGGTCCTTCTGAAGTTCTGAATAAAATGGTTTTGACAGAATCAAATATAAATCTCTGTATTTTTTTCTCCTCAAAAAATCACTTATTCTTGGTCTATATTTGACACATATCTGGATAAAAATGTTGCATGTAAGCTAGATTAAGGTCTGTTGTGTCACAAGTACTATAAATGTTGTGTCTGAAATGGCAGAATTCTTAAAACTTTTTTGTTCGCTAAATTTGCCATGTCACATAAATCTCAAAACAAACATGGTGACAGTGAACACATTGACCCATCACTATTCAACATGAAGTGGAGACCTTTTATCTAGCAGTTAAATTGAAGGAACTGAACATTAGCCACTTTCCAGTTGAACAGCTGGATAAACTCAAAATCTACCAAGAAAAAAATTGGGCCCACAACACTTTCTCACAAGCTGGATACAAATTTAATTAAAACTACAGGTAAATGGAAAGACTCACATTATAATACTTTGAACCCTAGTCCTACAATAGGATGTGGGGGTTGAGTTAGATCCCGACCCTCCTCCATTGTGCTATCAGGGTCAAAATATCTTGCTCTGTATGACTACTGGTCACCCATCACTATACCCATTTCTGAATAGTTAGCCTAACCAGGTAATTTATGGGAAAATATAATTAAAGAAATGAAAACTGGTTATTCATGAGTTTGAAAAATGAAGAATCAGCCAAATCATATTCAACCCATCTATGAAAGTATAAAATCTGAGTCATTTTATTTGTTCCACAAAACAACATATCCTGTGCTTTGAATATTGAACTTCTACTTGGAATACAAGTGCCCATTTAAATAAAATATCAAGACAGTGTTGATGAATTTCAAAACCTTAAATCAGCTACCATTGGTGGAATTACTTGTTTGTTGTTGATGCAGCTATTTTCACATTGTTGATGGAGAATCCCCCATTCTATAAATAGCTACATGTCAGAAGCCCTCAACAAGTATGCACACATTTAAATAAGGCTCCAGATATGATATAAATTATTTGTAAATAAGCAAAATAATAATAAAAAAATTACAATAAAAATGGTAAAGAAATGCAATCATAAAAAATTAATATTTTTTTCTGCATTTGTCATGGTATAAACTGTCAGTTGCTGTATCACAAAGCTTACATAATGCCCTTCAGGCATTATCTGTCATGTGATTAGGCAACTGACAGTTTATATCATAATAAAAGCAGAAAAAAACTACATTAAACTCTTAAATGTTGACAAAACTTGACAATGTATGAAGTTAATGTTGTAATTCAACAAATATCATGTTATAATGCTCGTCAATCTGCACATGATGAAGGCTAAATAATTAATACTGTAACATGTATTTCCATGAAATAATTAACACAATAACATGTATTTCCATGAAATAATTAATGCTGTAACATGTATTTCCATGAAACAATTAACATTGTAACATTTATTTCTATGAAATAATCAACACTGTAACATTTATTTCTATGAAATAATCAACACTGTAACATGTATTTCCATGAAATAAGTAACACTATAACATGCATTCAAAGTATAAAAAAACAACCTGAAATAAACATGAAGCTTTTAATAACAAACCATTCCTTGAGGTCACATGGAGCAAAAGATATTGAATATAAAAACTCAATAACACCATCAATTGCTTTGGAAATGACCTTTAAGTACAGACTTCCAGGGGATAATTGTGGCAAATGGCTCCCTCTTATCTAACGATTTTTCCTTTTTCTTTGTATTAGGCTATGAATATAATTTTTCATAAGCTGTCACCTGGCTACTAAATTCAAAGGTTCCACAAAGACAGTGTGTCATCTTTGAAAAATTTATAACCTTTATGGAGACCTTGTGGAAATCATAATGAATCAGTGTTTGACAATACAGATCAGGTTTCTCCAACATACATCAATGTCTCTGAAAACTGAACATTTTTCCCTGTTGCCTGCCCTTCCTGAAGACTTGGGTTATAGTAAAAGTCTGGACTACCATATAAACTCACTTAAAAGTCTGGACTACCATATAAGCTCACTAAAAAGTCTGGACTACCATATAAACTCACTTATAAGTCAACTCCACCTACACACTGCATAGACCCAGATCCAGGCATAATGCATCACCAGATCATGATATATGCAGTTTTTAGGAGAACAAACAAACAAACAACATAGAACTTGATCTGCAATGCATATATATATATATATATATATATATATATATATATATATATATATATATATATATATATATATATATATATATATATATATATATATATATATATATATATATATATATATATATATATATATATATATATATATATATATATATATATATATATATATATATATATATATATATATATATATATATATATGATACTTGAACAACATTGGCTAAACTCTTCAAAATTCAAAAACAAAGAACAATATTTAGGTTAAAATGTCTTTATATATTCTAAATTTATTTTGCTTTCTTATCTACTATTCACTTCAGTGTATAACAGAACTTACACTGTTGGGAATAATGTAAGACACTGGACATTTTACTCCTGGTTTAGAACTACATGTAATAGCATTTTTTTTTTAAACTGACATTTCAATGTTCATTTTATAAACTCAGGAAATCACAAACAATTTGAAGTTGCATAACAAGACTGAGTCTAAATTGTCGTGATGTTCATTATAGCTTTTTGAATACTTAAAAAAGCTTGTTGACCAACACCAACTCAGGGTGCATTTGATCATATGGCTTTATCTGTGTACATAATTCTCAGTGATAAAGCACTATCCTTTCAAACGTGCACAGAACATCTGGAACTTGCAGTACAACTGGAAAGGTTGCTTCTATGCTATGGGTAATTCATGACCATTAGTAATTTCCCATGCTCTGAGCATAAATATGTTAAGAGTTCAAGATTTCAAGATGTTTATGTTCTGAGTATGGGAAATTACTAATGATCATCTGGAATTTGAACTAACTGCATACTTTGTATTAACTGAACATGCCATCAGATTAAAAAAAAACACAAAAAAACAAGAGTCCATCTAAGGAACTGTCACTCTACTGACTAAAAAGAATTTCCAGGAATTCAAGATAACACTGTTTCTTCCTTTTATCTGACAAGTGTTGAAACCATCCTTTTAAACTACTTGCTGTAGATGTTCAAGATGGCTACTGTGGCAAAGAAATGTGTGGTTTGTAACCCAAGACAATAAAGGAGTACTCATTATTGTATTGTCCTTTCTTAATCATATACATTATCTGGAATTATGGCTCAACACTGGCTCCCCACTCCATGATTTCAATAACTTTGCCTACTTTTCTCTTGAGAGTATTATTTTCCCTAATGAGTGCTCTGCTTATCCCAAGAAATAGTATGTCTCAGTGATTTGTAATGTTCACCAATCACTGTCAGGGACTCCAGTCCAGAGGTCATTCCTCTGATGAAGGCCTGATAAGGATGAAAACTAAGGAGTCACAATTTAATTTACTACAGAAAGGTTTCTGTTCATTAACATCTATTCCTGTTCATTAACATATGCATCTACTCTTAATGATTTAACACAAACCATAATTAATGTAATTTTTTTTTTTTTTAAACCTGGGACACACTGACCAGGGTTCAATCTAACACCTGGAATAACCTGAACAGGGTAAACTTTATTCTAACACCTGACCAGGGTTTATTCTAATACATGGGACACACCTGACCAGGGTTTATTCTAACACCTGGAATGCACCTGACCAGGGTTTATTCTAACACCTGAAATAAACTGAACAGGATTTATTCTAACAAATGGGATACACCTAACCAGGGATTATTCTAACTGCTGAGATACACCTGACCAAGGTTTATTCTAACACCTGGAATAAAATGAACAGGGTTTATTCTAACAAATGGGATACACCTAACCAGGGTGTATTCTAACACCTGGGATACACCTGACCAGGGTTTATTATAACACCTGGGATACACCTGACCAGGGTTTATTCTACTACACTTCATTACAGAAATCCCATTAATTTCTATACATTTTGTTCCAAAATGTCATCCAAGTCCACATCCTTTATTTCTTCATCTAATCTCCCCTGTATTTCAAAACCTGACCCTTATTTTAAATGGGCAGGGGGACAACATTTTCCTTCTTCTAGACCCTGACCCAGTTGTTGACAACTTTATTACCATTCATAGGGTCATATAATAGCAATTGTCATATAAAACAACTGTGCCCAGTCAACACATATGCCCTGCAAAATGTTGTTGCAATTTGAAGCAACTTGAAGAAAAAAGTGTGCAATGGGAAAATGCAAAGACAAACAGAGGCAGTAACTCAAATTGTACAAAAAAATATATTTGAAGATGAAAATCTAACTTGATCATGACTTCTTCACATCAATTACTTGATCATGACTTCTTCACATCAATTACTTGATCATGACTTCTTCACATCAATTACTTGATCATGACTTCTTCACATCAATTATTAATTTAACTTACCTACTTTGTCTCAGTATAAACATTCATACCAAATTTGGTTGCAATCAATCTAGTCTTTTAAAAATCATTGAGATAAAAACAATTTAGTATGTATGCATGTGATGATAGATAAACTGATGGACGCATACACCTACACACCCGACCCTTACATTAAATATGGCCAGGTAAGTGGGGGGGAGCATACAAAATTATAAATGTGACTACATCATACAACAGTAATTGATAACATCTGAATCTGCCAATAATCTGTTCTTAGTTAAATGGTAAGTATAGGTGGCTCTTACCATAAAACTGTCAGAACTCTACACTTGTTTTTAAAAATAAAATATATTTCTCCATGTAATATTAGACCATACAATAGCAAATTTACTGACAGCTGTTAAGATTATAGAGCAAAGATACTAAGTATGAAATATCTTGTCTCTTAGTATAATAAAAATTTTCTAATGCTGCAAAAATGTTTTTCTAATGTTAACAAATGTAGCATAAGTACCATGCAAATGTCTTTCTATTTTATGTCCATTTTTATCTGTCCAAGAGACCCTTTTTAGTTTGACATGGTCCCCCCACCCCAATTTAAGGTAGAAAATAAAGCACATCAACACTGATTTTGATCTAGGGTGTGGATGGATATATGTAGAATCCATTGTACAGACATGAATATAGATACTGGTGAGGTTCTGTAACAGCAGTCTAAAAAAAAACAAATTAAGTACATCAAACAGCAAAAAATTGTCAACAAAATTTTAATTAACAGAAAAATATTAATGTCAAATGTACCCAGCAGTTTGGCTGTTTGGTTCAGTAATCTATCACATTCTCTTTAAACTATACAGCAACATAATATTGTTTTTCATATTTATAACAGATCAGAAATTTGTCCTGGTCAATGTGTGGATGCAACTGTTTTTAAAGAATTCAGAACCTTCACTTCCTCCAGTTAAAATATATTTAAGCTGTCAATGCATCACAGCTTTGACATTTCTTCAATAGCAACATACCAGCAAGTGAATTCTCTGTTCTCATTAATTCATCCTAGGTTTTCAACCAGAAACAGCAGAATTGCCTGTAACACATGCTAAAGCCATCAGGCTATGGTTTGGCATTCATTTGTTTTTATCAAAACTGTGCTCTGACACTTTGCTTGAAAGGGAGATAATAAATTGCAAAACCATATGTCCAAACTTCTTCGTATCCTATCATCAAAGAAACTGAAGACATGATCATCAAATATATGTGCATTACTTTTATAGGCTCCATGCATACTTTTTTATCTTTCAAAATAACATTATGTTATTTTAGCTATAGCATTATCAAAGAGTTTAAAGTCCTAGGTTCTAACAGCTGATGCCTATAGGAATAACTAAAATATAATGGTTACAGTTCTGCACATATTTTTCTCAAGTGTTAACCTTGTCATAGACAGAATTTACAAACTGACAAGTTAGGTTAGAAAAGACAAGTTGCTCTTTGCGGAAATTTATATATATATAAAATAGTATGAATCAATTTAGACCTATAATTTTCTACACTCGATTTTAATTCCCTATGGATCAGCTTTACTGTTTACACATGACAAATCTGCTTTGATAAAACTGCCATAATAAACATATTTCCAATATGTAATGGTGTAAAGTTTTGTTTAATGATTTCTGTAGCATAATCTCAATGGTTTCTGTTGAGATCAGCATGACACGTAAACATTCAGATTGATAACTTGGCAGTTTGTAGTAACTAACCTCTCCTGCTTGCTGGCATGAACCTCTCCTGTTTACAGGCACGAATTTAATTTTAAGTGACTCCATTTGGTACTGGTCCAACAGTTATGTCAGCAAAAGGACATAGTAGTAAAATGTCAAGAGTTGAGATGAACCAGGGAATATTTTAGGAAGTTGTGGTCCATTTGAAACATGTGTCGTAAAATAATGTTTTCCAGAATAGTTATTAACAAAGGCAGACTAATGAGGATTATTCTAACATTTTTGGGAGTGAACAAGATTTTTGGTGGGTAAAGAAGTAGTTCTGATTGGCTAAGCTAAATGAGGGTGTGTGTGTTCCCAGATGGAATTTAGGGTTTTAAAATAATCTCCCTGAGGATATTAGGTAGTCCATGTTTTTTCTGCCAAGAGGGAATGTCTGAGGAGCTCTGAGAATATTAACAAGTAATTTTTCTGGTTGAATAAAATGTTCAAAGGACAAGAGGGCCTGGAACTTATAGAGACCTGTATCCAGAGAAGTGACAGAAGGAATACTCTAATGATAAGCAAGTGAGGTTTCAGGAAGGCGAGGAGATAGTTTTATACTGTTGCACTATTTATTTTCTATAGCAAGTTGTTTAAAAACTGAATTTGGTCCCATACATATTTCTCATACTATCCCCTGAGAATGTCACAGAATAGTTTGGACCAAACTCAATATGACAAAAATCAAATCTCCACAGTCCAACATGTAGATCGAACAGACACTGATAAAAGTACATGTTTTGGTCACTTTGGGAATTTGCAGTCCACTTTTTTTTTAGTATCCTATCAGATAAAACATCGCAAGTTCATGATACGGAGGGTTATCATTTTTAAATATATGTTCCAAATGACCTGGGTCACTTTCAGAAATTTGAAAGATTTTATTGGTGAACCACATGGTCAATAGAACATGACCTCTTATTGTTGTCCATCTGATCTCAACAGTGTACTCTGGAAATTGATTTCAATCAGATTGGACCAAAACTAGATAATCCACCTGGATCTGTTTCATATGATCCATACTTAGGTACATACCAAAAGTAGGTTCTGACCTATAAACAGGTACATACATATAAGCTGATATCGATTAAGGTGGCTAGAAATACAGTGCAATAGAACCAAACAAAAAATACCAATTAATCTTGGTCATAACATAGTTATATCCAGTCTTCAGCTAATAAATTGGTCATGCCATCTTTTCTTTTTAAAAGCAAGTGATAGGCTTTTCATATTTTGAATGAAAAAAATTGAAATTTGTAGATTAAAGTTTACATTCTTAAGTTATCATAATTGGTATAAAAATATGACTTAAAATGTTACAGGTTCATTTACTTGCATCTGCAATAGTATTATACTTTTCTCTCCTCATACCCTCTCTCCACACACACAAGGACTTTAATCTGACACTGATAATATGGCAGTAACCAGAAATACAGCACTCTTATGAGAAACGGACAAACTCTCTGTATGTTAAAAATGTTACAGTTAAGGGAGCATTTCTCCTAAACTGGTGGATGTAATAAATAAAATGAACTCTATCCACTGAATGCATAGAGTACTATAACAGGATTTTTCTTTCAACATTTATAGTCTAATTAAGTCAGTTTGGCACTCATAGAGCAAAAAGGTACAAGAGGTCTGAAGCCATTAGCACAACCTTCAAAGCTTCATCAGTTCCCTAAATGAGAAGACACCCATCAATTTCCCATTACCAAGTTCCATTAAGAGAAGTCATGCTGGTGTATAATGTAAAATATAATAATCAAATATCCCCAAAGGAAATTCTTTCTGAAGTCAATCATACTGGAGCAAAAAAAGGCTTGAAAGCATGTCAGGCATACAAATAATGTACGCAATCTTCTTGTATCAGTCTCACAACCCTATGTCACAAAAATACAAATATTATTTTGGGCATTTTGACAGTGGTTTTATGTGTCAGCCAAATGCAACAATTGGTCTAGTGTTTGAAGAAATCAGAGCCAATCAAACATAGAAACCTGTAGTTGTAAAAGGATTATACTGCAATATCTTTGGTGCACTTCATCCTTATCACAATAATAATTACCTACAAAAATCTTCAAATCCATCCCCATTCAAACAAGAGTACCTTGAGTGGATTGATGCTCTAATGGACAAAATAATTTCCAGGAATTCCAGATAAGATCATTTCTTCCTTTTAACTACTGAGTTTTGAAGCTATTCTTCTGCAATATCAAGATGTGTAACATGGATGCTGTGGTGGATTTCAGATTGCCATCATTTTTGTTTAGGACAAATTACACAATAATAGAAGTCTTTTGGTGAACACCTTATGTCATAATTATCATCCATTCTTTGGGGAGTAGTGACAACAATATTTTTAAGACAGTCATCATGGCAGTCATATTGGTTGAATGACTGGCTAAATTTTCATTTTGGACCAACTGGGTATCCTTAGAAGTCTACTGGTGAAAACTGAATATTGATATAGGGATCCATTTGGAGTGGAATAGAGTTATAAATATTTAGAAAATATGAGTTTATTTTCAGGAGGAGTAGCAATAACAATTTTTTTAACATGACTGCTATGGTCATAATGGATATGAGACTGTCATTATTTTTCCTTAAAAGAACCAGCTAGACATCATATGAAGTGAAACCTCATGTTGAAACAACCATCCATTCAAAATGATTAGTGAGAATTATACTTTCAAGATAGCTGCCATTGCAACCATAATAGATGTCATATTGGTACCTGTGTGTGATTTGGATTTTTAACTTAGCTTTAACAAGTTTTCAGTCATATTGCTATGATGTCTGCGGTGTGGCAGTTTATAGTGATGTCTAGCACTGGGGCATCATGTCACAGACATGTAGAATGATGTCCCACCCAGTCACATTATCCTGACAACAAGCCAACCAGTCCTAACACTAGCCTCTTAATGCTTAGCGCCAGCAAGGCAGCTGTTAGTACCATTTTTGTAAGTCTTTGTTATGACTCGGCCGGGGATGGAACCCATGACCTCCCATATCCAAGACAGATACTCTAACCACTAGGGCACAGGGTTATATTGGTACCAATTTCATATATAACCAATGAGACATAATAAGGTGTATGTTTGGTGAAAACTCAATGCTGATAAGACCATTCATTCAAGAGGAATAGCAATAACACGATTTTAAAAGTGTCTGCCATTGCAACCATATTGGGTGCCAGATTGGCACCTTTTTTATCTAGGATCAACCAGACATCATAAGAACCCCATGTCGATATGACCTCACATTCAGGAGTTAAACTATAGCATTATTTTCAAAGTGGTTACCATGGTTTACATATTGGACATCAGACTGGCATCAGTTTCATTTAGACCAAAAGGACATCACATTAAGTCTTTTACCTGAAAACCAATGTTGACATCACCATCCATTCAGGAGGAGTAGCAATAACAAGATTTTCAAGATGGCCACCACAGTACCCATAAAGCAGTTGAGGAGGAGTAATAAAAACAAATGTGTTAAGGGATAGATGGACAATAGACTGCAGACATGAGCTCTTCTGGTCAATGACCTGCAGACCTAATTACATACATGGCTCAAGGTAAAGTTTTGCTTCCTATTTTTGCTTTAAATAATATTTTGTGGTAGCATTGTAGTATACTTAAGACACTAAAGTAGCCATTATTTGTCTTGTCTGGCTTTCTTGTCTGAGCAGATCTGATTATTTCAAACACTTCAACCATTTGTTTAGATAAGCTTAGATTAAAAGCTAATACAGACAAGCTTTAAGTGATCCAAATATCTGTGACATAGGATCGTGAAACTGTGTAGGCAATATGATTTTTCTTGTGCAAGGTAAATAGGCATGTGTCACCCATTTGACACAATACTTGCACTCTGTGCTTACAAAATTATTAATTGGGAAAATTTCATGTGTTTAAAAGCTAACCATAGCAAGCACATGTCAATGATGTCATAAACAGCATCTCTATTACATTTATATAAATACTAGAAGAGTTGGTTCCCTTTGTCTAAGTTGGGAACTCTCCAATCTGGAGGTTCATTCTTTCTCTTTTAAAATGATCACACCCAATAAAACTAATATAAGATCTGTTGTTAAGACTGGCTTAACCTACAAAGAAAAGTGGTAACGATAAAACAGATGTGCATTTTAGTAGGTGATGAAAATGTTGTATTGTCTACCATGGATATTAGCAGATACTTTCCTCCTTCATACTATTTGTATGCAAGTTTTGAACAGATTGGGATGAGTACTTATCAGAGAATGTGATTATGCTAAATATGGTGTTTCAATTCACAAAATATTTACAGCACAGTTTCCATATCAGAAAAAAATATGATAAAATTGATAATAATAATAATAATAATAATAATAATAATAATGATTTTATTTAAAGAGGGTTTAACGATAAGCTGAAGAACTAATCCACCTTGATGCCCTCATTTATTTACATTTATTTATTTTAACTGCATCTCTGAAGCCACTGGATATATTGGGTTTGGAGGAATGAAATAAGAGTGGACATTTCTAATCTCAACTGGAATACTACTCCAGAGCAAAGTTCCAGAGTATCGAAAACTTTTTTCAATAACTCCTTATTTGGTTTGGGAATATTATACTGCTTGGTAGACATTGATCACAGGTGGGGAGTATTACCAGGTAGCCTATACTAGAATAATGATTGTAAATATTCAGGAGCAATATTATTGGATATCCTGTACATTAATTTGGCTTTTCTCAACCAGATTAAGTTTTTAATAGGTAATATTTTTAACTTACCAGCTTAATTTTCATTGCTTTCTTTCTGGATTGATATTAGCCCAAATGCTCTTTTTTTGAAGATGTGCTACCTTTGTTATGTTTTTATTATTTGAATTACTCTATACTGTATTAAAATATTCCAAATAGGGTTGTATGTAACTGTTATATAACAGTTTTATGTGCCTTTCAGGGAGAAACTGTCTTAACCTACTGAGAAGCCATAAAGTCCATGATAGGTTATTATCTGCCAAAACACCAAGTAGTCTATCATGACAGACCATTTACAAATTTGTATCCTTCCATGTCAGATATAGTTCATCACTATCAAGATTTGTCCTATTTTGCTGTTGAGATAAGTAATATTTTAGTTTTACCAGTATTTACCACCATGCCATTGCATGTGCACCAGTTGTCCAGTTTGTTTAGGGCACAGTGTAAAGACATTTCCAGTTTATGCTTTGTGTTTTGGATGTCTGATAATATTGTGTCATCTGCATAGAGATCTGTAGATGATATTGAATCCCTTAGTAAAAGAGGTAGGTCAATAATAAACAGCATAAACAATAATGGACCTAGATGTGAGCCAATGTGGTATTCCATATCTAATTGTCCCATGTTCAGACAGAACATCATTTTTATAAACATGTTGTGTTCTCTCACTTAAGTAAGAAGTAAACCATCTAATTGTTCTTTCATCACATTGGTAGATTTTCAGTTTCATCAAAAGGATTTCATGATCCACCATGTCAAAAGCTTTCCTGAAATCTACAAATACAGATCCTATTATTCTACCTTGGTCAAGTGCTTGAAGCCATTTATCAGTTAGGGAGATGAAGGCAGTCTCACATGTTGTTTCTGTCTAAAGCCTGATTGATTAGGGTGTAACAGCATGTGCTTGGTTAAATATGATATGAATGAGTCATGGACATGTTTTTCAATCAATTTTGACAAGTTTGGTAATATTGTCCATAGAACCAGATTTGTGAATAGGCATCACTTCAGCTGTTTTCCATATTTTGGGGACAGATGAGGTGGAAATACTTAAATTGATTATGAATATTATGCTATCAGAAATAGCTGAGGCAGAAGTTTTCATGAGTTGTGGATCAATGTGATCAAGTCTGATAGCTTTCTTGGTATCAAGTTCACTGAAACATTTTTTAACAAAGTGTTTTGATACTGGTGGGATAGAGAAACACACCTCCTTAGGGATTTTGCTGCTGCAGAATTTTTTCAGTTCAGTAAGATTTTTTCTATCACTGGTTCTTTTAGCTATGTGGTCACATTGGTGAAAAAATCATTGAAATCACTTGTGATGTCAGTGTCATCAGTGACTATGGGGTTATGTACCAGAAGTGAGTGAATTTTGTTTGTCTGATCTTTGTGTGTTCCCCCATGAGTACCATTAAGACTCATACCTTATTAAGGACACCCCCCAAGCTTTTGCCAAAACTGACATACAAAACAATCCATTTTAGTGTATATGTTGATCTTGTGTGTTTTAGGATTATAAATGTTGTTTTAACAATTTAAGTTATATTGCTACAATGCCTGCAGTGTGGCAGTTTATAGTGATGTCTGGGGCATCATGTCGCAGACATGTAGCATGATGTCCCACCCAGTAACATTATCCTGACACCAGGCCAACCAGTCCTAGCACCAACCTCTTAATGCAGAGTTCCAAGCAAAGCAGCTGCTTGTATCATTGTTATAAGTCTTTGGTGTGACTTGGCTGGGGTTCAAACCTGTGACTTCCTGCATCCAAGGTGGATGCACTAACCGCTTAGGCCTTAGGAGTTGTACATGTTTATCCTAATACTCCTTGTGGAAGGGAAGCAGCTGCTGAATCCACCTAAAACAACATACTTTTATTAGACAATAACACTATCAATGCCTGTTGTCTTGTTGCTGTTAAAAACCATCTCAAGAATGATCTTGTACACCTTTTATTTGGGGAAGCCATGCTGGAGAACGAATCTTCAAAGTGGATATCAGTTAATTAAATCGAAGCCAATTCTTCTAGTGTGAATGCACACATGCTGGAACTTTGTCAGTGTGTGCTTCTCACAATGTCTTTTTAATCTCATGAAATTTACCTAAATAATAATTTTTGCTTTATGCACAGTCTGGATATCACATTTAAAATGCCCCATTCTATTACCTACATGTACCAGACTTAGCCTCTTAAAGTATCCCAGTTTAGCAAGGTCTGTGTTGTTTGCTGTATATCACAAATTAAAAGTAAAGAGCCAAATGTTGCAAAGACAATTCTCAGCTGGGGTACAAAAATATTCTATAATCATGGTTGACCATTATACTGAAAAATCTGGTTGCCAAAGAAAATTATCTGGTTGTCTAGCAAAAAGTATTTAAGAAAAATTGCAATTTAATTACTTAATTAGTTAAACTTTTATCATTGGAATTCTTTAAAATTATGTGAAAACAAGCTCCAAAATTATATATTTTTCATTTGACACATTGCACTTATTGATTCTGTATCATGGTATTAGCATGCTTGCTTTAAACCATTACAAAATGGTATGCCCATTTGTGCATGGGTTATCATATGGCTGCTCAGAATTCATTTTATTTTGTCCCTGGCTATTGGTTCAATGTATTTTTCTATCCCTGAATTTACATGGACCAATATGGTAATTAACTTAATTCGACTCTTCTTTAACTTGTCATGAAGAATTAATGTCATCCCAGTCTCGGAATAAAATTGAAGCATGACAGCTAAACACTTCCATACTGAAAGGAAATTTTGGTAGGTAATTGTTCTCTAATTGGTGCAACTTTACCATGTGCAAAAAGCTAATTCAAAAAATGCACTAGATGTATGGTGTTGATGTAATACCTAATTGCTCTCCATTGAAGTTGCATTAACAGGTGTATGATTAACAACTATTAAAATATGAATACTTGACAATGATTTAGAACCTGATAAGCAATAGCTATATGGATGTGAGAACTCCAATGTAAAAATAAAAATTAAATATGAGGAATTTGACCCTTGTGCTGTAGAAATGAATCTGACAGAGCATACAAAGTACTCCTGAAGAGGTTAACAAGCATATATTCTTTTTCTTTTATCACATTTTTGGCAAACATGGTTAAAAAAAATGTTCACTGCTTAGGTAATCTTAAGAAATTAAGTGATTATCTGATTACTAACCTGGAACATGTATTTAATAAAAGACCCTGAAGTATTAATTTTATTGCACTGCACTGTGACCAAGAAGTTCTGACAAATTAGTTGAGCATGCACTTATCAATCATAAACTGTTTGCTTTACACTCGCTTACAAGTTGAATCCAACTGCAAACAATATAGAGTCTGAGATGATGTTGCATAATATTCTGGCAAATCAGGGTCTGTGTTGTTTGTTCTATTGATTACTCCTAACAATCTGCATAGTCCCGGCTAACTATGCAGTTCTGATCTTTCCAGCAGATCAGCTGAGATCAGCCTACTGTGGCATGTCCTTGGGCAAGGCATGGTTTGGTTTGTAGTTCTGTGCCATAAAACACCATTAAAAAAAATTCTTCCTATATAAAGTGCATCTGCATTAATAGTTTAGCATCACAGAGTTTTACTAATGCACTACAAAAAGCATATTTTTAAACAAAATGTCAGGAAACTTTGGCATTACAAACAATGTTGTTATGGGACACAAGATAGGCTAACATGGTGGCCAGTATAACTGGAGAAGGAAGAACCTGGGAAAACCCCTGGAAAAACCACTGACCCGTGAGAAGCTAATGGCAAACTTTCTCACATAATCACATTAGCTGAGCCTGAGACTTGAACCAACACAGACAAAAGTGAAATGGCAGTGATCTGGAACAGTGAGCATTTTAGACCACTTGGCCACTCTGGACCCTGCTTGGAAATGAACGTAATGTAAAATTACATGTACTTTGCTAATGACAGTAATTTCATTCTTTCTCTCATATGGAATAATAATATTAATTCATTGCCTCCTTTGCAATTGATAGAAAGAAAGTATGAACCTTTATTAAAAAATGGTCACAAAAATAAATTACAACACAAAGAAGGTTCAAGCATTCAAACTGTACTGGCATTTAAATGCTGTTGCATGTGAGAGGTTTCATGAAGAACAGCAACGATTACACATTTAGGAATACAGATGACAAAATTTAACTTGGTATACGTTAATGTAATTAGTAAAAAAAACTATACCTCAGAAATTTAACATTATTCATTGAATTCACAGGTTTGACTCAACTTTTCAAACATTGTTAAGTGCATGCAATTATGATCTTAAATCATAAATTAGTGATAGGACAAAAATGCCACTTTAAGGACTGTCCACCACACATACCATTTTATAGTTGAAATCTGCCACTTAAAAAATACACATTTCTGTTTTTAAAATATGGAGCAAGAAAATTATGGAGCAAGAAAATCTATGTATTTTATCCCCACATTGCAGAAACCAACCAAACCAGTTCTCCTGGGGACATGAATTACTACTCCACCAGTGCAATGACTGGTGCACTGGTACTTGATGAGTAGATAATACAAGATTTTAAAAATGGCTACATACTGGATGTCAGATCAGCACCATTTTCATTTAAGATCAACAAAACATTATATGAAGTCTTTCAGTGAAAACTCCACGACAATATGACTTCCAGGAATTAGAGTGATAACATGATTTTCAAGCTGGCCACCGTGGAAGATCAGCGCAATTTTCATTTAGGATCAAGTAGATATCATTCATTTAGGACCAATTAGTCATTATAAGAAATCTTTCAACCCCATGTCAATATGACTGTTTAGATGGCTGCTGTGGTAGCCATATTGGATATCAAATCAATGGTAGCCATATTGGATATCAAATCAGTGGTAGCCATATTGGATATCACATCAGCACCATTTTCACCTAGGACCAAGGACATCATAATAAGTCGTTTACTGAAAACCTCATGTTGATATGACCATTCATTCTGGAGAGGTATTGATATGATTTTCAAAATGGCTGCTGTATGTTGAGCATATTGGACACTAGACTGGCACCATATTCATAAGACCAACTGGAAATCATAAGAAGTCTTTGTTACCCTCCCCCCTCCCATCAATAAAACATTTTGTTCAGGAGTTGTGATTAAGATTTCAAGATAGTTGCTGTGGCAGCCACATTCAACTTCAGATCAGAACCATTTTTATTTAGAACCAATTAGACATCATACAAGTCATCAAGTAAAACCCCATGTTGATATGACATGTGATTAGCAAAGGTCCAGAGTTTGCACAGAGTGTCAGATTCAAATAATACATGATATCACCAGGCATATGCTGACACCATCGCATAGGAGAAATAATTGTATTGTAACAAACACACATACTTTGAGAACCTTGTTTTTTGAGACTGGATTAAAAGCGAATAAAGTGGCACTTGCAGGGACATCAATAATTTTGTGGTGATGCACAATTTACCATTCCTCACTGCAGATCATTTTACTAAATTGGTTAATATTATGTTTCCAAACTCAGAGATTGCTTAGAAATTTTCATGCAAGCGTACAAAGACAACACACATTGTCATTCAGGTCCTAGTCATCCCCATCCCACCATGCTTAGGCAGAATAGTTGAAAATATGTGTAGGAGTCGGAAGTTCAGTGTCATGATTGAGATTATAATTATTTAAAAAATTTGCTTGATTTATGTCTTCAATGCCCATTATATGTTAAAATGTATGTGGATAAAAAAATCAACAAGTGATCAAACTTTTGAAATTCACTGATCTGATTTCCCTAATCTGTCACATGTACATTATATACTGACCTAATATGTGTGAGTTTTGATCAATTAAAACAAAAGGTATCAATATTATATAATAAGACTGATGAGCAGAACAAACATGATTACTCACAGGGACCACTAATAATGAATGCAACTACTGAAAGTGTAATATCAATGCAAAAAAGAAATAATCTATTATGCCTCTCATGTTGATGATACATTGTTTTAGACTACTATTTCCATCACTGACATTTTTTTGCAGATATCTCATTCATGGGACAACACTATACCTTTGCATGGGATTATAATCAAACTCCTAAATATCCCAACCAACCACCTGACTTCACCCTTGATTGTCATAAATGGGACAGGACCATTTTGGCAAGGACCATTTTGATAATGGCAAAGACCATTTTGGCAAGTGTTCTTGCTCTATATGATTCTTGGGTATACAAATTTGGGCTTCTGTAATTAAAGCCTCCTTGTCTGTCACCCAAACACAGAACATGTGCCAATACATGTAAATTGCTGACTTGTACTACTATCACTGGCAAAGGTGTAGGCATCACAACAACAGACTCTCTGGATGGAGTGGACATGATATGGCTCACAGGCTGAACCCAGTATGTAACCTGGTTTTATCCATTACTTTATATCAGAGGGTGTGGCTTCAAAAATGACTTATCTGGTGGGTTCTCTGGATGTAATTGCCCATGCCAGCTCATAGCCCTAATCACCTATCCACTTCCATTTTATATCAATTTAAGTCATCATAGACTTGATCATTTTAGGACCATTTTTCATTAACTTTTTAGTATACATTAAAGTAATTAACACTAATTCACATGGGGTAAGCATCAACATAAATTCTCTGAATTTACATGATGTGCAATGCCAATGAGTAGAGCATTTTAGCAGTGTTCAGTCAATACCAAATATACTTGCTTATAAGTCAAGTCAAACTGCATTACAACAAAGATCCTGATCTGCCATAGCATGACGTGGCTGCAGATCAGGGTTTATGGTGTTTGTTCTACTGGTTACTCCTAACAAACTGCACAGACCCAGATCTGCCAGCACATTATGGGATAGCAGATCTGATTCTGTACATTTTGCACTTAGCCTCAACTCACAAGCAAGTATATACAATAGGTCACTGTATCAAAGTTTATATTGACATGCAAGTTTAATCATGCAGACCCCATTTTTTTTACATGGATTAGTATGGTACAAGAGAAAGTCATTGGACAACTTCTCCAGTTTCCTTATAGCCCTTATTTGTTAATCTAGCCACATAACTTCACAACTTCTAACATTTCCTAACACTGTGCTGATTCCTTGTGTTATCTGTTATACAAATTGAGGCTCTCAACCTTAACTTTAAAACTGTGCTCAGTCATATCCACACCCTACCTGGTGAATCTCACAGAATGGTTCTCAGCATGGAATGAATGGTACTGAAACAGCGTATATATCCATTTATAGTGTGTGTGTGTATGTGTGTGTCTGCATGCATGCATGTTTGTGTGCATAATTTGGGTTTTCAACATAGTTTTAAAACAAATTCAGTCATATCTTTACAATGTCTGCAGTGTGACAGTTTATAGTGATGTCTAGCACTGGGGCATCATGCCACAGATATGTAGCATCATGCCCAACCCAGTCAAATGATCCTGACACCATGCTGACCAGTCCTAACACTAACCTCTTAATGCTGAGCAGCACCCACTTACATTATAATTAACAGTAATACTACTTTTTATTATCACCTTCATTGTCATCATCTTTTATTTAAGATGAAGTGTAACTCTTATTAGCAGTATACAGTTGATTTCCATTGAGGTTTTCTAACCCCAATTTCCTATAATGATCATCCCACTTGAAAAGTGACTTTTTGAAAATCAATCCAATTTTAAAACTTTGATTACCAATTAAAATCATACATTCCTTAAAAGCAGCCAACTCCCTAAATTGGCTGAACAGTAGTAGCTGGTGATGTCAGACTGTATTGTATTTAAAATGTTTAAATACAATACGAAATTATTGTGCAAAAAAATAAATGGCACAATGATAGTCAGTCATTAGTGTCTTATGGACACTGGTGTTTAAAAAAATATTTTTTTCCTTTTTCTATCATTGAAATTTGACAGTTTGGATGAAGTGGAGTATGGGCATGGCAATATTGGATGAAGTGGAGTATGGGCATAGCAATACTGGATGAAGTGGAGTATGGGCATGGAAATACTGGATGAAGTGGAGTATGGGCATGGTAATATTGGATGAAATGGAGTATGGGCATGGCAATATTGGATGAAATGGAGTATGGGCATGGCAATATTTTTTAGCTACTTATCCCTCATGGGGGACACAAGTGGTCAAGTGGTTTAAAGCACTCACCATTACGTATCACTGCCATCTCACCTCTATCTGCGTGGGTTTGATACTTGGATTCGGCAAATATGGGTATGTGAGAAAGCTTGCCAGTAGCTGCTCATGGGTCAGTGAATCTTTCCAGGGTTTACCTGGTTCTTCATACACTATTTATACTGGCTGTCATGTATAGTTTATCATGTGCTGAATGTTGGCATTAAATCCTACAACAACAACAACAACAACAACAACAACAACAACCTTAAGCTGCCTTTTCTGAATAAAACTAAGCTAAGATTTTGGGAATCATAGAAAGTGAATTTAAAGATATGCATTTGTTTAATAAGGCCACTGTACAAAGTCTAAATGTATTATTATCATATACCAAAGACATTATACAAGGTTAAACTGTTTTAATATTAATATCTTGATCATTTAAGTGGGACAATGTACATGCGTTTGACTGTTTTAAAATATTTAATGAAACCACTGGGCATGGTTTGATTGAACTAACATCATGGCATTTTATGCAAAACATGTTGAAGGAAATGTTTCATTTAAGAACAAAATTATAACAATTAGTCACAAAATGTAATCAATAATTTACTTATGTGGGGCATCTATATATAATTTCATGGCCCAATATAAACAAACACAATACCGTATATATTCTCTTACAGGTCAGCTGCAATCTGAATACTAGATATGCTGCGACATAATGCTTCTGAAGCTGTGGGTCTATGTTGATTTGTTAGGAGTAATTACTTGTAGGAGTAATTACTTGTAGGAGTAATTACTTGAATAAAACATAGACCCTGATCTGCTAGTGCATTAGGCAATGGCAGATCAGGGTCTTTGTTGTTTGTAATTAGATTGAACTTAAATAGGATTACATATAGTAGTTATCCAACACATGGAAATGACAGAAATCACAGAAGGCTTTATTTGCCTAAACTATGTACCTGCATAACAATTTGTATTTTTTCTTTTTATTTCATTTAATAGTCTAAGAAAGCAATATAAAAGCTGACCTGCAATGCAAACTTTCTGAACTTGCCTTGAACTGCTTGAATATGTGATGTTTTTTTAGCTTCTCTTTTTAAACCCTTTCCTATAGAGCCCCAGTGTGCTGGTACTGATAAGTAAAGCTTGTATCATTAACCTATGCTATCAGATCACTTCAATAAACACTCCCCCCCCTTCTATCCCCTCTGCTAGTACTGATTTACAAAATGTAATGGAACCAATTTGTAAAAGAATCTACCATAGTACCTAAAATTAGCAACTGTCCATAATATTGTATTAAACACTGGAGCCATCAAGATTCTCCATAATTTCAGTGAGTAATGAATGATAAATCTCCTCATAGTAATGGTAAATTTTGTGAGAAATGACAAAGCTGATTCAAAACCAAGAGTATATGCACCATCTATTAGAAAAATATTCAAGCCCTGAATCAACGATTGTGTACCATTATACAGCATTTCTTTTAAAATTAAGTCAATTACATATTCCCACAATTCTGTTAAGATTGGTGACCTGACTCCCTTTGCAACAATTCTGTCAAGATTGCCTGGCCTAACTAGCTTTGCAACTAGATACTTACAATATTACACACACAAACAAAAACAAAACAAAAACAAATTGTTTAAATTTACATGTCCAATTAAGTGATGCAGATATCATTTTATTTTGTGTATCACAAGGTTTTAGTTTTTTTTTTATTTAGGACTGGTAAAGGTATAACAAACAATGTAAACAACTATCTATTTATAACTTATAATCAAGTTTATATTGACAAGTGCAAAGTGCTTAATATTCTATGATAACACTTTTATATACCTTAATAAAATTGTACTTAGCAATGAGAGAGTTGTTGTCATTCTGGGTTTAATGTCATTTCTCAACACAAGATAGGCTATACATGGCAGCCAGTACAACTGGTGGAGGATGAACCCAGGGAAAACCCTGGTAAGAACTACTGATTCATGGAAATCTAGCGGCAGCTTTTTCACATTGGCCTAGCTTAAGAATGAAACCCAGAGGTGATGTGGCAGTGTTCTGTAAAGACAAGTGCTTTAGACAACTTAGCCACTGAGAGAGAGCAAGAGAGAGAGTTACAGTCAAAGACTATGCAAATACTGGTTTTTAACAAATGCTGTTGATTAGTTTATAACTGCACTTTGAACACATTACTGGCTACAACATGCAGAAGAATTTGAAACTAAATACCTGTCTCAAGGACACAACATGGTAGCCAGTCCTGGTTGGCATTGGTGGGTATTGAACTAACATCCGAAGGATTAAATGTCCAATGATCAGTTCTTAAATTTAAAATAAAAACATATGCCAAACTGACGTGGAGATTCTTCAGAGAATAAGTAGCAATTCTGAAGTTGATATCCTTCACCTGTAACAATGTTTTTTTCTATTCTCACCATATGCTTCTGGGAATTTATTTCAAAAGTAGCTTATTTTCAAGACACATGAAACTGAAGTACATGAAAGTCATCAGCACTGTCAAAGCAAGAATTAATACAATTTTAGGATCTAATTAAGAAAATGAGTAGAATTATTTTTTTAAAGCTTTTTTTAATTATAAATTTTGTTGTTTACCCCATTTTCTTATGTTATCTCTATTCCAAATTACTTTTTTTAGGGGTTTTATAAGTCATTTTTGAAGAGCGGATATTATAACACATATGTCAATCATTCTAATTTTTTCCTGTTTTATTCCTTTGTTCTGGATCACAACTATGTCATTATGTAGGGAATCCACACAAACTCTTTGAAACATTTATTGAAAGATGTCATTAGAAGGCCATTCTGTCAGATCATATTTAACTTCAAAGTACTTGAGAGGGAGCTTTTGCTTTCAAATAAACATTAAATGTGTGAATTGCTTCTTTTTGACTCAACTCAATTAGATCACCTTACCTGCTTAGTCAACTAACTGTGACCCACATCCACATTTGCACAAGCGAGCTTGGAGACTTCCGAAACACAACTTGATATAAAAATTCCACAAAATGTAATTAAAATGTTCACACTAAATATCTGTAAAATGATGTATATATTCCCAACAATATAAACTTACTGACTTTCAATTCTGAGGCTGTTTAAATGTCAAGTACACTCTAAAGATATGAATAAATTACTACTGGAAAAATGAATTCCAAACTATAACAGTGAAGTTCAATTGAATGACATCTTTCTAAGAGGTGACTTTTCATTACAAAACGTCAAGGTATAATCCCATGAGCGTGAATACAACGCAAATCTGACCTGAATGTGCCCGGTCACAGAATAAATGCCATCAATACAGAATGTAAATTGGCATGCTCTGCAGATTTCACACTACAATTGACTACAGAGCCATGACTAAGAGAGGGCAGTCAAAACGACAAGTTTTTGTACCCACTTTCCAAAACTTCAGCCAATCATCTACAATCAAAAACTGATTTTTTGGCAACCCTTGTTGTGCTGAATGGCAATATTATTGAAAATAGTATTTGCAGAAAGTGTAAATAGGAACTTGTTTGCATTTCACAGTGATGTTCAAACAGAGCCGAGACTTGTCAGCATTCAATATAGCACTGAAAATATTCCTATATGCATTCATTTTTGCATGC
The DNA here is from genome assembly GCA_028554795.2 of Sinohyriopsis cumingii. NCBI lineage: Eukaryota > Metazoa > Mollusca > Bivalvia > Unionida > Unionidae > Sinohyriopsis > Sinohyriopsis cumingii. The sequence goes on from CM068831.1 coordinate 83,485,190, forward strand.
TGTCAAAATGTATTTCTATTCGTTGCACATTTTACAATAAAACAGATGTTCTGGCAGCAAAAAGGTTGAAAATCAATGGCTGGTTAAATTATAGGCTGAAGTGAATGCAATAATTGCAAATTTAATGCAAAAGTTTTGTACCGCGGTCAGTTAGGGCAATTATTTTCACTTCAAAGCGACTTGTGCTGGAATAAGAACCTATACATTGGTAGATCACGGATGTAGGATATCAGCTCAATAGTTTAATGTAGTAATATTAGTAATTATGGGTTGAAAGGATAATGCTGTTGTTTTGTTGTTCAGTCTATCAAACTGTCAAAGAGGAATAAAACATGATTGATTGGCCAGTAGGCAGGCTATGTAATAATATGATTTTTAACCATATGAATTGAAATAAAAGAATCCGAATGAATACAGTTGGGGTATGCCTTAAATTCTAATATGCATGGGTTACAAATGCTTAATTGTATAATTACCTCCCTTGAACATTGCTGTTTGATGCTTGTATACATAGATACATGTATACCTATAGGGAACTGGCCACAAGGTCTAATAAATACCCTAAATGCAAAACTGGACCAGCTGGACAAATAGGTTTACATGGGAAACACATTATTTCCTTTTACTGTCATGGTGTAAAAGTTTTTTTTTTAAATTTACATCTGGGACAAAAAAAAAGATTATCATATGACACTGCTTGATTTAAATATAATAGTCTTCAAATTCACATGCTGATATATTATATATGAAAACTATGATCTTCAATGAAACTAATGTTTGCATCAATATAGTCATGTATTGTTGACTTAAGTATTAATTGTTGTTCTTACATTTAACATATTTTAACCAGTCTTTTCAGTCCTGACCTCTGAATACTCTACACCTTAAAAACCATGAAAAAACTTCCAGATGAAAATTATTGGTTGCTACAGACTTTTACAATGGTTGCCAGGTAATACTAAACTGTGTCAACAAAACAGGTAGTCCAGTCAATCATAAGAAATTTGTATGAATTTTTATGAACATAACACTGCTTTCACTGTGATATCACAGCATGCAACATTCAGTCAGATAATTTAACAATGATTTGCCATTATCGGGGTGTGGTAATAATGACCTTAGAATATACATGTATGTGGTTCCAAATTGCCACTTAAAGGTATGTGTAGGGAAATTAACAAAAATTAGATCCATTACTGAAATAATTGATACTGAATACCTGCATTACATATGTAACTTGTACCATAGCCAATAGAATAAATTTAGAAACTTTAGACAACAGTGCCACAGAATACAGGCTAGAAGCACTATAAGAAAACAAAAACCCAGCTGAAAAGCAGATTATTTCTTTTTGGTAGTCCTTCATTTTGGCTTACATATAAAAAATTATCATTTTCAACATTAGGTTACCTTTTGACAGTGTTATATATTTATTCCTAACAAAAAGTTTAAATAAGTACCCCTTGCACATAGTTTTAAAAAAAAATCAAGAACCTGAAAATATGGTAGGAGTTTATTTGCTGCATTCCAGAATAAAGATAAACTCTGACAATTTAAAACAAAAATTGAATTATATAAATTAGCAAAATGTTACAATAATTACCTCAAAAGATTTACTTCAAATACCATAAATGCATCAAGCATCAAATGTTCATTTCTCAACTTGAACAACAGATGACATGTATTTATGGACACAAACCTACCAAATCTACAACCTTCCAACTCTATAACCAACCAAATCTACAACCAACCATATCTACAACCTACCAAATCTACAGCCTACCAAATCTACAACCTACCAAATCTACAACCTACCAACTCTACAACCAACCAAATCTACAACCTACCATATCTACAACCTACCAAATCTACAACCTACCAAATCTACAGCCTACCAAATCTACAACCAACCAAATCTACAACCTACCAAATCTACAACCTACCAAATCTACAATGTTTAAACTTCAAACTAAGGTTTATGTGGTTTTCATTGGCAGGCCATACAATTCCATTTTCATCAATATTTTACTTTCCAGATGACTGTGTGCAAATTATTGTCAAGTTGTTCTTGGACAAAAATCCTCATTTTGTTTAAAACAGAATTTGTTTAGGTGGTTTCCTAAATACTTCAAAATATTTGCAATTCAAGCTCTTTGGAATAGATCTTGATATTTGCTTGTTAGATGAGCACATATGGTCATGATCTGATTTGATGCTACCTGGGATAACCTTTCTCAGTGCTGGAATTATTGTCCTGGCAGAAACAATTGCACCAATTGATCTACACTCCCCACATAATTACTATTATTAGACAGGGTAACACTCTTTATCAGCTCTTCCTGTGTACCATAAAAAGTGGCTGTGATAGATGCATGCAAATATTATGATGACAAAGAACAAACTTTGTTAACTTGCATGGGTGTGTGTGATTTGGATTTTTTAATGTAGCTTTAACAATTTTTCAGTCATATTGCTACGATGTCTGCAGTGTGGCAGTTGATAGTGATATTTAGCATCATGTCCCACCCAGTCACATTATCCTAACACCAGGCCGATCAGTCATAACATGAACCTCTTAATGCTGAGTACCAAGCGAGGCAGCTGTTAGTAGCATTTTTATGAGTCTTTGTATGACTCAGCCGATTATCGAACATGCGACCTCCCTAATTGTAGGCAGATGCTCTAACCACTAGGCCACTGGTGCAGTAATTTTTTAATTTGCAATTTAAAAATTACCATATGCCTATGTTGGAGTTCATACTATTTGTGAAACTTAAATAAGTTTGAAAATTAGTTAAATGACCTCCATCTTTTATGTTATTTCACTTTTATATAAGGCCAGACAGACACTGTGCATCAAACAGCCTATGCAACTGTATGTGCCCAAAGAAATGAGCCAGCCACCTGTAGTGCTTCAGTGACAAAGTCATTCAAAATTTGCAAGATATTTAGATGTCTTGTACCAAGATATCCTTACCTTTATATATGATGTTTATAGTGAGCTGGTTTAATAATGGGATTCACTATTTATTTTGACCAATACAACTGATAGATCATATTTTTTTCAAATGTGGAAAGATTTTACCACATTGGCACTATTATACTCCAGCTAAGGGTGCTGGAAAACCACAGTTCATGCCATTCATCTCACCCAATGCCTGTCTGCCACTATTATTCACAGGACAATTAGGTAGAGGACAGCTAGATTGATGTGACTGGTGCAAAGTCAAAAGGTTTCAACTGTCCAGAAATTCTATGTATTTTAAACAAAAGACGCCTGTCAAGGTGTGTCCTACTACAAACTGGATTGCTGTGTATGAACTTAATGCAATCAGTTCTTTACAACAGCATTTCTTCACATTTTTCATTATCATTTGAAATGTCAACTACATGTATGAAGATTTGTTTGGAGTAAAAAGGGGGAGGGGATGCAAGCAGGCAGCAGGAACAAGATGGTTTGATTAAGGTATATCACATGTTGCCCTCTTTTAATAATTTTTCCCAGGATACATCATAATATATAATACCATCCAAATATTTAAACATTAAAAAATAATTATTTTTCTCTGTCAAGAAATGCACGCACTAATGAAAAATGTTCTATTTTTCTAAATACTGTCCAGACAATTAATATCTACATTGTTGTGATTGTGTTCTCATATGACTGGGAAGTATAATGTCAAGGTAGATGAACAACAGGTCCCATTATAATCCTTGTCAACAAAATACACTTGCATCATGTGTGTGTGTGTGTGTGTGTGTGTGTGTGTGCATGCACATGCATGCATGCATGTGCACATGTGTGTGTGTGTGTGCACGCGCACGCACGTGCGTGCGTGTGTGTTTGTGATTTGGATTTTTAACTTAGCTTTTCAATTATTCAGTTATATCGCTACGATGTATGGCAGTTTATAGTGATGTCCAGCACTGGGCATCATGCCACAGACATGTAGCATGATTGATGTCCCAGCCAGTCACATTATCCTGACACTGGGCCGACCAGTCCTAACACTAACCTCTTAATGCTGAGCGCCAAGCGAGGCAGCTGTTCGTACCATTTTTGTAAGTCTTTGGTATGACTCAGCCAGGGATTGAACCCGCGACCTCCCGTATCTGAGGCGGATGCAATAACAAGATTGTCAGGTTAGCTACCATGCTGGAGAAAACTATACATCATCAAAAATCTGAGAAAATTTCATGTTCATTATAAGGGACCATCCAATCAAAAGGAGTAGCAAGATGAACACTATGGTCACTATTTTGGACAATTGAACAGCACAACCAACTAGATTTCATGATGAAAAAACTGTGTGTAAAGCATATTGTATAATACACTGCAATGAGCTACAAAACAAACAAGTGCAACAACTCCAACAGCAAGAGTTCCCAGAAAGACATATGGATCCATCTACACACTGACTGGGACCAACCAGACCTAGGGATTGATGCCTGTAAAGTTTTATGGCAATCCTCCAAGTAGTGATAAACAAACTTGTGCTAATTGATATGATTGACAATGAAAAACGGGTCATCCGATAAATTGCTATGACACAGTAATTTGTAAATATATGAATGGGCTAAAGTTTTCCATGTAACGATGGAATTCAATATTGGAGAAGCCACATAAGGCCATTCCCAATTCCTCTAAATCCATTTGAGCTTCTGCTGGGGGTGGTAGTGGTGGTCTTGGAGAGGGTAGGTTCTCAAATCCTTCAACAAAACACGGTTGGCATATTTGGAATTACTTCACCAAATATTACCATGAATTCAGCACCAGTTATCATGATATGAACATTTCTTTATTTGAGACCCCAACTAATTTAAAATCAAATCACATCGCTGATATTCAATTTTTTTTTCTCAGCTGCTATCAAACACTGTAATGAATAGTGCCTATATGACCTGATTTTTTGTGTGTTTATTTTGGCAAAAGTACTCCATCAAAAGCTGTAGATATAGTTGCATTGACATGCCTGTGTGCTGGATGGATGGCCCCAAGAATTCCAATACAAATATATATTGCAGTTCATTTTATGTAAATAAACACTATCAATAATAACAACCAGATTACTTTGTTTAAACAAAGGTGAATACTGACAAGTTGTCTAAGGTATCATAAAAATGTGTCAGAGTATCTGATGATTGCAAGGTTCTCCTATTTGAGCCTTTGATATAAGCCTGCTTATGTATTATCCATTTCCCCATGACCTCATTCTTTCAGCACTTAATTTATTGAAATAGGAACACTGAATGTTAAGTTCACCTGAATCTATCTAATTAGAGATCCATGACCAGGTGTGACTTGGCATCTGGGTCTCACCTATACACATCAGTGCAAAAGAAAGTCAACAATGAAACAAATTGCCTAAGCTTTTAAAGTTAAAAATTCATAAGCTTTACATTAAACTAGTTCCTGTCAAGTCTAATTCATCAAAAACTATGAGATTAGTTGCCTATCATACAGCATTTTAATTTGTAAGACAAAAATGACAATAACTATATAACCAGTCATGCATTAGCAAAGTGATTTGTTGACATGTACATATTCATAGTATCATCATACCATATATACTTGCTTGTAAGTTGAGTCAAACTGCAAACAACAATGATCCTGATCTGCTGTATCATAATGCACCAGCAGATCAGGGTCTGTGTTGTTCTACTAATTACTCCTAACAAATTGCACAGACCCAGATCTGCTGGCACATTATGCAATGGCAGATCTGGGTCTGTGCAATTTGCAGTTGGATTACAATTATAGCATGTATATACAGTAAAAATTGATGAATTTCATGGCAATCCAATAACAACTGCAAAAGTAGATCTTTGCAAGATTTTATGCTCTGCATTCATTTGTGAGTAGACAAGGGCAATAACTCATAAAAATTGCACAAGGAAAGCAATTTGACAATTTGTCGATGACCATGATATTTTACAAGTTTCATGTTGATTCATCTATAGGTAGTTCTTGAATGATGTCATCAGCAGCCATATTTGTGGTATGCTGGCAGATTTACTGATGAGTTCATATGGTCTTTGGAAGTTGAACAAAATTCGTTGAATCTAGTGATACTGTTACAAAGCATACATAAATAGAGTGTAAATCAAGCTTTCTGTTAGTATCTATATTTAGTAATTTATAAGTTGATTTTGCTTCAGTTTCAGCTTGTTCAAAATTCTCAAGTTTGGTGGTTGCCCATCATCCAGGTAAATGGGCAAAATATTGTCTGCTAGTGACCTTACAGGGAAGCATCTATAGGAGTCCATCAAAGGGACTGATGATACTAGGTGAAAATAATTGGATATCAGTTTGGCACCATTTATATTTAGGACAAAGCAGACATCATTAGAAGTCTTTTGGTAAAATCCTAATGTCATAATGATCATCCATTCAGGGGGAGACAACACGGTTTTTAAGATGGTCATGGCAGCCATTAAATTTTATTCTTTTGCATAAACAGTAGAACCTGTCTTGAAAGACCATCCCTTCTACTGAAAATAACGGTTTCCCAAGACAGGTGGTCTCTCTTGACAGGTAATAATGCTATATAACCAATAAATCTGTGCAAGAAGAACCTGGTCTCTAATGACAGGTGGTCTTTCATACCAATGGTCTCCCAAGATAGAATTTAATGCAAATACCATATCACAATTAGTCATTCTTGTGTGTGTGTTTGTGTCTGTGTGTGAATTAGATTTTTAACATAGCTTTAACAATTTTTCAGTCAAAACACTGTGATGTCTGCATTGTGGCAGTCTATAGTAATGTCTTGCACTGGGGCATCATGCCACAGACATGTAACATCATGTCCCACCCAGTCACATTATCCTGACACCAGGCTGTCCACTCCTAACACTAACCTCTTAATGCTGAGTGCCTATCGAGGCAGCTGCTAGAACCATTTTTTTTAGTCTTTGTGTATGACTCAACAGGATTTTGAACCCACAACTTCCTGTCATTCTGTTGTGTACAACATCAATCCATATAGCACCACCACCCATTACTGTGACAATGCAAATAATCAACAGACCATATTTAAAAAAAGCTGAAGTACTTTTCTGCCATTTTATTGTAGAGCACAATTTGCCAATTACATTCCCAGACATTTTTTGGGACCTGTGGGTTTTGACAATTTCTTACAGCAATGCAGTGCCGAGAGATAATTTTCTATGCTAAGAAAATCCTACAACATCTTCAGGGAATTTTCAACAACAATACCATTCAGTATCTAATGAGTGCATAGATTAACACAAATGACACTTATATATCCTTAAAACTCACTGCTGAACATAATGACACTTATATATCCTTAAAACTCACTACTGAACATAATGACACATATATCCTTAAAATTCACTACTGAACATAATGACACTTATATATCCTTAAAACTCACTACTGAACTAATGACACTTATATATCCTTAAAACTCACTACTGAACATAATGACACTTATATATCCTTAAAACTCACTACTGAACATAATGACACTTATATATCCTTAAAACTCACTACTGAACTAATGACACTTATATATCCTTAAAACTCACTACTGAACTAATGACACTTATATATCCTTAAAACTCACTACTGAACATAATGACACTTACATATCCTTAAAACTCACTACTGAACATAATGACAGCAGAAAAGACTGCACCTATTTGAATCTGTTTTCCACTGTCCAATGGATTTCTAAAAATATACATTTTTTGTGCATTCTTTGTACTTGTGAAATTGTGAGTGTAAGTACATGTGTGGTAATGTTATTTGACTATGACAAGTCTACCAACTATTTTTTGGCGGGGGGGGGGAGTGTAAATGTATGAAATGCTTTAAAGAAAAGGTTTTATTTTCTCTTATTCAAATTTTAATTTCCAGTCATTTCTACAGGCTTTAAGGAGTAAATAACTTCTCCTTAAATAATTAAATAATCCCCTTATGACCACGAAACAGACTTCTCAAAAATGTCATCACTGTCTTGTAGGTTTGCAGGTATGGAATCATTTTGGCCAACAAACTTATTATAGATCAAATGTTGTTCTGCAAAACCCATTTTTGTTTGAACCTCAATGTCATTGTTTTTTCACCTTTTCACCCCAAGATATATAGATATATGTGTGTGTGTGTGTGTGTATGTGTGTGTGTGCAGACAGACAGATGGACAGACTGACAAGGTACATAAGAAGTAACACAAGGATGAGAAAAATGAATCTTTGATGATACAGCCACAAGAAGACTAATAAGCCCAGTCAAAAGTAACTCTACCCAGTTAGGATTGACAGCATGTGCATGTGAGCAAATTATATAATTGCCACATATTTCTAGAATCACTAATTTGTCTGGAACTTCAAAGATAGCTTAACAAACAGAGGCAACTAGAGTAAAAAGACTCCATCAAAGACATTAAGTATTGTCAATTCTTTAAGTAACATACTCCTTTTATCAGAGAATGCAATTAGCACCACAGCAAAATGCAGCTCCACACAGGCAGGTGTTTTGCATTACTATCAGTACACTATACTCCCCTTTGATATAGATGAACTTATTTCCCAAGTCCCATCTGCATCTGTACCTCCATGTGTCAAAAACTAAAACTGGCAGGAAATTATTGAAAAACAAATTCCCAAATTATTAGTATTTGAGATGAGAGACAGAGACAAAGTACAATGTGTGAATTACAAATAGGTGTGGGTTACATTTTTTTGTAATATGCATAACAAAACTTGATGAAAAGAAGACTGTTTATACCTGAAGATTCTTTTAATCTGCTGAAAATTAACTTTTTATGTGGAATATTTATATTCCATGAAAGTTATAAAATTAGACCCTAGTAATTATTTATTTAACCAACATCGTGATCAAATTTCTTAAATCTTCAGGAAAATATGTCAAACACTATTTGCAAATCACAAAAGTTCATATTGTGGTCCTAAAATATTTATTCTTTCACAGTTGATGAACATGCTAAAATGTCCTAATATTTTATAAACATAAAATGCTTTTCAACATGGCAACACAAAACCTTCATGACTGAGGGAATTAAAGATCACAGTATAACATTCCTTTATTGTATTAGTTTCTAGGAATAAATTTCCATGTTGTTTTAAAACAAAATTGGTCCAGATCCTAAAATCATATGGGTAATCATACAGAATTTGCAAAAACACGTAAGTCTGCAATGACAATATAGCTTCCTTCATAAAGGATTATAGGCCTCTGTTCATTGTTTATAAAGGTGGCCCTTTGTTACATAAAACTGATTTATGAAAGGAAGGCAAGATAGCAAGATGAAAATGGCATTGGCAGAACATGGTACCAAAATAGATAAATGACTATGTTAGCAATTTAATTAACAGCAGAATCATGGTATCATCTCAAGATCAAAGGCTTGCATCTCAAACATACTTTCTCTTGTATACATGTATGTACATGTGCTTACTTTTGCTACAGTATACATGGGAGTCAGCATGGATTTATTCACCATATACTGCTATACCAAGTTTTACATAACCATGGGAAAGTCAGCAAGAAAATGTATTCACTATGGACCTGTATGCTAAGTTTTACATAATTATGGGAAAGTCTGTATGCATTTGTTCAATTTATTCAGGTATAGCAAATTTTGCATAATTATGGGGAAACTCAGTCTAGATCTATTCACTATACTGTGGTATACTAAGTTTTACATAATTGTAAGGGTTCAAAATAATTTTGTAGATGTTTTCTTACAGCATTTTGTCATGTCAGCATGACACATAAAAATTAACTTTGACTTATAGTTTAGGCTTGCAATAAATTTCTGCCTGCGTAGGATAGGTAAATTTATGCTCTGTTTGGGGTTGCAATTGGATTTTAATTAGGACTCGCCTGGATAATGGTCTGACATAGATGGTAACACATATAGAGGTCAAGTAGAAGAACACAGCAAAGTAGAGACAATCCAGAGACAATTTGTGCTATTTTGAAATAGATGTCATAAAATTATATTTTCCAGAATAGTTATTAATAATGGCAGACTGGAGTGAGTTATTCTAGTTTCAATGGGTTTGTTAAATTTTTGGCGGTTAGAGAAAGTCAATCCTGATTGGCTAAGATAAATGAGGTGTGTTTCCTCAGATGAAATTCAATGTTTTAAGTAATTTCCCTTGCAAAATTTATCAGTCCAATAATTTTTGGTGACAGTGAGGTTTCAGGGACTTTGAGGAAAATAAAAAGTATTATTGTCAAATAAATTGTCCATGGGTTGGGGGTCATGAAGAGGTTATTGAGGCCCAGAACCAGAGAGAGATCAGGTTGAATAGAAAGTGTGAGTCTAAAAAAAGGCACAAAGGTATTGTCTCAGTCACATGCAATATGCCCATTGATTTAATTATTTGTTGAATTTATTTGTTTTAAGTTCAAACTTCAATTTTCCTTGAGTTCAGAAGTTAATCATGCATTCATTGGTCTTGAATGTTATATGGTTCATGTATTGTAAGAATGTCATAAAATATTTTATTGATATGAAAGTGTTCAGATTTATTGGTTTCTATGTTATAGATATCATGTATTGTAGGAATTTCATGCATCACTCTGATATGAATGTAAGACTTAATTTATCTGTCTTAAATGATACATAGCATATAATCTAAGACTTAATTGTACTATGTCGATGTCATTGAATCACTTTTTAGCAAGTAATGCAAGCTAAGACAAGATGTGAAGCCCATTAATTCATTTGTGTATATAAGTTGTGAATTCTCTTAACTGAGAAAATCAGCATGTGTTGACTGACAGCATTCATCTATGGAATAAAGTAATTTCATGTTAATACAATGGCATGTATGTGTATCAGGTTGTGAACTGACTGTAGCCTTAGTCTGTTAAGATAAGACAATATTTGACATAACAAGAGTGGGAATATTGTCCAATGCCAGAAAAGAAAAACCCTGACAAATATTTAGGTTGTGTTTTATTTATTTGAAGGGAAAAATAGCTCCATACCTGTGCTACCCAGAGGGAAGGCATGCAGACTAAAACCAAGTTACAGTTGATGACTCAGAGTGGTTAAAGAGAGACAGACAGACAGACAGACAGGCAGACAGAGTGAGAGTGAGATACATAGAGAGACAGAGAGAAGGAAAATGGAAAATAAATATGCTGATTCTGACCTGTCACTAACAGTATTAGGAAAGGAAAGAAACAACCAGGTTATGCTGACATGACAGAAATTTGAGTTTGATCATTTACTCAATTCTATGATGAAATGAGTTTCAGTATAACAGAATAGCTAATTGCATTTTTTTTAAAATTGTACTTCTATTTTGAAGAGAAAGTGTGTCATTTAGATGTCATGTTCAAATTCATTTTGTTTATTTAATTGATTAAATATTTATATTTTACGTATGGGGTTTCGTGTTGTTCAGTTCTATAACTTGCTCAGATCTTAGTTATTCCATTCATTAATATCATACTTTACTTTATTGTTTGTTCAGTCAGAGCAATAACACTATTGTTGATCATCTCCTAGACAACAATAATGAAAGCACCATAATGGGTGGGGGATCATACCAGCCACCCTCAAAACAATTATGTAAATCTTATCCAAATTTTTAATTTTTGAATGAACAGTCTAAATAGATGTGAAACATTTGTGCAAGAATCTGCATAATGTTGTTGTTGTTGTTTTGGTCTTAATACCATTTTCAGCACATTATAAGCTAAACATGGAAGACAGCATATCTGGTGGAGGAAGAACCTGGAAAAAGCTACGAGCAAGAATTCTCATGTACCTATGCTAGCCGAGTCTGGGACTGGAAACCACCCAGACAGAGGTGAGATGTTTGTGAGCTGTAAAGGCGAGCACCTTAAACCACTTCGCGAGCCGGGGACCCTATTAACATAATATTATGATGCATTTCAAGAACAGTTAAACATAATTTTTAGTCATTTATATCCCATGTTTTCAAAGGAAATCCTGAGAAATAGCGATTTGTTCATATGACATAGATGACCTGCCAATGTGATGCTACTGGGAGAACATTCTCAAGTCAAACAGGAGATAACAATGTAAAAGTTTTCTTCAAGTAAACAGCACATGGAAGTTGGTTGTAAACCATAGAGTTCTTCAAATGGATAGCACATGTTATAGTACAAGATGGGACTAACACAAGTAAAACTAAATGCCCCCTTAACAAATATGGTTGGAGCATAAACATTTTTTTTTTAATCACAAATCTGCAAATTCATCCTAAATTCTAAAATTTGCCAAATCCAACAAAATCTGAATGGAGTTCTGCCATCTGAATTTGCTAAAATTCTTTATTCTGAAATATATATGATTCACAGTACCATGATGTTTTGAAGGCATACCAGTCTTTGCATTCATCATGACAGCCTTGTTAATTTCCACACTTTCTGGTAACTCCTGCCACTTGTCATGCATGTTTTCTTTTCTATCCTCCCCCTCATGACCTATCAAATGTTACCATGGCAATACTTACAAATGATGTACACATGTTTTCCTATGCCTTAATCATATTTATGGACCAGAAGCCATATAATTGCAACAGACACACATTAAGGCCAAAACTTCCGCTCAGCTCTAAATCTGTGTATGCATCCTCTACAAGAAGTGAAAAATTACAAATGATTTAGAAAATATTTAATGTAAAGTTTCATACCTTTGTAAAATATATTTCAAATTTAATCTGCTACAACAACAACAATTATAATTTAAGAATCTTGATCATTCAAGCATGCCTGGTGCACATTAGTTTCTGACATGAGCTACATGCATGACAGTGATTGATATCAAGAGAGTCTCTGAGATTAGACAAAATATTCTATAAGATGTCAAAGTTTTATATTTTTCAGAGTTCATTGATGTGCATGTATGAGAAATGTAAAGTCATTTGGGTTCACTTTTAACATACATAATAAACTGGACATTGTGTGCAATCTAATCATAACAATGAGTGAAAGCAGACACAACTCCTACCACAAGAAATTTATTATTCTGTGCAAAAAATTAACTTCAAGAATGTGACTGTGAGTTGGCACAAAATTATGGAAGATGTTTTCCCATGCGGTGATGTATGGCAGGCACCATCTATACTTGTTTATAAGTCATGTCCAACTGGAAATTGCACAGACCCCGATTTGCCACTGCATTATGCAATGACAGATCTATGTCAATGAAATTTATTAAAAGCAGTCAGAAGAACAAATAACATAGACCCTGATCAAGGAACATGATGTGATTGCAGATCACATTCCAGGTTGGTTGCTGTTGGACTCGACTTACAAGTGAGTACATATGGTAAGTTGAATACTTACTGACGTTTTTTAAATAAACTATACTTTATGAAGATCAGGAATAGTTGTAAATATGTGTAACGAATCTTAAAACTGATGTTTATGTGAATTTTAAAATAATAGAAATTTAGCAACCTATGTGCATTAAAATTTATGACATTAGTTACAATATATGCAAGAAAGCAGTTTGCCATCCCTTTCCTTGCCTTAAGAATAACTTTGCCATCCCTTTCTTTGCCTTAAGAATAACTTTGTCATCCATTTCCTTGCCTTAAGAATAACATTGCCATCCATTTCCTTGCTTTAAGAATAACTTTGCCATCCATTTCCTTGCCTTAAGAATAACTTTGCCATCCCTTTCCTGGCCTTAAGAATAACTTTGCCATCCCTTTCCTGGCCGTAAGAATAACTTTGCCATCCCCTTCCTTACCATAAGAATAACTTTGCCATCCATTTCCTAAACATAAGAATAACTTTGCCATTCATTTCCTGGCCGTAAGAATAACTTTGCCATCCCTTTCCTGGCTGTGTGAATAACTTTGCCATCCCTTTCTTTACAATAACAATAACTTTGCCATCCATTTCCTTAACATAAGAATAACTTTGCCATTCATTTCCTGGCCGTAAGAATAACTTTGCCATCCCTTTCCTGGCTGTGTGAATAACTTTGCCATCCCTTTCCTTACAATAAGAATAACTTTGCCATCCATTTCCTTAACATAAGAATAACTTTGCCATTCATTTCCTGGCCGTAAGAATAACTTTGCCATCCCTTTCCTGGCTGTGTGAATAACTTTGCCATCCCTTTCCTTACCATAAGAAAAACTTTGCCATCTCTTTCCTTGCCATAAGAATAACTTTGCCATCCCTTTCCTTGCCGGAAGAATAGCATGATTAAATTGCACAATATTAGCAATAAAAATATAATTCCATAGACATATAAGGGTACAAAAAATTCAGAACTTGTTCTACATATAAATGTTTGTACTCTAAGCTATCCAATAATCTCTAATACTTCAATAATCATCTTGTTAACTTGAACTGGGTGACTAGTGAGGCATGTACACAGACTTTACAAATTTAAACAAAGACATACAATTTTGCTGATTTATTTCCATATTTATTTTATTCACCCTGATGTTTCAGGAGTTTAGACACAATATGATGACCAGCAAATTACCAAATTCTTGTTCTTACTAAATTTGTCAATATTTTCAGCTGCACAAATGTTTCATTGCAATGCAGTTTCTTGTTTTTGCATCATTAAACTTTTCATTACCAGTCAAAATCACCATGTTAGTGTTATAAATATTTTGGGCGTAACCAGTTCCAAATACTTCCCAATCCCTGCAGAAAATATGTAACCAATTACATTTACCTTGCCATAAATTGTGTGGATACAATAAAAAAATGTTAGTTTACCAGGTGCAATACATTTCATTTTCATGTTCTTGGTATTCAAATTTACGACAACACAAAATGAGTGCCCCCTCACCAATTTATTGTACACACTGTATTGTATGTATTTGCTCATAAAATCGGGTTCAATTGCAATTAACTGCACCAACATAATGTGTCAGCAGATCAGTGTCTGTACTGTTTGTTCTAATTATTACTCATAACAAACAACACAGACCCCAACCTGTCATTGCATTAAATGATGGCAGATCTGGGTTCATGAAATCTGCTGCTGGACTTGATTTCAAAGAGAAAAATATAGATGTATGGTACTGGCATAACCATTTCTTGAAAACCATATTTTCTTTTCTTTAATTCACAATGTTTCTAATCTCATACCATGCATCATGATTCATCTACAACCTTTCCAATAAAAAAAAAATACAACTTGACAGTTATTATTATTTGGTTTCAAATTTGCCACTCTTTTGACAAATTGTGAGACAGACTTTAACTGCTTTTCCTCATTATCAGTCTAACATGACAATTATTTTGTGGCTAATAAAAGGCAAATAAAGAGGGGCTTCTACACTTTTAGTAGAAAATAATCAGAAGCTAGTATAACCTGGGGATAAAACCAGCACAAGCCCTCAGATTATAAATAATTATCCCTTTATACTGATAATATGCGTTTATATCGCAGTTTGTACGTTACTGCTAGATGTAGCGGATAAGGTCATAAATAGGTATTTAGATATCAATCATGTCAACAACAAAAGCAACAAAAAAAAACAATAGAAAAAAAAACAAATACCCAAAGGAAAGTCAGATTTAATAAGAGTTTTGCATATTTTCATGACATAAAATTTGTATCTTTTTATTCTTATTTCATAATTTGAGTCGAAGGTGAACAAATATAATGCAATGGGCATAATATTGTTGATAAATTAATTAAAAAGAAATATATTCTTTACAAACAAATTAGAATAAGGAAAACAAATTTAAAGCACTTAAATAACTCTGTCTTTGAGATTAACTTACCAAACATCTATTCTGAGGCACCAGAATTTGTAAGGGATTTAAAAAAATAAACATTCTGTTATTTCTAACAGTTTCATAAATTGTGTGGCTATAAAATAAAAATATCTCAATTATAAAGTCTCTTTTAAAACAATGCACATATTTTGATGCTCTGTATATTTAATCTTTTATCTACAATTTAATTCTCTAAAAAATGTATAAGGTTTTAAATTATAAGTTAAATTAAATTATAAAATTTATAATAAATTAAAATTCTCCAAAATGATATGACCCTTTAAGCTTTTATCATTTTGTTATACATGTCTTTACTATATCTGAATGTTCAACTCAAATTTCTAATTGTTCAAAATGTTTTAAAATAGTTGGTATTTTTCCAAAATTTTCAAGAAAACTTTTATAAAATTATAATTTTTGTAAATTCTTTTTCTTTAAAGTAGAAACCTGCTGCTTTTATCAGAAGGAAATAGAATTCAATAATTTAAATGCAATCATGGAGCTGATATATGTGGAAAAACTAAAAGTTTCTTCTTGTTAATACGCTGTCACAATCACCAAATATCAAGAAAAATTTGTTTTCCTTTACCCACACACAAAGTGTTTTTTATCAAAACAAATTAATTTTTGGTTTCTGTCAAACTGATCTGGTCTTGTTTCTATAACATCACTTAATACAAAGTATGGGACAATGAATGTGATGTTGTCTCCAATGAAGACAGAAAAAAATGGCGCCCCTGTCATTAAACACAAAAAATAAAAACAGCAATAGTTACTTGAGCTTCATGTTTATCAGAAGTTTGTTTTATTTCCTGCTTCACACAGCAGACAAATGCCATGTTAAGCATGACATTACAAATTTTCTGTCCCCAGGATTGGGTTTCAAATCTTAAATGAACATCCTGATGGCAAGGTAACTTGAATGGGGAAGCAGCTTTATTGTTGGATACAACGTATATCTTTCCTTTTGTCTAATAAAAGAAAAAGTTCTTTTTAAATTATCTGATTTTCAATACAACTTTTTTATATTATAATTACATATGATATCTGGCCTGGGATTTTTTTCTTCCTTTAAGCTCAAGATAAAAGTATAATGGAAATAATGGAGGGGGAGCAATAATCAGAGAAAAAAATTGTTTTACAAAAGAAATTCCAGATCTCACCCCACCCAATTAAATGGTTGTTGTTGTTGTTGTTGTTGTGGGGTTTAACGCCATTTTTCAGCACACGATAGGCTATACATGGCGGCCAGTATTAATGGTGGAGGAAGAACCCGTGAAAATCCCGGAAAGAACCACCGACCCTCGAGAAGCTACTGGCAAGCTTTCTCACATACCCACATTGGCTGAATCTTAGACTCGAACCGCCGCAGACAGAGGTGAGATGGCAGTGATCCGTAACGAAGAGCGCTTTAGACCACTCGGCTACTCGGGGCCCCACCCAATTAAATGGTTAGTTCCTAACTAATTATAACATTTAACAGAATTTCATATTAATTTCATTGAGCCCAAATGATATAAAAAAATTTCTTATCTATTAGACTAACATATTTAATTTAAATCTGACCTTCAGGCATCTATTCCAAGATAGAATTAGTATAAATCAATGACTCTAAGAGTAAAAATGTAAATCTGTTTTCCTGTAAATAGAATAAAGTCTACCTAATTAGTATCGAACAAAATTAGAGAAATAATTATATGAAACGAGGTACATGTATATAGCATAATAGATATGTACATATTTTAAATATTTAAATTTTAAATAAATCCATGTGCTGCATGAAGGGATTTTAAGAAAAAAATCCACACTGCTAATTAAAATTGGTTAATTATCTCATTAAGTAGGTACGTCTTTTCAAGTCTTTTTAAATTTAATATGAAAAATACAAACTAAGTGTGTTGACAGAGATTTTACTCTTTTGACTTGGTACTACAACATGTAAGCATCTTGCTAACCTATGGCTATGAACTCAAGTGAGGATGTCAGAATGCCACCTCATAAAAACAAAACAGTGTTACTGTTGGTGGTACACATCTCTGAAAGATGTACCTGTTGTACAAGGTAAATACATCTATTCTTTGTGAGTTGTATATAGGAAGACAGAACAATTGTTTTTAGGACATGCTCAGTTCAGTTCAAGCTCCAAAAATTAAAAAAATTAAAAAGAAAAAGCTTCTGATACTTGGATTTTAAAGATTTGACTGGAATATATAAATCAAGTCAATGACTATGTACCAGTACAAATAACTACATAAAACTTATATAGGATAACATAGTTTATGAATTCTCTTGCCTCACAAATAGGTTGTTGTTTGCTTTTCATGTATTCAAAAATAAAAAAGAGGAAGAGAAAAAAATTTAAAACCTATTTTTCACAATATAAGTACATTGCTGGACAGCAGAAAAATAATATCCCCTAGATCAGTGGTAAATATAACAATATGCTGAAGAAAAAAGCTTTCAGTATAATGAAGAAAAAAGCTTTCAATACTATGACCTTGAAGAAAAAAATCTTTCAGTACATTGCTTTCACTGCAATGACCTTGAAGAAATATATAGTATAACACAAAATTAAAACAACACTATTTTTTTGTTGGGGGGGGGGGGATAAGATTATCATGACAAATGTACTGAAGTTTGAAAGCCCTAAAATTCCACTACTGATGATCAAATGTATCACCTTACTTATTTATAGTCCAGTTTATCACTTTCCAGTGACTTCAATTCAATAATAGAGTACTACACAGATAATGAATTTCATGCTCCAAAGCATAAGGAAAACTGTCAAATTTGTTGGTCTATCTGAAAGCAAGAACACCTGCCATTTCATGCTGGACACTTTGCATTAGAAAATCCAACAAGTTTTTGTCTATCTGAAAGCAGGAGCACCTGCCCATTTCATGATGGACAGTTATCATCAGGAAACTGACAGGTTTTTGTCTATCTAAAAGCAAGAGCACCTGCCCATTTCATGATGGACATTTGAATGACAAGAACATTCAAATCTGACATTTAATTCCCTCAAACACCATAAATCAGCCACCAGGATTGTCTTGTGTGTGCAAAACTCTGAATGTATTTTATCTATGAATACCAGCAGACCATCTTGTTACCTCTGTAAGTTTGGCTTGATAGTGCCAGTTTTTGCTAGATATTGTCTGCAGTAAAATTCCTCGAGAGATGAAGAAGTCAGACAATTTAGCTGAGGACTAAATAAAGGTTTCATTAGCAAATAAAATCCATTAAATGATGATGACTGGCTTGCTGAAAAATAGCAACTTGCTGGTACATGAAGTTCAAGAAAACTTGAACTTATTTTTTTAAAAAGCTTTTAAAACATGTGTATTGTATCTTTCAAATAACCTAGTGGTAAAAAATCTCTCTTATTTTAAAAGATAAAAAGGCAGATTTTGCTGATTTTTTTAAAAAATATTCTTGTATATATGGCAATGAATAGGGGGTATACTGTTATACAGATCACAAATTACTGATTAAAATAGGAAATTAACATTAATGAAGCAAGCTTATATGTGCAAAAGAGTTTAAGTGTGCCAATACTATATCAGCTGTTCAGTCTTGATTAGATTTAGGTCAGAAATGGTAAATTAAAAGCATACAACTTGTAGTGGAACCAGTCCATGATGCTTGGAAAAGGAAAGATGTCTGGATGGAGTTGTAGATTGATTTTATAAAAAAAGAATAGATCTGTATATGTCATTCATTGTTGTGTGTGTCCATGTATGTATGTCTGTATGTGTGTATGTATGTATGTATGTATGTATGTATGTACGTACGTACGTATGTATGTATGTATGTATGTATGTATGTATGTATGTATGTATGTATGTATGTATGTATGTACGTACGTACGTACGTACGTACATACGTACGTACGTATGTATGTATGCATAAATAAATATATTTATATATATATATATATGAGGATCACAAGAAAGATTATAGTTTCATGTAACTGATTTTATTACCCTCTTTAAATAAAGTCATCATTATTATTTATTATAAATATTATATTAATCAAATGACATGCATTCAAATGAATGTTAAAAGCTAATTATCATATTTTCTTTCTCCAATTTTGCTAATATTCAATAAAGCATCATGACCTTTTTTTTCTTCCAAATAAAGTCTGGTAAATGTTTGCAAAAGCTTTAAATGACTTGTCATTTATGATGACATGAAATGCTTGAAATCCAACTCCTCTTACAAATCAGAAATACAAACAACATCTAATGCAAAGATTATTGATAAAGGCCATAACTCAAAATGGAGTAAATGAACAAACCTTACAAATGCTGATGTAGTCCTAAGAAACAATGTTTATCAGAATATGTTGAATATGTGAACAATGATGACAAAAAGAAAGTCCAAGTTTCCATGCAAAGAAAAGAAGTTGGTTGGCAAGGACCATTACTCTGTTCAAAATGGAGTAGACAAGATTAAAGCCATAAAAGACAAATGCAACTCCATGAGACAATGTTCAAAACAAATGAAATCAGAATATGTAGAATGATTTTTGAACAATGTCAGTTATAAGCAACACAACATATGAATATATGAAGTTGTTGGTCAAGGGCCATAACTCTATACAAAATGGAGTTATGTAAAAAAAAAGCCATATAAGACACATCTTGGTCAACAAGACCCCATGCACATCAAACTGCATCAGAATATGTTGAATGGTTTTTACACTGTGCTGGTTGCAAAATCTGCTTAAGTGGAAAATGTTTGTACAGGGTAAAACAGCACATAACCAAAATCCATGTTATATGTTGCCAGTAAGCACAAATATAACTAAAACAGGCATGTATATTTATTTAAAAAAAGATAAAGTGTAACAAAATATTCAAATAGAATGTAACATTTTTATATAAACTATATTCCTTTAAAAAGACCAAGATTTTCTCTTTCTTGAGCATCACAAAACTGTCCAAAAGCCAATAATAGATGAAAATGATTTAACATAGACTGACAAAGGGCAGGAAGTTCATCTGCCTTGAATCCAGAAAAAAATAAATCTTTAAAGGGCACATCCAGACATAATAAACAGTTCACCTACCAAAGGCATCGAATTATGAACAAGGGTTGCAGAATCTTGTTGGTTGTAAGGAGTGAACAGATGGAAATACATGAAGAAAAGGCCATTATTATAGGTCTCTGGCATCTGAATGTAGGATCCTAACAATACCTGACAATAATCTCTCAAATCGACAAGGCTGGAGCAGTAAACTAGCTGAATATTCAAACTACATTGATGATAAACTAGTTTTTCAATAACTCATCTGAACGCTGCACATTTGCTGTATGTATTTATGCACAACAACATGCTCAAGGGTAACTGCTTTTCATCGGGTCAGATTTTATACAGAAAAAGCCATTAATGTCAAATTCAACCTGATTTTATGGCCACAAAAACACAGTTAACTCATAATGAAATACATAGCATTCCTTCATTTAATGGTCCCTGCCTGCTGGCAAGATTGCCTCATGAATATTCAAAGCTGTAATGCATGAGTGCTGCCAATCATAGACGTCCATTTCTGAGCAAAACAGTATATATAAAAAAGTTTGACAAAATGTAGCTAAAGTATTCATTTGCACATAAATATATACTGAGATGTTGATACTGTCAATACATCAGGATAGCTCTAAAGAATGTAATTCCTTGTGTCTTCAGAAAGTCAAAATAATAAAGTCATGATACTGCATGAAAATCACATTCAAATTAATCCATTGTTTATGCTTATTAAAAGTCAGGGAGAAATTAGATATTAAAAGAAAATTAACCTAATTGCAGGTCTATATGTGCTACCAATGATGGATTTCATTGAACAAGGTTAAATATGTCTTTTAAAACAAGAAATTCACATCTTCATGAACCAGCATATCAAGGTATGTGCAGTTTGTTAGGAGTAATCAGTATAACAAACAACATAGACCCTGACTGCCTGTGCATTATGCTATGGCAGAACAGGATTTTTGTTGTTTGCAGTTTGACTTTACTTATAAGCGAGTATATACAATATGTATGTAATACTAGTCCCATCATCCTACATGCTTTCAGAGAAGCACGGAGATTCGGTCCACCAGTATGTACTTGAATGATATACAGACATGTGTACAAGGTACGTAATGACCTTTAGCTTTGTAAATTTATACACATGAACTTTTAATCAGTGATAGTTCTATGGGTGTAGAGTGTGCCCCCAGTGATAGTTCTATGGGTGTAGAGTGTGCCCCCAGTGATAGTTCTATGCGTGTAGAGTGTGCCCCCAGTGATAGTTCTATGGGTGTAGAGTGTGCCCCCACATCTGGGATTATGATTTTATTCCTGGTGTAGGGATAAAAGATAGGGTAATTTAATATAAATTTCAAACAAGACCCAATAATTTGCGGTTGCTATGGAGCTCAGTTTGCAAAGCATTACCTGAAACCAAAATATTGAGGTTTGAAACCCACCCAGTTTAATTACTTCAGTGTATCCTTGGAGAAGGGTTTTGAGGTCCTGTGATTTCCTCAGCATTGTACAGCCAGATAATGTGCTGAAAGTGGTTAAAAACCAACCTCAGTTGTTTGTCTCATATACTTGAAAATAGGCTTGAATGATGAATGTTTCATCTGTCAACACGTCAAACTGAGGTGATGCCAAAGGGTCTTTCCTTCCCTTCCAGTGACCTGACCATTTAGATCATGGCAAAGAAAGCATTAAGATCTCAATTAGCCATGCACAAACTTGCTGGCCAGGAAAGGACAAATTTCCAACAAACAATGGCACATGTCAACATCCTTTTGTACATGGAACTTGCCTCCTGGGTCATGAGTCTTCATCCCAATCCTATTTTGGAAATAAGTATGAACCACACCCTACAACCCAGAACAGAATTAATATAGACAAGCTTTATAGCTTAAAGGAGTATGGTGTTACTACAGATAAACTTCCTTTTCAGGAGTCAGTGCATTATAACTAGATTAAAACTTACACTACAGTTCTGGCAAATCTAAAATAACTGTAGATCCCAAATTGTGATGATATAACCAGAACAAGATGAAATTGCAATGTGGCAATGTCAACAAAATATCCTGTTCATTCTTTCATTAAGCCAAACTGCAAAAATGCATAGACTCAGATGTGCCATTTCATAATGCATCAGCAGATCTGGATCTATGCAGTTTGTTAGGAGTAATCAGTAGAACAAATAATATAGACCTTGATCTGACTGGTGCATTATTGGTTGGAATTTTTAATTTCTTTTATTTCAGGTTATTTTTATTTAAAAAATCTGATTTGTGTAATCTAGTGAGCTATGGAATCCTCTCTCAACAGCTGGGAATCAATTTACACACACACATGTGCACACACACATGTGTGCACACATGCACATGTGCACACATGCACATGTGCACACACACACACACACACACACACACACACACACACACACACACACACACACACACACACACACACGCACGCACGCACGCACGCACGCACGCACGCACGCACGCACGCACGCACGCACGCACGCACGCACGCATTTAATCAAAGTGCAAAGAGCATATATCCCAATCTGCTAGTACATTATGCAGATCTGGGTCTATGTGAATTATTATTTTATTTTGTAACAATTTAACAAATAGAACACCTTTAATGAATGAAAGTTTTTGAGATCGAGTGAGGACTTGTGCTGTAGAGTTTTACCAGGCACGTCCTAAATCACTCTTTTTTTTTCAAAAATCACACAGGATTAAGTTGAGAAAGTTATTCCCAAAACCTAAGACAGAGCCATAAACAAGAAATTTAGAACTCCAAGACCTGGTGAAGAACAGAGTACTTGTAATGTCAGACTGACATTAGACCATTAATAATGTTCTATCTAATCCCTTCCCAGTGAAGCTCAGCATTCACTCAAATACCCTCACAAATGAAAAGTTTCTACTTGGATGAACAAAAAGAAATCAAGGTCCCTCCTGCCATATACATGCCTATATGGTAACCTATCACACATCTCAGTCACAATATGTTCCCATAAGTATATCTATCTATATAAATCAATTATGCCATCATTATCAGTCATGAATACACTCAGAGTTTACAAAGACATCCTGACAATAAGTGAAAAAGGCTATACAATGCCCAAACAAAGCATGAATATGAAGAAACAAAATGATGGACAGTCATGAAGAATTCTGAACAAGGATTTTTTTTTTGGTTCCATTTGATTCACCACCAACTTCAATATTAAAATCAAGCAAGTTACAGGAACAACCATCAATAAGACAAGGGTCAACTTGAAGTCAAATTACTTCAATGACAGATTTTCTGACATGCAAATTATATGATGTCAAATGTTGTGTGTGGTGTTACAATGGGAGTATCTATCTGAAATAGGTTGAATTTAAAATATCCTTTATAAATCCATACAAAATCAAAATAAAAAAGTGGAAATATGTGTCATACATGTAGCATGTATTGGGTCTCATGGTACATCAACACAATCCTGGCTATACATTGCCAAGGAAGTTTAGGTATAAAAAAGGCACACAAAAAGACACAAAGATGAAAAAAGAAAGTGAAACCTTAAAAAACCCCACAAAAAAACAAGTAAATCCACCATTTTTCAGATAACACATTTTACAAATTCCATGAATTTAATCAGCTAGAACATAGTTGTTCTAAACCCAAAGAAAAACGGTCACCTTGAAAATGGATGCCGCTCACCGTGGTGAAAAGTGCATCAGGTTTGGATTTTTTAACATAGCTTTAACAATGTGTCAGTCATATTGCTACAATGTCTGGAGTGTGGCAGTTAATAGCGATGTCACATACTGGGGCATTATGCCACAGACATGTAGCATTTTGTCTCACCCAGTGACATTATCATGACATCAGGCCAAAAAGTCCTAACACTAACCTCTTTCTTCTGAGTGCCTAGCAAGACAGATGCTTGTACCATTTTTTCAAGTTTCTGTATATGACTCAACCGAGGATCGAACCCATGACCTCCCACATCTGAGGCAGTTGCTCTAAACCAAAAGAAAAACAATCCTCTTCAATAGATGCCTCTCATCACAGTCAAAAATGCATCGGAGTTATCGAACATCCATGCATGATGTGCTAGAAAATAATACCAATTATTTTATGATGTGTCATTAATTACAGGATTTTCAAAGTGAACTAGTTGTGATACTAAACATAACTTGCATGTCAAAGAACCAAGTTCAAATCCAATAATACACATATACTTTTTTCTTCGATTCCTTTTCATACGCCATTTGTCCTTGAATTAGGAAGAAGAATTATGTTACTACCGATATTTTCTGTGTGAATATATGCAAAACACTGACAAATATAAAGAGTAAAAAGCCAACATAAATGCATGGGAATCGGTATGAAATTTGCTTCTTCATTTTGTTAAATAACAGCTAGCCAATATATTTGAGCATCAAATAAAAATATAAATTGCTTGCTCTGAATGGACAACATATATTTCATCTGCTGGGTGAACTACTTTTGTATTTTTACCCACTTGATAAAATATATCTATTATTCACTTGTTTGAAGCAAATATCCTCTTTGTAATGCTGCTTCCATGATTTTCTTGTGAATAACAATGACATCAGCTGCTGAGACATTTTGAGTAGAACATACATACGTAAATGTAATCACTGTGTTGAAAGGCCACCTCTTCAATCTGGCAGAATTTGTCTTTTTAGACACTTGACTGCATAGTCATTATTCTTGTTTATCTGACTTCCAGTCATCTTAGAACACATATGATGCTAGAAATAAACACAATTTCTTAAACAGCTCACTCATAAACTTAAATTTTATCCCCAAATCAACTTTACCTGACATTTTTGGTGCAAAAATTTGCATTCGATAAACAATATTAGACTGTGTGTATATATATATATATATATATATATATATATATATATATATATATATATATAGATACATAGATATATATAGATATATAGATACATAGATATATATAGATATTTAGATACATAGATATATACACACACAAGGTACCCTAAGAATGTGTCTAAACTGGACAAGAGATTATGTAAATGTATCTGATATCTTAGCAGATGCAACTATATATGCATTCAATCACTATGATGAATTGGATAATTTAACAAACTTACAAGTTGAAGTTCGATGATAATTTCATTGAACTTTTGTACCCTAAAGGACCCCATGAGATGACACAAACAAACATTCATTATACTTATTAATCTGGCATTAATTTATCTGAGAGTCTCCATTATATAATGCAATAAATGAAAACATTTTCTTAATGCTCATTAATAAACTGCATGTTTATCAAAAAAATTAACTTGACCTGATATTTTTGTGACAGTTTTTATTGGATTAACAATATTAGATTCTCTGTGTGTGTGTGTCTTTATGTCTGTGTCTGTGTGTGTGTCTTTATGTCTGTGTGTCTGTGTGTGTGTCTTTATGTCTGTGTCTGTGTATGTGTGTCTTTACGTCTGTGTCTGTGTGTGTGTGTCTTTATGTCTGTGTCTGTCTGTGTGGGTGTGTCTGTATGTCTGTGTCTGTATGTCTGTGTCTGTGTCTGTGTGTGTGTGCATGTACATGCATGCATGTGTGTGTGTGTTTATACAAAGAAAACAATGAAACTGTCCATGCTGGATAAGGGATTGCTTGGGCAGATGTTACTTTATATGCAATCCATGTTACAATGAGTAAGTAACTAAATACATCTTATTTTGTACAACAAAATAACAACATCTGACATTGACTGATAACAGAAATGCAAATGTGTTTAGAATACAGCAAAAATGAACTCTAAATATATTTGGAGACATTACTTAATCTTCAGCCATTGGAATCTGAACTGAAGAGGAAGCAGGTGCTTTTATTGTCATGCACAGGTGACAACAGTCCCAGATAATAATAAATAAATAATCTCCTTTATAGAGGTTGGAGATATACCCTCAGTAGAATTTACATGAAATGTTACGTTGAAGTCTGATCTAACAGTATTAATTCTTAATTTCATTTGCTTGATAGGGGATGGTAAACAAAGAAAGGGGATAAAGTCACAGAATTTAACATGGCGATAAAGTAATTGAGGATAAGGGTTGCATATAATGCATTTTATCCCCTGCAACAGTGCCATGATGTACTATAGCAGTATACAGGCTGACTGCTGACCAGTATACAGATTTTTCAGAAATGTGGACAAAATGAAATTGCTTTAGTAACTGCCATTTCAGTTGCATTTTGCTTTCTTTTCTTTCAAAATGTCCCATATAACTGAAAAATTTTAAAAACATTTTGTAAAAATAAAAAATAGTAATAACTTTATTATTTATTCATCTCCCACAAGCCCCCCATAAATTCTAATAAAACGGAGTATAAAAAAATCAAGCAAGCTGAAGAATAGATTACAGAAAAAGATTATAAAAATGACAGGCACCTCAATTTTTTTTGGCTATCTTTATCAATTTCCTTGATGATTTCTGAAGAAAAAAAACGTGTCCTTCATGAATACAGACTGAAGCAAGGATTTGCCCAATATTCATGCCCTCAGTCTGTATATATGACCTGCCAAAAGTTTACATCAAAGCCTTCAAGCAGAAGCTATACGTTGGTGACATCAACAATAAAGTTGCTCAAAAACAAAGTAATAACCATGTTCTGCCATATATTAATGAAAACAAGACAATTATAAGAAATGGAAGACTGAACAAAATTAAATGTGCATTATGGGAACATTTAAACAAACACATATCTAGAGAAGATAAATAAATATACATAACAACATTATTCGTTTGGATTAAAACCAAAACATAGAAAACAATGCACTATACCCTCACTTGTACAGAAAAAGGAAATAGTTAACAACTTCAAGTAAACAAAACATATGAAGCAATAATTTACTTATTCATCAAATAAAATCATTACAAAAAATTACAATAAGCACATGAGATGACAAATCTAACATTTAAATCCTCGCCTAAAGAATAACCTTTGAAAATAACAGAAATTCAACATTCAAACCAATTATCAGAGTCTGTATTTTATCCTAATTTTGCCATATTTATTTATACCCAAAATAAAAACCTGGAGTCTATATACAGTAATTCATATTTAATGTTATTCAGAACTGGTATAAAGGTATGTACATAAGAAACTGAAATAACTTTACTGTAACTAACTTTGATGTAACCAATACCCATTTGTAAGCCCAGACCTAGATCTGTCCTAGCTTGCTCTACCAGGAGGTCAGAGAATAAGCAGTTTGCACTAGTTGGGACTTATTACAGGAAGCTGAATCTAAATCTGGTTAGATTTAATAAGTTTTCTACACATGTGTGCATGTGACCTGAACTCCTAACTGATATTTAATGAGGTTGTTTCTTGTCTCTCATCGCCCCATGTAACTGGCCAAACCATGGCACCAAGTCAAGAGGGTGTTAGAAACAGATTTACTTTCTTGGTGTAAACAAGGTTGTCACTTGCTGATTTTTGCACTATTTTAACTAATAAACTAGAATCCTGCAAGACATATGGCAAACAAGGTGATTTTAGACTGGCTTGGTTTTATACTTTTAAAATTTGGCAAGCAAGGTAAGTTTAGACTGGCTTTTCTGTACTTGTAAAAACCATTTGTGATTATGGAAACTATGGAGTTGGTGACCTAATACAAATTTAAAACCTGAAATATACAACTCAATTACTAAAAAATATAATTAAGCCATATTTAATACTTGAAATATATAACTGTATTACTATAAACCATAACAATGAAATATCATTTGTACCTGAAATATACAATTAATTTACCATAAACCATACCAATTAACCATAATTTAATACCTGAAATATACAACTGAATTACTATAAAGCATATAAATTAAGCACCATTTAATCTGAAATAAGGGTTTTTAAAAAATTAATAAACTAAGCAAATATTTTATATTCTATTGCTTCTTTGTTTAGAAAAATATTTATTTGCAAATGGGATCTAATTTAATGAGATTAAGTTTTCTTGATGACTATAATAACTATAGGCATTTATCAATATTTTACTTGTACCACAGTCATGCAAATCATTTCATTTGTAACTTGTATTATTATCAGTATTTTTACTGGCACTATGGACAGACATCCATACCATATGTATTATTTGCAATATATTCTTAGTTTGCAATATTGACAAACAAACAGTTGTATTCAGAATATAAATTTTCAACCTGATCCATTTAAATTTTAAAAACGAATTTTTTGTTTTCTAATTTATAATGATTTCTGACTTCATATTCTGATACATTCTAAAAAGCAAATATCATATTTTACTGTTGACATTAAATAATAATAAAGGAATTTTTATAATAAAAAATTACCAAACTGCAGAATCTGTCACCTTATCTATGCCTAACAGCTAGATGTCTGAATTGTTGTGCAGTTTAGGTTGCCAGTGGAAAGACTGCCCAAAAATCAGTTGGGCAAATGGATTGATTTTGCTATAAATAAATGTTGAAATTCAACATTTTATAACTTACATACTTTTTATCATCCGATTTTCACAATTTTTTAAAAATATTCTCATGAATCTTGTTTCAATCATCAAAAACCATTTCAAATAAAAATAAACCAGTTTTAAAGCCATAGCAAAGTCAAAATAAATAGGAATATTCTTGACTTTTCCAAGGAATCATAGATCTAAAATGTTTCCTAAAAGGGTTAAAGCGGCAAGAAAGATAATTCTGTAAAACAAAAAGAAAACAAAAACGTATCCATTTTAAATATTCTTTAACTATGAAATTTGGTTTACTCAGCTTCTTCTAGTATAACTAAAAATGTAAACCTAAGAATATATAACTATCTTAAACTTCTGTTGCATAACAAACTTTCGTTCAAGCAGTATATGTTTAACACATTTCCATGAAGAAGTTAACTAACTTTCTATATGACAGTTACTCTCCATAAAATTAACCCTGAATAATTAGTCCCTATTTTATTTGCATAGGATGTCACCTTTTCACCACCAAAAGTATATATAAATGACAACATGCTTAGACCATCAAGGTGAGAAATTGATTTATGTAATGTGGAGGTACCAACAAAGGTTCAAGTTTTTATTTTCCTTTCCCTGTCAGAGACAAATAATCTGGCTTATATTTCTAATGCCTATTTTATAACAGCTGCATACATTACTATCTCTACTTGATAACACTGTTCCTATTATCAGAAAATGTGGTAAACAGAAAGAAATCACAGGACAATTATTTATAGCAAATACATATAGTACAGAAAGTCATAGGGCAAAATGTCATAATGTAAATAATCACAGTAATAGTGAATGCACAGGACAAAAAATGACAGAACATAAATTCACGCATGGAATGTTTCATTTTGACAATGGTCCAAATGCATTTAGTGGAATAGATGTAATTGCTACAGAAGACAGCCTATGAAATTTAGCTGCCGCTGAAACCATCGTCTAGAATGGTATCTTTTGACAGGGTTCCACCATTATATTGTACTTCATTATAATGTAGTCTGACTATAAGGTGGTATACTCTGGTACCAATTTAGAGCATTATAACAAGGTAGTACTATGCATATGCATACTTCATTATAAGGTGGTCTCAATGTAAGGTTGTATACTCTATGGCTCCCATGTACATCATTACATAGTGAAGCACAGTATCATATACTTCATTATAAGAGAATCTCATTATAAAGTGACATAGTCTATGGCTCCCATGAATAGAATTTCTAATGAGGAAGTACTGTTTGAATACATGAAAGATAATGTAAGTTACTTGAAAGGTTTGAAATAAACTGCACACACACACACACACACACACACACACACACACACACACACACACACACACACACACACACACACACACACACACACACACACACACACACACACACACACACACACACACACACACTGCACCACATTTTGGGCCTATACACCCCCCCATTGTAATTTATGGCTGTTGCCAATATTTAAAAGCTGTTACATCTGTGCACCTAAGCTGAAAAGTTTAACTTTGATCTGGGTTGGATGAATGCTTATCTTTATGATTTTAACAGCAAATTTTTTTCATCCAGCTGACCTGGACCAGTAAACTGTTCTCTGGATAAACACACTTCTAACTCTTGTTAAGTTGGATTTGGTGCTATTACATACACTGGGCATGTCATTTTTACTATCACAAATACTGCATATATTCACTTAAAAGTTGATTTAGATTGCAAACTTCACAGACCCAGATCTGCTATCATGTAATACAATGGTAGATCAGGGTCTATGTTATTTACAGTAAGACTTGACTTATAAGTGAGCATATAATGTATTTTTTCCCAAGTTTAAAAGCAAAAAAAATTTTAAAAATTTCCTGCAAAAACTGATTTTGTGTATGTTCTTGACATGGTGGAGAGGAAGGTAAATGAAGAGTTTTTATCACCACAGATGTGTGACTTTAATAAAAACTAAGATTATGCTGAAATCATCAATTGTTGAAGGAAGGTTAAAATAACAAATTTTCAAATTCATTGCCCATATTTAACATGACAGTATTAGTATGTAGGCAACTTTAGACATTCATTGAAACCAAGTTACTAATACCATATGTACTCACTTATAGGTCATGTAAAACTCCAAACAACAAAGATCCTGATCTGCCATAGAATAATGAGCCTGCAGACCACGGTATATGTTGTTTGTTCTGCTGATTTCTCCTAACAAACTGCACAGACTCAGGTCTGCTGGTGCATTATGCATAACACACTGGCAGATCAGGGTCTGTGCAGTTTGCATTTGGACTCATAAGCAAGTCTATATGGTACACAAAAACTGTCATTTTGTCCATTTTGTTGTGGCATGTGATGGGGAAAATACAGATGCAAGTACTTTTTTCTTGGTAGAATATATACAATATTTACAACTCTAGACAGAAGTTGAATCAGTCTTTTACTGTACTGACAAGTGATAAAAGCCATCATTTTCTGTGCAAAATGGGGCTTTAATAGGTGGCTTTGTTGGCAATCTGGGCTAAATTGTTATGTTGACAGATTTCTAACTCATCAATAATTAAAATATCTGCTGACAGCAAATTTAGCCATATGCATTGATCTAAAGACAAAGTAGCAGCCAGAGAAAAGCAATGTAGAGTACCTTTGCAACAGTTTCAAAAAAATTATTAAATCACAACAATAGACAGAATTTCATCAACAGTATTTAGTCAACACCGAAAAGGACCCTAGAAATTTCTCTCAATTCAAAGATAATTGTTTTTCTTCCATGGAAAGAATGCCTGGATAGATCAAAGAAGATGAAATACATTATTGATTAATCCAAAATGAATATATTCTGCTGCGTTTAGGATTTCCAAAAGAATTACCTGCAATTATATATCCATATTGGGTAAGTATGTTACAGTGTCAGCTCAGTGAAGAAATACAATATATCTGTTACCAAAAAATCAAAGTCTAAAGTCAAATATTCTGTTATCAAGATTGAATTTACTATTGGATACATTGTTCCACTCACTTTCTGTTCAAACCAAAATAACTGATAAATTAAACAAGACTTACCAAGCTAAAGTTTGAATTTAATTTCATGAACCCCATAAGTGCCTTAGTGATCACATAAGATGACTGTAATTTGTGAGACCTAATTGTATTGTAGATGACATTTGTATCATTTGAGCTTCACTTTTATCTTTGTTCTATTGTTGTTATTGTTATGGGGTTTAATGCCATTTGTGAGCAAAAAATAGGCTATACAAGGCAGCCAAGCATAACTGGTGGAGACGAACCCAAGAAAACCCCAGGAAGAACACCAACCAACGAGAAGCTACTGGCAAGCTTTCTTACATACCCACATTATCTGAGCCCAAGACTCGATCCCACAGAGACACAGGTGAGATGGCAGTGACCTGGAATGGTGAGACCATTTGGCCATCCAGGACTCCTGTTCTTTTCTTCTAGTATCAATTATTACCATCACATATACTTTACTACAAGTTGAGTCCAAATACTAACAACATAGACCTTGATATGCCATCATATAATTCACTGACAGATCAAGGTCTGTAATGTTTGTTCTACTGATTACTCTAAATAATCTGCACAGGCTTGCATATGCCTTCACATTATAAACTGGCAGATCTGGGTCTGTGCATTTGGACTTGAAAGTGACTTCAAAGTGAATAAATACAGCATTTCAGTGCATCTTGCTATTTTTAACCTTTTTACTGTCAAATGAGTTTGGATTTTTTCTTTAAAAAAACAGACATTAATATTATAAATGTTGGTAATGCTGAATATTCAAGGCACATTTTTCATCAAATGTGCAGATCCATATGATCTTTTCACCATCTTTTACTATAATGATGCCTGAGAATGAATTAAGACTTAGCACCATTAGCTTGATTTAATCATCAGTACATCTTCAATGCATATTTTGCACTATTGCCCATTGTCATCTGCAACTTTACCTGTACTCAGTGTCTCACATAACCAGTCCTTATCATTCACAACTCTATGGCTAGAATTATTCCTTGACTAATACATTTCATTTACAATCCAAGGTAGTGAGATGACAGCTACAAACTGTAAAAGGTCAAAGAAGGAAATCTATCACGTTGTGTCAAGAATATATTCATCATCCATCATGCAAAGAAACAGGCTGCATGATTTATTTCAGTGACCATCATGCAAAGAAATACAAACAGGATGCATGATTTATTTCAGTGACCATCATGCAAAAGAAATACAAACAGGCTGCATGGATTTATTTTAGTGACCATCATGCAAAGAAATACAAACAGGCTGCATGGATTTATTTCAGTGACCATCATGCAAAGAAATACAAACAGGCTGCATGGATTTATTTCAATGACCATCATGCAAAAGAAATACAAACAGGCTGGAGGGATTTATTTCAGTGACCATCATGCAAAAGAAATACGAACAGGCTGCAGGGATTTATTTCAGTGACCATCATGCAAAGAAATACAAACAGGCTGCAGGGATTTATTTCAGTGACCATCATGCAAAGAAATACAAACAGGCTGCATGGATTTATTTCAGAGTGACTTTTATGCAAATAAATACAAAAAGGCTGCAAGGATTCATTTCAGAGCAACCATCATGCCACAAAATACAAGCAAGCTGCATGGATTTGTTCAGTGACCATCTTTTCAATTCCCTAAAGATGCTACAGAACAACCAGGATTATCTTTTGTTTGCAGGTTTGGAAGAAAGTTTTGGTGACCCTTGCAATCAGTTTTTGATTTACCCAATCCAGACTTAAATGTATCACATGACTACTATAATACTGATAATAATATACACATATTTAATATATAGCATGTGCAATTACACCTCAGGATGATGTCACAGCAACATCAACAAGGCTTGCAACAGAAAACAGTTTTTACTCATAAACTTCATTTGAAATGAGCATCCATGCAAGATCCTGTATGTAGGTGGGTAGGGGGGGCATTCAGAGGGCACATGTTCCACCGGATATCAAATGTGAATCAAATGGTCAGCACAAATGGGTATTAATCATTTTCAATAATACCTTCAATCACAACTGTAGTAAAAACCTGATTACTTGAACCCATTTAGAGAAAATGATTTTGTCCTAAAATTTCTTCATCCAGATTAAAGTTTTGAATCAGTTAGGGATTTAAAGGAACATGGTGGGAGTCCCGAAGAAAATGTTCAGAAAGCCTGTCATCAAGTTTATGGATCTTTAATCAATTAGTGATTAAATCTGCAATTGACATGGCCCTAATCCATTAATCCAGATTACTGATTTTAATCATTTAAGAATTTATATCTGTGAGAGACCTGGTGGGACTCCATGCAAGAAAGTCAAAAAAAGCCTATCATCCTGAGTATATATTTTAATCAAATAGGGATTTAGGGATTGTGTGTGTGTGTGTGTGTGTGTGTGTGTGTTAAATTATTGTCAAAATTTATTTATTCATGGATTTTTTTCTTCATTCCAATATTTTCACATGTGGAAATACAAGATTACTTATAATACTGTGTGATGCTAGATTATTTGTTTCTACATAAGTTAAACTTGCAACATGAAAAACAATCATTTTATCATTTAGTGAACTATACTAATAAATTGAAATAGCATTAACTTTCAGATATCAAAATTATATACACAGGAAAATATTTGACTCACAACATTTGACTTCTCATCTAAATAATGTCTCCTTGTCAATATGTTAATATATTAAAAACTTAGTTGCTCAGTTGGATTTGCTTTGTGGTCATTCATTGCATAATAGTTTGCAAAGTGTAAAATATATAATTTATTCTGACATATTACGTTGTTCCAAACCTACCGTTCTCTTAAAGTTACTTTTTTATGACCAGCACATAAATGTGACTAAAACTGAGGTGAACTTGTGAAGTGAGAATGGTTCCCAATGAGCAGGTTACAGTATCTATGCTTTGATTCGGGAATAAGTATGGTATAGTAATTAAAAGTCAATTTTCTTTTTAGATATCAGTACTATATATGTTTTATGTGCGAGATCATCTTAAATATAATGTTTTTGAACTACATCCACACCCACATATACACTATATATATATATAGTTATCACACAGGTTAGATAATTTTTTAATTTGTTCTCTAAAGAGATCCAAACCCAGTTTGGCAGATGTTTTAATTCATACTTTATGGAGATTCAAACCCAGTTTTGCAGGTAAATAGCACTATCACCTTGCACATACACACTTTTTAAAATGTGTACTCTACATCTATTCTAAACAAGGTTTCTGCTTGTTGTATCTCTCTCTCTCTCTCTCTCTCTCTCTCTCTCTATATATATATATATATATATATATATATATATATATATATATATATATATATATATATATATATATATATATATATATATATATATATATATATATATATATATATATATATATATATATATATATATATATATATATATTGTATTTTCTACGTCTGTCCTATATTTTGATGGGCAGCAATCATAGTTATTCTGACATCCAAAGTTTCATATGCAAATCTTTTGACTTTACAGCTGTAAAATCTAACAATTTAAACACCTTATCTAATAAAACTAACAAGGGATGGCATATCTTTGTGTGACAGGTGTCAGACTGCCTTGAGGGTGGATCATAATTGCTTCCTTAGACTGGATTCACACCAACAAATCTGATTAAGATAAACACTGTGGTGCCTGAATGATTCCATCCATACTGTTGTGCAAACTGTCAGGCATCAAATGGGGTCTTCACTTTAAATTGTTATCACTGTTTTAACCATAAATATCATTGTTGTTTTGTTTCAGATAAAAGCACTGATGCAGAGAATATCATATGCTCTGACCCATTTTCATGGCTGAGATACTACCAAACACTGAACCTAATATTTGTCAAGTTATGGCAACACTCATCTTGCAATGTTTGACAAAGTGTTAGATAAGGCATATGAAACTTGTTCAATATTTTGAAACGTCTATCAACAATATACCCATTTTGCATCAATCTCTAATTCTAAACCATTTACAATATCAGACGATGAACACTCAACATTCTCAAGAGGAAGAAAAGCGTTATGCAGAGATGCAGTAGTGGAGTTTACTGTTTTAATCATAACAAAAACAGATAAATCTTTAATACCTGTAAATATATAAATATAAATTGATACCATAAATAGATTTGCTGATACAGATATTTTGTTTTTACTTAACTTTTCATAAATTCTTTTTTGAAGAAAAAGCAAACTCCATTGGATTGTGAGATCTTAATATCCAGCTATTGTAGTCAAAATATGACAGGACAATAGTTGCTAAAATTTGATTTAGACCACGCTCCAATTATTTAAATGTCAGACAGCAAATGCACACTTTTCCAGAACTCGTGCATGCATGCATGTGTGTGTGTGTGTGTGTGTGTGTGTGTGTGTGTGTGTGTGTGTGTGTGTGTGTGTGTGTGTGTGTGTGTGTGTGTGTGTGTGTGTGTGTGTGTGTGTGTGTGTGTGTGTGTGTGTGTGTGTGTGTGTGTGTTGTGTGTGTGTGTGTGTGTGTGTAGACGGAAAAAGTATGTTTTCTGTCATATTTTCAGGACAAATTAAGCATACAAATGACCTTTGTGAAGAAACCAATTCAGAAGTTTAAAAATTTGAAATTACAATTTCACATACAATTTGACAGCTTAGATTTGCATTGTGAAGTGATGCCTAGGGGGTCAACCATTGAATCATTCAATATATATTCAGTAGGTATACTGGAGTAATTGTGTAATGCTTATGACAAAATGCTGATCATTACGCATTCTAAATCAATTTGAAAAAGATATTTTAATATTTTTGAATGCAAGTTTTAAATGATATATCTACAATCAAAAATAAGAAAACATACTGTTTGTAAGAAACTGCAATCACAGTTGTTTTTTTAATAAAAATTTGTTGTCGAATTCAAATGAATCTGTACAATTATAATACAGTTTTGTACAATATTTCAAATTCATACTATAACTTTTTAGACTTCTTTGAATTCTTTGTGGAAAGTGTTCAAAAAACAATCTGATGCTTTCAAAAAAGCATCATTAATTAATCTATAGGAATAGGTGATCGAGGCAATATATAACAAATTATACCTTGGACAGGAAAAACCTGCAAACATTTACACTGATAAAATATCAAAAAGGAAAGAGTTCTTTTCTGGGTAAAGTCCAACTGCATTCAGAAGAGAAAAAAATGTTTCTTAAATATAGCAATGGGAGAAGAGTAAAACTGAAGCAGCACCAGTCAGAGATAAACATTTTCCACACTTTTTATTACATGTGAAAAATCTATGCAAAACGACAACAGAGAAGACCATTTTTTTTTTGGAGTTTCAAGGACACGTGAAGAATTAAAGAATTTTTCAAGTAATTTTACAATTGTACTTAAAAGAAGAACCACACTTAACATTTTCAAAAGTCCTTACTGGCATCATTTGTTCCTAAGGGGAACATGTTGTCATACTAATCAAAATTTAAGTGTTGTTTTTCCTCTGCTAAAAATATGAAGAGAAATCCTGTCTAAAACTTTTTTAATGACAATAAAATCATAATCAGTCACAACAATTCTGTTCATCTGAGGTTTAGAAGTGAAATTATATTTTCAAATTTGAGGGGTTTTCTTAGCTTTTTCAAGGTTTTAAAATTGTTGAGGTTCAAGATAAAAGTAATTACAAAATTATTTACATGTTAACATAATAATGATTAAAATTTGATAATGTTTAAATAGAATGAAAGAACAAAATGATCAGATGTCTTTAATTTGCCTAATTTTTGCTCTTTCTCAATTGCCAGTCTTGCCTAACAAAAAGACATGTGCAAAAAAGCATCTTTGTTTGGTCAGGGTGGAGCTGTTCATCATATTTCATAATTGTATTTTTTTATATTTAGGTTTCCTTCAGTTTTGTGTATTTTTTTTTTCTAACCTCAAAATTAATTTTCTTTTTTTAGGTACATGTATATGAGGTTTACTTCCAACCTTTTTATATTTATAAACGGTGACTGGGAAGTTCAAGTTACTTTTTGTCCAGTTAGATTAGTGACATTAACTTAAGTATATTTAGTAATAAATACAGTGCAGGACAAGTATATATTTTGTTTATTTTGTTTCAACAGCACTTTTGACAAGATAATAATCACCACTCAAAACAGTCAAAAATTTTTGATAACTAGCACTTTCAAAATTTTCACAACTATTTTGGAAGTGATGTAAAACAAAATAATTTTAAAACAATGCAAATATGAAGAAAAAAATACTTTGAAAGTGATGTAGAACTCAAATCTTTTTAAAACAAAACAGATATGACAAAAACTACTTTTTAAGCTGAACTTGGTACTAAAATAACTGCTTGTGGCATGTGGACAATGAGGGGACATATTTATAACACTTTCACCTTTCTTGTGTATCTTTTATGTATAAAAAGTTGTCTTATCTCAGAAATAAATCAACACCAATAGTTACTTCTATTAGCAAAACGGTGAATTAGTTCTCGGGGTGCCTCGTGGAGTTGTTAATTGCCTATAAATAGATTTATTTAAAATGATAATACTGTTAAAATAGACTCGAGTGGCTGTAAAATTTGAACTAAGACACCCTAAAATAAACCCATTCACTTTTGTGCTACGCTGAAGAAGATCAAAACCACACTAGTCTATTACCATAAACTTTGCTGATACACTCCTGGGATAGTTATCTGACAAGACAATGGTTTTATTGTAGCAAAAGCCCTGGGATGGAAATGTGCACAATTTTCTCTGATGAGTTATTTTAAACATAAGGAGTGTGATAAAGGTGCAGAGTTGCTTACCTTCAGGTGATCACCAGGAGACAATAAAATCCAAAACAGCTAAATTTCTCTTCCTCCACTCCGCAATTTCCCTATGGTCATAAACAATGTGTGAAACACATAAACTGTCTTAGCACTGGTCATAAATAATGCAGTCTTACAATCTAGTAGGACACAAAGCCATAACACTATCCAGACTACATACTATGAACCATACAACACTATTATACAATAAGGTTGAATGATTTTAGGGGGCGGGGAATCCAACCCTCTGGTATGGACCATCCTTCTACAGGTAAGAACACTAACACAGATTCATAATTTATGCTGAGCTCAAAAAGCTCTCTCCTTAAACTATGTCCTGAAAATATATTATAAAATATGTATCACCCAGACTAGAACCCTGGTAGAGTAACAGTGAAGAATAAGGATGATGTATTCATAATTAGCTTCCCATCTTCCCTGGTATAAAAATGGAACAGTCCCTGCCAGAAGATAAATAATGAGAATTTCTTGATTTCGGATTCATTGGGGAGATGGGCCTTGCCTAGAGGCACACAACCAACTGTATTATTCATAGACAGCCAAGGAAAACTCATTACTTTCTCTGCTGTCGAGAATTTCAAAAGATGGTGGGACAGCAAATGAGCTTTGAGATATTCCAGGAGTAACTGCAGTCTGTTTTGAATTGAAAGGATTTTTAACCAACAGAATGTGATAAAGTTTGTAGATAGCCTTACCAGACAGTGTGAAATATTGAAGTTTTTCCAAGCATTTCCTTTCCTTGTAAGAAGATCCAGTATGATGAGCTGTGAAATGAATCTTGAATATGAGAAATAAAGGTGTCGTGTACAGTAATATTTATTTCAGCACTGAAGCAACTGTTACATAATGGATATGTATTTTACAAAATATGCAGTGATAAAAAAAATTTAAACTCTATTTCCTGCATGGGATTTTGATTTGTCAAGAGATTCTTTTTTAATAGTTATGATAAAATACTTTAAAAAGTCAAATATGAATAACAGGGCCAGGATCAAGGCCCGGATCCCTCCATCGTAAAATGTTACTAGACATCTAGAAAGATAACTGTTAGCCATAACTTGAAAATTTACTCCAGATTGACAAATGCAGCATTATGAATGATGTGAAATTTTCCCAGTCCATTTCTGAGTTGAGTAAAGGTTTGAGACAGAATGTCCTGGTTTGATAAAATTACTCAGCATATTTCTCACATTGAGATTTCATATTATTTTTCTAATCATATAGCTGACAATATTGAAATTTTACATTATATCCTTTATCATGCTATTGACAATATTGGAAGTTCTGGCAAAGGTATATATACTGCCAGTTTGTGTGGCCATCATTTCTGTGGTTCAGTGAAAAATGTTTTTCAATCAGGCATTTGAAAATGGTATGGTGGTCATTAATTATAACATGGCTTATGGTTGCATGGTCCATTGCTTTAGCACTGCCTTTATATCATAATATGGTCCATTACTGTAAAATGCCTCATGTATTACATGATCTCTCACCATACCTTGCCCAAATATTGCATAATTCCACACTATAACATTACCTCTGAATCATATATAGTCCCTCACTATAAAATGCCCCAATAGTACAATGTCTCTCACTATAATGCCATGGCACTGCATTATTCATCCCTATAACATGCCATAGTGCTGCATGTTCCCTTGCAATAATATGCCCAAGTACTGCATAATAGCTCACTCTTGAATGCCCCAGAATGCATGACCCCTCACTATATTGCCATAGTATTCCATTGTCCCTCCCAATAACATTTCACAGTGCTGCATGTTCACTTGCTATAAAATGACCCAGTACTGCATGATGGCTTACTATAAAATACTCTGGTACTGTGTGTCCCCTCACTACAAAGACAGTACTGCATTGTCCCTCACAATAACATTTTACAGTGCTGCATATTTCCTTGCAATAGCATGACACAGTAATGCATGATGGCTTACTATAAAATACCCCGGTACTGCATGGCACCTCAGTATAATGCGATATTAATGCATTAGCCCTCCCCATAACATGCCACAGCGGTGCATGTTCCCTTGGTATAACATGACCCGTAATGCATGATGACTCACTATAAAATGTGCCAGTAATGCATGATACTCACTATAACATCCCTCAGTATCACATGATCCCTTGCAATAAAATACTTAAGGATCCAATGATCCCTTACACATAAAATACCTCTGTATCACATAGTCCCTCACTATTAAATATATTGGCATCATATGGTCCCTCGCTATAAAATACTTCAGTATCCAAAGGTCCTTGGTACAATAAATCATTCAGTATCCCATGGTCCTTGGTACAATAAATCATTCAGTATCCCATGGTCCTTAGTACAAAAATTCATTCAGTATCCCATGGTCCTTACTACAATAATTCATTCAGTATCCCATGGTCCTTAGTACAATAAATCATTCAGTATCCCATGGTCCTTAGTACAATAAATCATTCAGTATCCCATGGTTCTTAGTACAACAATTCATTCAGTATCCCATGGTCCCTCACTATAACATGCCTCAGTATTTCAGAATTTTTTGCTGTAAAATAACTACAGGAAAGTATCCAGTGATCCATTATACTATTTAAAAACCTGTCTCCCATGGTTCCCAAGTATAAAATATATTGGCATCACATGGTCCCTGACTAGAAAATACTTCAGTATACAATGGTCCCTCATTATAAAATATATCATTATACCCCATGGTCCCTCTAAAATACCTCAGTATCACATGGTCCCTCACTATACAATATCTTGATATCACATGGTTCTTCACTACATCTTGACATGACATGGTCCCTCACTATATGATATCTTGACATCACATGGTCCATCACTATAAAATGCCTGAGTATCGCAAGAGCCCTTAATTTACCATGCCTTGTATAACATGGTAACTAACTTTAAAATGTGTTGGTATCAAATGGAACATAACTTTACCTTGCCTCATTATCACATGGTCCCTAACTTTACCATGCCTTAGCAGCATAACATGGTACATTACTTTAAAATACCTGATCATTACATGGTCCCTTACTTTATTTTACCCTTCCTTTACATGCTTCAGCATAAAATGGTACATTACTTTACAATACCTGATTGTTACATGGTCCCTTACTTTATTTTACTTGTTACATGGTCCCTTACTTTATTTTACCATGCCTCAGTATAACAGTCCCCCACTTTACCACACCTCAGTATCACACAGTCTCTTACTATACAATGCCTCAGTATCACATGGTTCCTTACTTTACCATGCCTGAACCGCTTGAGGGACTAAGTGGTTGCAGCATCCATCTCTAATGTGGGAGGTCACAGGTTCGAACTCTGGCCAAGTCATTATAAAGACTTACAAATGGTACCAACAGCTGCCTTGCATAGCACTCAGCATTAAGAGGTTAGTGTTAGGACTGGTCAGCCTGGTGTCAGGATGATGTGACTGATTGGGACATCATGCTACATGTCTGTGGACTTCCCTTAAACTGCCACACTGCAGACATCCTAGTGGTATCACTGATGTTTTGTTAAATCTGCATAAAAATTCTAATCTCACACACACACACACTTTACCATGCCTCAGTATCACATGGTCCCTTACTTCACCATGCCTTAGTATTACACAGTCTTCCACGTTATCATGCCTCAGTATCACATGGTCCCATGCCTTAGTATTACACAGTCTTCCACGTTATCATACCTCAGTATTATACAATCCCTCAAAGCAAACCCACTTGAACCATGACATAGCTATATGACTCCCCTTAAAAGCATTAAAGCAAAGAACCACCAAGTTGAAGAAGGAAATTCAAGATATTTAACTAGGTACATGAAAAGTACACAGTAAAAGTTTATTTCTAAACTAAAGCAGACATGCAGCTAGGTCCAAGAAAAAGACCAATTCCAGCAAGGGAACATAATGGACCCCTTTCACGATATGCACTTTGGATGAGTTAATGTTCCTGATATTGAGTACTAAAAATGAAAATGATTCTATAATTGCTGGGTAAATGTTTTTTCTTTTGGAAATGGCTTTGGAAAAAATATGAATAATACAATATCATGTATATGTACTTATAATGTTGATAAACAAATATGAGTAATAATAATAATAATAATAATA
Source organism: Sinohyriopsis cumingii (assembly GCA_028554795.2). NCBI lineage: Eukaryota > Metazoa > Mollusca > Bivalvia > Unionida > Unionidae > Sinohyriopsis > Sinohyriopsis cumingii. Next base: position 83,528,477 of record CM068831.1, read on the forward strand.
ATAATAATAATAATAATAATAATAATGATAATAATAATAATAATAATAATAATAATAATAATAATGATAATAATAATAATAATAATAATAATAATAATAATAATAATAATGATAATAATAATAGTAATAATAATAATAATAATAATAATAATAATAATAATAATAATAATAATAATGATAATAATAATAATAATAATAATAATAATAATAATAACAAACCTGTTTCCCAACATTTTTAAAAACAATAAATAAATATACACACCCAAGCAAATGAAAAAAAATTCTTTCAAAGAAATTGGTTTTATACTAAAAATTTGTCTTATAAAGTACTGTATTTTACACTAAACAAATTTAAGCAAGTTCTTTTTAAGTTTTAATAATATTTTGAAATCATATGTAGAGGTATCTACAATCTAGCCATTTAAGCATGTTTAGAAGTATGTAGTTTAAATAAACTGTAACTATAATCAGTCGAAAAACAATCACTATCCTTGCAGATTAAGAAGGCAGCAGCCATACTCACACACTTTCTGTCAAATTTGATTTAAAATTTTATAAAATATTCTTAGTCGCATTAGACTAATACCAATGCACAGATTTCAGTCTGTATGGAGATCTGCAAGTCTCTGACTAACAGGCTATTGTTAGTTTCAAATTCAGCAAATGTCTACATAAACCCATTTTCAGAACTTGGATCTAAGTCTGACAATTATCTAAACAATTTTAATTTGGAGTATTATTATTCTGTTGTTTGGTATTTTAATTAAAATAATATTATTCTATGCTTTTGCTATTTAAAATTAATCTATAATTTAGGTATTTTAATTGATATTTTAAATACCTTTATTCTGTATTTTGGGTATTAAAAAAAATATTTTTCTATAATTTAGGGATTTTAATTGATATTTTAAATACCTTTATTCTATATTTTTAATAATTTAAAAAAAAAATTCCATAATTTAGGGATTTTAATTTAAAATAACATTATTCTATAATTTTAGTACTTTTTTTTTTCTTCATGGATGCATACACTTTTCAGGACAAATAATTTTGTTCCTTGAAATTTCAATGCAATTGCAAATGAATTTCTTTTTTTAAAATTTGTTCCTTTTATCACATCTTCATTTTCCTAAATAATCATAAATCTGATGGAAATTTATTTGCTGATCCATTGAGCGTTTTCAGAGAGCCATAACAGATTACGAAGTGTTAGATGTCAACATTACACTTGCACATATTAGTTTAACTCCAAGGCATCATTTTTCCTGCAAATTAGAGCATAGGTGCATGATACCAGCATCTCCATTTGTCCGCTGACTCTGTCCTTGCCCAGAGTTAAGATTTCTTTAAATTGTTTGATGGTTAAATGCTGTAAATTCTCTAGGCTGTAATATATATACTTCTCACCTTCTGATATTTTTTTTTTTTGGGAGATAACCTGTGAGCATTATTTTCAGGTATTGTGAAAAACTGGCACATCATTATAAGTATACACTGCATTCTCAAGGACCACATTACATGTGGTCCTTGAGAATGCAGTGTATACTTATAATGATGTGCCAGAAATTTGCAAATGCCTGTAAACTTTCCAATCACAAAGGAAAATGATCATGGAAATAATGTAAATAACAATAACCATAGTAATACCACATTAAATTAATTTAAATATGTTTGTTACAATATCTAATCTTTGAAATGATGTAATTTATTTGTTAGTTGCACAATATGGTCCTGTTAAGGCTTGTAAAATCTAATTTAACATTACTTACAATCTGAATTACTTCACAACAAGCACATGACATTTGATGTACATATTGTTGCACAGTGCTTTAGCATTCAGTGGGGCATTTTATATGCCTCTGGTGCCCCATCAATATTTGGACATTTTTATATATAAAAAAATTATGGGGACAATACAGTTTGCTCACGGTACAACACATTGGGGGGAAACAAACACACATTTCCCTGTCCACAAATTTAAATACGGATGAATTTGCAGTTTTTTGGTGCAAAACCATGAAAATTGATACCCAAGCAAATAAAGGAATTCACAGCATTTAAAATATACCCTAGTGCAGACAGACCTAACACCAGTAATATATCATGCCTCAAAGTAACTTCTGGCCTGACTACTCAGATACTGTCTGCAATTCTCCTAATGACTATTGTGCAAGACACTTGATACATAAAATGACTTACTTGTGTATTGTATAACATTCTTTCAAAATATTATCTTCTCATGTCACACCTAATACCATATATACTCACAGGGCAAGTCCAACTACAAACTGCACAGACCCAGATCTGCCATCGAATAATGTGCCAGCAGATCTGGATCTATGAAAGTTACTAGAAGCAATCAGCATGACAACAGTATAGACCCTGATTTGCTGGCACATTAGGTGATAGCAGATCAGGGGCCATGTTGCTTGCAGTTGGACTTGTATGTATGTCAAGGAGGACTTATTCACTGTACATGTATGCTATTCTCTGTGTTATCAGTAACTCAACAAGACTATTCTCTGTGTTATCAGTAACTCAACAAGACTATTCTCTGTGTTATCAGTAACTCAACAAGACTATTCTCTGTGTTATCAGTAACTCAACAAGACTATTCTTTTCATTCTTTTTTCTACTATTACACAGACATGCATCTAACCAGGAATCAATATACATGTATTTCTATCTTCTGCTCCTTACTCTAATTTAATTCTAATGCCCCCAGTCTTAGTGACCATATCTTATCTCAGATCAGGCCACCCTTCCTGTTAGCTTCATAATTAGCTTGGGTCTGGGGCACCTTGACCACCATTAGCTTCATAATTAGTTGGATCTCTGACATGTATATATAGTATATGTATAAAGTCTGTTGGTTCATGTATATATAGATGTTGATCATTCACATTTTGCTCTACAATTGCCAAATGTAGAAATTTAAAGAGCAATATGAGGAATATAGATAACTGGCTTTTTTTCATACCCACCCCCATCCCAATATCCTAAGAATATTAAAATATGTATTCCTATAAAGAAACAATCTTATTAAAAATAAATAACTTATTTAAAAAGCAAGAAATTTTTTAAGAAATTGTATTTGTGTTCAGAATACATTCATTATATTCTCACTCACAAACCAATATATTTTTCCCAAAAATGTAATGGAGGAAAGGGGTCCAACTTGTAAGCACCATGTCATATTGGATTGTTCTGAGCTGAAAATAGAACTCATGTTCTTTAAACGCTGAGGTGTTTTCTTTATAATAATAATAATGATAATAATATTAATAATAATAATAATAATAATAATAATAATAATAATAATAATAATAATCTATCTGTTATGTTCAATATATATATATATATATATATATATATATATATATATATATATATATATATATATATATATATATATATATATATATATATATATATATATATAACATGATAAGATAAATCTGGATTGACACTAAATAATTAAGTGCTTCTAAAAATGAAAGTATCAAACCTTGATTATTATAGAGTAATGCATTCTGTTTGCTACTGATATATAAACAAATGACAATAAAATTTATGCAAATCATGATTTATTTACATATTAATGCTTATATATAGTTATAATTTTAAGAAAATAGCCAAAGTTGCCAATGATTGCAAGTTTTACTTAATTTATTAAAGGTGGCACATGCAATCCCATAAAATAATCAAGTTAATGGGTTTTATTTCTTAGTCACTGAAGTACATGGAACCCTTGATGGCTGCCACATGTCAAGATATGGAGTAAAAAGTACTTGTGTTAATTAGTTATGTATGGTAACTGACAATATCCATTCTGCTGCCTTTGATCTGGCTGTTGCAAGTGACACATGTTGTGATCACCAGTCCTGCTATAACATACAAACTGCAGTTGGCAATTGTCTTTGATTAATGAACATTCACTGTGCTATAATGGTGTGTCACTTTATCGACGGTTATGATGTATTCGTAATATGGCATGTCACTCATCAAATCTTTTGATGTATCGGTTTGGAATGTCTTTTTGTAGAATCATACGATGTATTGGTAATATGGCATGTCACTTTGTTGAATCTTATGATGTATCGGTAATATGGAAAGTCACTTCGTCGAATCTTACAATGTATCGGTAATATGGCATTTCACTTTGTCGCATCTTACGATGTATCGGTAATATGGCATGTCACATCGTCGAATCATACAATGTATTGGTAATATGGCATGTCACTTTGTCACATCTTACAATGTATCAGTAATATGGCATGTCACATCATCGAATCTTATGATGTATCGGTAATATGGCATGTCACTTTGTCGCATCTTAGGATGTATCGGTAATATGGCATGTCACTTCGTTGAATCTTATGATGTATCAGTAATATGGCATGTCATTTTGTTGAATCTTATGATGTATCGGTAATATATTATGTCACTTTATCGAATCTTATGATGTATTGGAAATATGGCATGTCACTTTGTCAAATCTTATGATGTATCAGTATTATGGCATGTCACATCATCGAACCATACAATGTATCGGTAATATGGCATGTCATTTCATTGAATCTTATGATGTATCAATAATATGGCATGTCATTTTGTCAAATCTTATACTATATTGGTAATGGTATATACAAAATATTTAATAATAATAATAATAATAATGACCTTATTTAAAGAGGGTAACACAATTAGCTAAAAACTAATCTACCTTGAGGCCCTCATACAAAGGAATTCATTTATTTAAGCTGCATCTCTGAAGCCACTGAATATATTGGGTTTGGAAGAAGGAAATAGAGTGGGCATTTCTAATCTCAGCTGGAATACTATTCCAGAGCAGAGTTCCAGAGTATTGGAAACTTTTTTTAAATAACTCCTTATTTGGTTTGGGAATTTTATACTGTTTGGTAGACATGGATCGCAGGTGGGGAGTATTACCAGGTAGCCTATACTGGAATAGTGATTGTAAATATTCAGGAGCACTATTCTGAGATATCCTGTACATTAATTTGGCTTTTCTCAAACGGATTCGGTCTTTAATAGGTAATATTTTTAACCTACCAGCTAAACTTTCCTTGCTTTCTTTCTGGATTGATATTAGCCCAAATGCTCTTTTTTGAAGATGTGCCAGCTTTGCTATGTTTTTATCATTTGAATTACCCCATACTGTACTACAGTAGTCCAAATAGGGTTGTATGTAACTGTTATAAAATAGTTTCCTGTGCCTTTCAGGGAGAAAATGTCTTATCCTACTGAGAAGCCATAAACTTGAATTGACTTTTTTACTGGTATGTTTGATATGTTCAGTCCATGATAGGTCATTATCTACCAGAACACCAAGTAGCCTATCATGACTGACTATTTGCAGATTTGTATCCTTCCATGTCAGACATAGTTCATCACTATCAAGATTTGTCCTTCTTTGCCGTGTTGAGATAAGTAATATTTTAGTTTTACCAGTATTTACCACCATGCCATTACATGTGCACCAGTTTTCCAGTTTGTTTAGTGCATTCTGTAAAGAAATTTCGAGCTCATGCTTTGTGTTTTGGATGTCTGACAATGTTGTGTCATCTGCATAGAGATCTGTAGATGATATTGAGTCTCTTAGTAAAAGTGGTAGGTCATTAATAAATAAAATGAATAGTAGTGGACCTAGAATTGAGCCTTGTGGTACTCCATATCTAATTGTTTCAGGTTCAGACGGAACATTATTTATGTAAACATGTTGTGTTCTCTCATTTAAGTATGAAGTAAACCATCTAATTGTTCTTTCATCACACTGGTAGATTTTCAGTTTCTTCAAAAGGATTTCATGATCCACCATGTCAAAAGCTTTCCTGAAATCTACAAATACAGTTCCTATTATTCTACCTTGGTCAAGTGCTTGAAGCCATTTATCAGTTAGGGAGATCAAGGCAGTCTCACAGGAATGGTTCTGTCTAAAGCCTGATTGATTAGGGTGTAACAGCAAGTGTTTGGTTAAATATGACATGAATGAGTCATGGACATGTTTTTCAATCAATTTTGACAAGTTTGGTAGTATTGAAATTGGTCGGTAGTTATCAGCATCATCCTTAGAACCAGATTTGTGAATAGGAGTTACTTTTGCAGTTTTCCATATTTTGGGGACAGATGAGGTTGCAATACTTAAATTAATTATGAATGTTATGCTATCTACAATAGCAAAGGCAGAAGATTTAATGAGTCGTGGACCAATCTGATCAAGTCCTGTAGCTTTCTTGGTATCAAGTTCACTGAGACATTTTTTAACAAAGTTTTTTGCAAATCATTACTCAGTTTCTATCTAGTACTACGATTTCACTATATCACACAAGTATTTACAGTCGAACTTGGTTATAGAGAAATATCAGCATATTATGCAAAATGAAGAATTCAAACTTAGAACAGCTGTTTCTCATACACACACACATGCAGTGCACCAGACAGCATGAGGTTCAAGTGTCAGAAAACAAGTGTCAAGAAAATTTGTTAAGTGGAAGATTAGTATGCTGACCAAGAACATACTCCCAAGGACTCACTGCTTGAATAATGAAAATAATGTACATTGTACTCATTGTCACTAGAACTGCTCTATGACTGAAAACACATTTTGGCTGCATGAGACAGAGGGTGCTAGCTTTAAGGTCTCAAGTGGATGATGCATGATTAATGAGATGCCATGGACTAGCACTTAGACAATGCACACAAATTGCCCAGAAACTCCCAGCATGCACACACACACACACACACACACACACACACACACACACACACAGACAGACAGACACAGACACAGAGACACACACAGACACAGAGACACACACACAGACACAGACAGACATAGACACACACACAGACACAGACACACAAACAGAGACACAGACAGACACACAGACACAGACACACAGACACAGACACACAGACACAGACACACACACACACACACACACACACACACACACACACACACACACACACACAGACACACACACACACACACACACACAGCTAGAGATAATGTGGAACAGCATTTGGAGAGTGCGCACAACTCGCCCAAACACTCCCAGTCAGAAATGCCATGTAGTAGCACTTTGACGGTGCAAACACACTGCCCAGTAGCTCCTAGATGGAGTGGATGATAAGGTGGAGACAATTTACAAGTTTGTTACAAAGTACAGAAAAGCACATAACTTTGATCTTGCTCAGGTTGGAAATATGGACAAGACACTTGTATTCTGATATCCCTGGAAATTCAACTCTTCATCTTACTGGTGACAAGTGCATGTCCATCAGAACAATGGATATTGAAAATCAACACTTTATAGTGGTATTACATTATGTTGTATGATTAATGGAATAAAAGAAAACTCCTTGTTGTTTTCATGTGAAAAACAGTGCCAAAAGAAATACTCTCATCTTGACTTGTAATTACAGTTACCTCAAAAATATGGGTAGATATCATGGATTGATGAAGTATGGAATTTTCAACTGTAATTTTATTACAAACAAACAAGAGATGACTTTATGGAGTCTGTCAAATTCAAGTTGCGGCACCACAGGACCTATCAGGCTGTGACACCTGGTTGCACAGTGTCTAGTGACAATGCTTAAACAAACCTTTCAGAACAAAAATAAAAAACGGTGCCACCAGCTGAAAGTAAAAACTCCAAAAGAGATCACAAAGTCAGGGAGTTTAAAACAACTGACAAATGATAATGACTGTAACTATTATATTAATATTGAAGGAGTTCAGCTGTTTTAACAGTTTATATATCCTAACCTAACAGTGAGGAAGATTTAATGATGTTTTAACCTGAAGAAATATGGGTCTAAACAAATAGGTTGGAAAATTTAAATTGAATTTCACTACCAATGGATTATTTGCATTCTCCAAATCTTGGATTATTCTATTCACCTTTATAAGGTCACTAAACATTAAAGTAATAAGTCGTTAGTATATACAAAATGTATATTTTCCTGTTATGACATAAATAGTTGCTTGTATCAATATATATATAAGACTTTGATTTTGCTTACTTCTTAAGGGATCTTGCAGAAAGCAATTTTCCCCTTCAGCTTCAGGTCATTGCAGAACATTGCCATTAGTAGTCATGAAGGTGGTGGTGGTGGTCAGGCAACTTGTAAGTATATATGTCATGCCCCCACTGAAAATATTAGTCCTGAAAATCTGGAAACTTTAAAAAATTCATAAAAATCATTTAATTTATAAGAAAGTTAAATCAGGTCAGATGCATAGAAATAGGCTGACCTAATGTCCTTTGTCTGCATAATTGTTCAAACAAGAATTGCACTTCAAAGTTCAAGTACAAAAGTGAAAATAACACTGCCCCCCCCCCCCAACCCCCATAATAGACTCACATTTCATCAGAACCCATTTTATTGGGGGGGGGATAAAATATAAGCATTTAGCTGAGGTAATCTACAGAAAACTTTAACATTACCCTTTAGCAAAGATGTGGACGGATGTATGGGCATCCATGTGTATATCAAAATGTTGGCTCTGTTGATCTTTCAACCCAAAAATCATGCAAGTAACTGAAAACCTAATCAGATTGTTGAAATACGGAAAAAATCATGCCCACCAAGGTCACACTGCTTTTGCATAATCTGGCTCACAAGGCATGTACTGAAAAATATACACAACAAGTATTAAAAGTTAATGTAACACAATTGTGAACAAGCAAATTGCAGGATTTGACATCTCCCACTTTTGCAGGAAGTCATACACAAGCCAAGTTACATTTGTAAGAGAAGACACTACTGATGACATAGAAGTTTGATGACGGAGGCTAGGTCCCATCAATACAAAGATGTCTATCAGATTACATTCCATCATTCAGCAGCCATAATTCTACTAAGTAATGAAATATTAAGCTGATAATCAAATTCTGGTCAAGTTGTATCAATTCAGAGCTGCAAATACATTTTCTTAAAAACTAAAAATTATAAATTATAGCAAATGTGTGTGTGTGTATGTGTGTGAGGGGAAAACAAAAATGGGCAAGTCCAACAATCCAGGAACAACAACTCTGCTAAAGTTGTACACAAAGCAGGCACATAAAAGAAAGTTGGCAAGCCTAAAAATGTAAGACATTAACTCTTAACCTCTAGATTTTGTGAAGAAAATGTTTAAAAACAGAAAGAAATGGAGAAAATGTTTCCTCATAGCGCAGAAGCATTAAAAACAGCAATCTAGATACCCCTCCTTCAAATCATGTCAAGAATGTGTCAATAGCACAATACCAACATTAAACAAAATGTTTCGTCTTATTGTTCTATGTACCTCACCAAAGAACAAAGTGTGGTGCACATTTATTAAAAATAATATTATAGCTGCCCAAAGTGTTGAGTGAGATGCAGACAGTATGCTTGTTTCATATCATAAATGTTGTAAATTATTAAACAATGCCCTTAAATTGTCCTAATATCTATCTAGTTTTAAGATTTATGAAACCAAACCATCAGGGACATGCCACTGAAAGTCACGTACATGTAGACATGGATATCCAAACATATAATACTTCGGCTAACAGGATAGTAACTCCTGATTACCTAATATACTCATTTATAAGTTGAGTCAAACTGCAAACAGTGAAGATCATAATCGGCAATAGCATAATGCACCTGTAAACCAGGGTACATATTATTACTCCTAACAAACTGTACAGACCCAGATCTGCTGGCACATTATACGGTATCAGATCTGGATCTGTACAGTTTTGTAGCTGGACATGACTTATACAAGGGTAAAGATGGTATAGTTCTACCAAGTAAATGTACAATTCTACCAAGTAACTGTACAATTCTACCAAGCAATGGTACAATTCTACCAAGTAAATGTACAATTCTACCAAGTAAATTAACAGTTCTACCAAGTAAATGGACAATTCTACCAAGTAAATGTACAATTATACCAAGTAATGGTACAATTCTACCAAGTAAGTGTACAATTCTACCAAGTAATGGTACAATTCTACCAAGTAAGTGTACAATTCTACCAAGTAAATGTACAATTCTACCAAGTACAAATCTAGAGTAAAAGCAATGTATTCTGACAGGCAGATGTACACTCAGATGCAGCCATAAACAAACAAATGGAAAGGTTAAACATGACTACCACCATATGGACCCTATAAAATTTATTCACAGCATGCAATTGCAATCAAGCTTACATGTGTGCATTTGTTGTTGGAAATATCAGGAAAATCTCCAGATAGGCAAGGTCACGAAGTCATGACTCCAAAAAGAACATTTGTTTTAGAAAAAAATTCATTTTCCAGATTAAGAGTCTGGACAGTTGTAAAGACTTTTTTAAAGATCTGTTTACTGTTGTATCCTCAAACATATTATAATATATAAAAAATATCCCACAAGGACCTGCTTAATTTGACCAAAATAACTATGACAAATAATCTTACAATTTAACAGATGCATTTGATGTACTTTATTTGTATATAAGCCATCCTTCACCAACCCACCATCACTCAACAGGTCCTCAATAATAATGTGGCAAAATACTTGCTTTGCACCGATCCAGTTATGAGTTCAGTACTTGGTTCAAACTTGTGCCATGACACAGTGTTGCCAGTATAGAATCAGTTTTCTCTGGACACAGTGCTTTTCTCAATCCACTTTACAGACCACCCACCATGTGACAAAAAAACACTTTACAGACCACCCACCATGTGACAAAAATACTGAATTATAACAAGTCATGAGGACTTGTACAATTGAATAACATTAACACATCCAATGGCATATTATATACCCACACTTGAGATTGTTTATCATTGGATTTTTATGACCTGGACCTTTGGTTAATGTATGCAGTTTCAAAGTAATCTGTGCAGAAACCATTATTTTCTTATTATATTAACCATGTCCATGACCATTGACCATTGGGGTGGGTGTAATTAACCAAGTTACAAGTAATCCACCAAGTTTGGTCAGGGACCTTTCTTGAGAACAAAAAGTTATATTAAGTCAAGAACTGAATTAATTTTTTGCACAAATAATTTTTTATTTCTAAGCCAGAGACCTTGACAAAGTTCTTTCTCATCACAAGTGCAAGCATCCATACAGTTGTGGCAAAACTATATGGTGAAGAGCTCTGGTTATTGCACAGAAATTAAATAGGAAACAGACATCAAAGCACAAAATACTCAACCATATGGCAGGCATAAAAAACCCAATAAAGTGACCCCAAACCTGCACTGCCCAACTGCTGTATTCATCAAGAATATTGTTAGGTTGTACAATTTACATCACAGTAAAGCATGGTGAAATTGAACAATATTACCCACGAGTGAGTTAAAATTCTCTATGGTTGGATTAAGATCTGAATGCTTTTGGTACCTGGCAACAATGCTACAAATGTATTGAAGTATTTATTACCTCAAAATTTGAAGAATATGATTCATCCATTAAAATAAAAACATTGAAACCAGTATTTCTGTTAAAATATTACATTAGTGGCATTTAAGAACTCCAACAAGGTCACAACTAGATCATGTGATTTACAAGCAAGGTGTTAGGAAGCATCATGACTGGCAATAAATGACGTTAAATTAAAATTATGACAGCTTGTACTTCAAAAGCTAAATAACATATGTCTAATTTATGATCTGAATATCTGAAATGATTTTAAATTTGAAAGAAATGAGTTACTGTGTGGTTTATTATCTACAGAAATTATCCCCAAAAATAAGCTGAGATTTTAATAAAATATGCTAATCCATCAGCCATAAAATTTTTGGGGGCTCATGCAAAGTAACTGCTAGTTTTGTAAGCATACAATTTGTAGATGATCCTCTGCATAATGAACAATTGCTGCTTAGAAACTTATAATATACACAAACAATTCAATTATGGCCTATTAGCATTGTGCCTTAAAAAGTTTATGAGCTGATAAATTTATTACATGTTAGCTTACTCTGGTGTATGAAATGGTATAAATGTCTTTGCCAGGGTTTATGAAGTTTATTATGATAAGCAATGTTATTTGCAGATTTTACACACACAATAATGGACTGAAAGTATTCTGGATGTTCCATGCACATTTTGCACTATGGTACTGGATCTCAACAGTCATATAATTGAACATGCCTGTAACCTTTATCATAATACCACTTGACAATTTCTTAAAGCAATCATTACTGATTAATATGGTGCAAATTTGTATTTTATTCATGTACATTTAGTACACAAAACTCAGTTCCAAACATGGGAGTAAATTCATTTAATTCTCATCAATAGTTCTGGATGAATGTACCATTTTAACCTGTTCACTTTTTATTGTTGAAGAACCAACCCTAAAATGTAACACTTTTTTTTGTTACCCATGATTACCAAACCAGTTCTCACTGAACTGCATCAAATGGTTTTGGAATTCTTTCATTTAAACACAGCATGCATGCATTGGAGTGATTACAAAATCCATAGCACTACTGACACAATATGACAATATCTACATGTCAATAATATTGTCAGCAATGATACACTTCAATGATATTTGTACTAGGTCAGAATATGCAAGTATATCATGCATCATGTGACAAAACATTGATGTACAAACTCCTGAAGGTGATGCATCATAAAATAAATTAAATTCAAGAACTGAAAGAAAATTGAAAGGCATTAATTAGACAACTTTAACAAAAGCATTAAATATTTTGGCAATGACCTATACTGCATTTATTACTCATTAGCTATCAGACTGGATCCTACACTCTACAAGAGATATAACCAATTTCAGTGATGAAATATAAGAATCATTCTTGTAATCTGATGTGGTTGTATAAAAAAGAAGAAAAAAAAAAGAATCATATCTTGAACATTTCTATTTTTTTATTACAAATTCTGGTATGCCAAACAATCTGAAGATTCAGTGTAATCAGGAAACTAATCTGCTCCCATAACGCCTGGCTAAGACCAAATAGTAAACAATGGAAACCCCTCAGCTGTATTTAAGAGTCTTGTCTAAAAATAAATATTTAGGGTTTCAAAAGCATTACAAAGGCATTGTACAGCTAGTTACAAAACCATATGGAGAATGTGTACAACTGTAACAATATAATCAGGTTATAATAATAACACAATATTATTGTAATGCCTGCTAAATGTATGATATATATTGTGTATTGTATTGTTATGTATATTTGATTTAATTTAATTGTTTGATTGTTAGTTGGTTTTTATTCCATTACATGTTATTGTAATCTAATTTTATTTACTGGAATTTGATATTTTTCAAGAAATTAGTTTCACCTGGCTGTTTTTATTGTAAACACTTAGTAATAGAAACTTTGTATCTAATGCTGACCTAGTTCATGACCTTGATTCAGAATCAGTGAGAGCGAAGTAAACAAGTTATTTTAAAAAAAAATAAATTCTTTCTTAGTGTAGATTCATAAAGAGAAATCGAGGCCATACTGGGAGTATGTGAGGTTAGGCAGCCAGAAACATGATCATGTGACCCTCATACGAGAATCTGTTTAATTTAGTCAATTGGACTATAAACCATTAACACTTAAAGGTGTTTTGTTGCAACCAGTTTGAGTTGAAATTCTATTTTATGGAATTATTAATTCTTTATCCTATAAATATTTAAGTCCTCATACAAAATTCTTGGACAAAGACATTTATTTAAATTTTATTTGGAATTCAAATCTGGAATATTGTTTTCTGTGGTTCAACAAGGAACTGTTGACACATCAGGACAACACTGACCACAGCATATGTCATCATCCTCCATCTTTGATTTTTTTTAATCAGGACTCCAGTTCAGATTCATTGAGGAAATTTTATTTCTAGGACTTCTGTTTTTAATTCTTGGATTATTTTTGGATTTGATTAATAAAACCATAAGTACTTTTTCTCATTTTTACCTGTTTTTCTAGGGTTTATATTATTTGTCTCCCACGAGGCTTGCCCGAGTGGGGAGACATATAATATAAACCCGCGACTGGGATTTCCTTGTCTCAGTCCAAACCCCATCGTAGATTATTTTTCCCACCCAATATTTTCCTTTAAAGTAAAAAGAATTCTGCACTAGTGTTCATGTCCAATGTTTACATGTGGTGCATTAATATAAATATGCTAATGAGGGCTGTGATGTGACCATTGCATCAGAAGTACACAGTTTACACGCATGAGCAAAGAAAAATAACAACATAAACTGTCGCATAATAATGAGGTATTAGAGCAAAGAGCTCTTCAAGATTACTAATAAGCTAATGTCAAGGAACAAATCTACACCACTTCCAACTACCTTCTCTCCAGTCGACCTTCCGGACATGTTTGCAAATTTCTTCAGTGACAAAGTACAAACCATCAGAGATAAGCTTCACACCACAATTTCAATTGACTCGTTGTCACCATACAGTTGGGATACAGAATTTGAGTGGCAACCATTAGCAGCATTTGAACCTGTCTCTATGGATTTCATACATACAGTCTTGATGAAGAGTGCACCAAAGTCATGTGAACTTGATCCAATTCCAACATCACTGCTGCTTGAGTGCTTAGATTCAGTATTGCCTTCATTAACTGATGTTATTAATACCTCTCTCTCATCAGGGGAATTCCCATAATTTTTCAAAACTGCCATTGTAAAGCCTCTGCTGAAGAAACCAACACTAGACCATAATGATTTAAAGAACTACCACCCAGTTTCTAATCTCACATTCATATAAAAAATTATAGAAATGGTTGTTCTATCCCAGCTTGTATCTCATCTAAATTCAAACAGTCTTTTTAGCAATGTACAATCTGCATATCGCCCTTGCCACAGTACTGAAACTACTCTTCTAACAGTAGTTAATGACATTCTCTCTGCTATGGATAGCGGAAAGATTACAGTCCTCACCCTCCTTGATTTGTCTGCAGCATTTGACACAATAGACCATGATACATCACTGTCTCCAGCATGTATTTGGCATTCATGATACAGCCTTACTGTGGTTCAAGTTCTACTTGGTCAACAGGACACAAATTGTATCTGCAAATGGAATACACTCCAGCCCAGTTGATCTATGTTGTGGTGTTCCACAGGGGCCTGTTCTTGGACGTGTTCTCTTCATTCTATACACTCAGTCGCTCTCAAGCATCATAGATCATCATCCTGTGTCTCACCAATTGTACGCTGATGACACCCAAATATACAAATCTAGCCACCCAACTGAAGCTGATGCTACCATCCAAGGTGTAGAGAGGTGCATTTCTGATGTGAAATCATGGATGACAAGTAACAAGCTGCAGATGAATGAGGCTATTCTGATCACAAAACAAAGACTTTCTCATTTACATCATTTACCTCAAACAATAAATGTCAGCAAACACCAACATTAAATTCACACAATCAGTACGAAACCTAGGTGTTACTCTGGATAGTACTCTCACACTGCACCAACATGTCATGAACATATGCAAGGCTGCATATCTTGAGCTGAGACGCATCAGCTCAATTCACAAATATCATTCAATTGATGCCACTAAAACACTCATGTGTTCATTAGTACTTTCAAGACTGGACTATTGTAACTCAATTATGTCTGGTTCATCTCAATATCTGCTCCAGAAACTTCAAAACACAGCTGCTCGGATCATACTTAGAGTACCACAATCAGAACACACCTCCCCATATGATCCAGAATCAAACACAAAATTTGTTCTATGTGCTATTTTCACTGTCGGACTCTAGTCCAACATACCTATCCGATCTCACCCATGTGTATACACCAGCAAGATACTTATGCTCCTCTTCTGACAATCGTATACTCATTATTCCAAGTATGAAAACAAAGTCATATGGACAGCGTTCTTTTGCATACCAGGGCCCAGCAACTTGGAATGAATTGCCCACTGAACTTAGACACAAAGACACAGTGATAACATTCAAGAGAGCTCTCAAAACTCACTTATTTTGACTGCAAGAACAAACTTAAAGACCTAATAA
Organism: Sinohyriopsis cumingii; assembly: GCA_028554795.2. NCBI lineage: Eukaryota > Metazoa > Mollusca > Bivalvia > Unionida > Unionidae > Sinohyriopsis > Sinohyriopsis cumingii. The sequence continues at coordinate 83,544,471 of CM068831.1, forward strand.
TGTTTCCTACCTTAAATACTCTCAGCATGTATTTTTAATGTTTTCTAATTTCATGGTGTTTGTTTTTGCAATCATATCATTATATGTTTTTTATCTTACAGGTGTTGTCTAATGTTGTAAAGTGCTTAGTCCTCATTATTATTATTATTATTATTATTATTATTGTCACATTTAATATATGAATGTTATATGAAATTGACAATAAATAATTAATATTTATTGCAAGAAACTTTTCATCAGTTCCAATTTTGAAAAGTTATATTGTAAATAATAAAACAATATTGGCTACTCAGCTCTACTGTAGTTATACTTAGTACAAGCTGTAACGAAGAGTAACATCTTTCTTTAGATTATTCATGGGAAATTAGAGATCTGTGTCACTATCATATATAACTATTCTTTTCTTTGGAGCATGTGAAACTGTGTGTGACATACTTGTGTTGTCCTTAATATTGATTGTAAAATTACTCCCGTGTATAATAGACCCTCCAAAGACAGACTCTAGCGGATAACCATGTGCTAAACTTTAAAGTTCATAGATTCTTTGAACGTTTATTTTTTCTGTCCTGGAAATATGGCAAGTGCTACAGTGAAATTTGCTTATGGTTTAATGTGCTGACTGATAAATAATTCCTTCTGGCTGGTAAGTGTATTATTTGTCATTATATATTGTAGGTATATTTTTTATTCAACCGGGGCACAGTGAAGATACTTAAAAAAATTAGAAAAAAAGCAAGTTTTATATGACACTTTTCTGGTTGTTACTAAGTTTTCCATAGTTGTTAAGAGAGTTGTGAGGATATGAAGTGTATAGGTCTATAGTATATATGCATGGATCAGTGTTTTATGTTATATTGTTCATTTCACACAGCATTGAGAATTTTATCCTATTTGTAGTACAGTTATTTTCAGGTCAGCGTCATTAAATGTAGCTAACAGTATATAATTTGTTTCACATGAAGTATTTAAAACTAGTTAGGTAGCTTTAGCTACATTTAATGACACTGATTTAAAAATGTACTGAGCTAGGCCTGCATATAGGATAAAATTGACCATGCTGTGTGGAACGAACAAGCATAATACCAAAAAGCTTGACATCATATGCGTTTGTCTTTGTCTCTCTTGTATAGTGTGTTCTCAAAGATTGATTTAACTTAAGTTACTACGTTTTTGTTATATATTTGTTGCTGTTGTTGTTGTTGTTGTTGTTTGATTTTAGTACAACTACTACGTCAGGCACAGCAGAAGACAACAAGGGTTTCTTTTTTTAAAAGTAGTTCTGAGCGTGTGGACACCTTGACTGAGACAACTGGTCTGAGATCACTAGAATGAGACAGGAAAAGTAAGGTTAGCAAAACAAGTAGATTTCTCTGTCACATGGGTGAGAAATATATATATATATATATATATATATATATATATATATATATATATATATATATATATATATATATATATATATATATATATATATATATATATATATATATATATATATATATATATATATATATATATATATATATATATATTGTGTTGTGATGAAGCTGGCGATGCATGGTTCTTGCAGAGACCCCTATAGAAATATAGAAATACAATTAATACACTCTTTACAACATTTGTGACAAACAAATACACCACGGTCTTTTAAAATAAATATAGAGTCAAGTACATTCAAATGCTTCACATTGTCTTGAAAATTGCTTCACTTCGGTAAACATAATAATTTTCTATGTCTATACATTTGGACCTGGGAATCACATTAAATACCTCAAAGCATGTTTACTCACATTTGATGAATTCTAAACCACAAATAACTTGACAAGTTTTACAACTTTTCATCTATTGTAAAGGTGTAAATGTCCCTCGGCTTATTCCAATGGCTGTCAAATATTAGGCAAATATGTTTTTGTGCATGAACTTCAGAAAGCAAAAAAGTCATTTAGCCCTGGTGAGTAAAGGTGTAAAGGTGAGAAATGATGCAGTGAGATTTAAAGATAGCAAATTAGGTCTAAATTCTATCGAGTACAGGTTGAAGCCTTTCTCATATTGTATTGTGTAAACATCTTATTGTTGTTATCAATATGTACAAGTGAGACAATTCTAAACAAGAGCCATTTATTTGAAGCAAATGCAAAAAAATGAGAATTTCATTTCAAAATGTTTAATCCACTGTTAATCATGGATTTCCTGCCATATTGTAATATATTCATTATGCAACATCCTGCTGAGGTTTTAATTAAAATTAATTACCTTGTGCATAATACATTCTACTTTTTTGAACACATACACTAAATATTTGGGAATATTGCCTCAACATGTTAATCACAGCTTGTAGTTATATAAAAATTTCCTGTGAAAATGCCAAAAAGATTTCAGCTAAAAAACAGAATTGAACCTGTAATTAAACTGTTTTCATCACAATACTTAAAAATAAAATAATTAAAAAGCTTTTAAAAAATTGTAAAGCAAATAATTGCAACCATATTGACTAAGCAGATTGGAAGATGTTCTCAATTCTACCCGTGGACAAGTCAAAACCAACTACAAATGCATTGACCCAGATCTCTCATTAAATATGCTATGTATACCCATGTACAAGTCCAATCCAACTGCAAATACACAGACCCAGATCTGTCATTAAATATGCTGTATATACCCATGTACAAGTCCAATCCAACTGTACATGCATAGACCCAGATCTGTCATTAAATATGCTATGTATACCTATGTACAAGTACAATCCAACTGCAAATACACAGACCCAGATCTGTCATTAAATATGCTGTATATACCCATGTACAAGTCCAATCCAACTGTACATGCATAGACCCAGATCTGTCATTAAATATGCTATGTATACCTATGTACAAGTACAATCCAACTGTACATGCATAGACCCAGATCTGTCATTAAATATGCTG